>VXBT01011970.1:118591-331229 GCA_013400235.1 Oriolus oriolus
GAGTTTTGCTTATCCTTAAAAAGATAATACCCCATGTAAAAGCAGTGTAGGAAAACTACAGTGTTCAAGAGAGAGAGAAATGTTACAGCAGCAGGGCATTCCTCCGGGCGGGACTCTGTTTTGATGGTAGCAGTTTGGGAGCCATGAAAGCAGAAGAAACCTCTTTTTTTTCAAATATAGAAAAGACTTTTGAAACCTGCATCTGACTGATATTATATGTTGTTGTCCTTTATGCACGTTAAGTAAAGTGGGAGGTACTAGAAGGAGAAAAAGAGGGTTTTTTGATTTAATTTCTTATTATTTCTTTTAACTTTTAATCTTGTTAGTAATAAACTTCTTTATATTCTCTAAAGTTTGTGCCTGCTTTCCCTACTTCTAATTCTTATCTCACAAAAAGTTAAAAGCTACAAATCAAACCACTACAATCCCTTATGCAGAAATACAGGAGTTCACAGGGACATTCAGCTGACTTGTCAGTTAAGTTAAATTTAAATTAATTTTCTCTCTAGTCTCAAAGTAATCAAAACCCCATGAAAAAAAAAAAGGAGAAATCGGGTAAGGATGGCATATGAGGACAGCAGCATTCACCTGTCTTAATCGAGAGCTGAAGTCCTAACTTAAACTTCAGATTCATTTTATACTTTTTATGTGACGTCCTGTAAGTCAGCAATAGTTTAATACATAATATTCTCAATTTCATATTTGTTTTCTGGGGAAAGGCACACTGAAGATATATCTTGTTCTTAAAACCGAGTGATGTAAACAACCTAGATGCATATATATTTCAGAAGTACCACTTATCTGCAAGGTATCACTTATGGAAACATTTCTGCCCAGCTCTCTTTGTCATCGATGACAAAAGCTGTGCATTTCAGGATGAAGTGAATAAGAATACAATACTATGATGCCGATGATCTGCAGTACTGCTCTTGAACAAATCAGTAGATCTATTCAGCTTTGAGGACAGTGTGCAGCATATGGGACCCTAAATTATGTGCCGTCAAACTACAAGCCTGCAAATCCACTAGCAAAGCAAAGTATCATTTCACATAATTCAGTGAAGTTCTTGTCATTAGGTATTTCCAACAAACAAAACAAAAACAAAACAAAACAAAAGGAATTGAAGAATTTTACATAATTTAGTATCTCAGTATTCATCTCATGGAATACATGATATCAGCAGGATTTTATGAGCTGTACCAGATCACTGTTATACCTCGTGGAGAAAGATGGATGTTTTCACCAGCAAGGAATTTGGCCTATTGTAGGCCCCTACTTTAGGAAAAAATGCTCTCCTTTCTTCTCAACAGATAGTCTTTTGCAATCTTTTGCAAAAATGATGTTTTCCTATAACAACAAATAAAAGCTTACAGACAACCAGCTCAAAGTATTTATTTTAAATGCTCAACAAGGTAAGATTGCCTTCATATGAGTGTTTGCTGTCATTTTGAGGACTGTGGGCCTGGAGAAGACTTTGGCTTTCCTAAGATCTGTTTAGCGTTTGCCATCTGAGTGCAGATGTTTTTAGTATCCCAGAGCATTGCTAAACACCTTAAATACCCACTTTAAAGGAACTTGGTTTACTCTGATGAAGTCTTAGTCAAATGAAAGTCACTTCTCTCCTGCTCAGCCCATCTAGAGCAGCCATTTATCATTCACTCTTGTGTTACTTTAAGCCTTTTTCTACATCACACCTAGAACAAAATAGGACTGTAAATCAGGAATTAGAAAAGCACCAAACGATTTCAGATCACTTACTATACCCAAAAAAACCCCCAAACCAAAACAACAACAACAAAATCAGTGATAAAGATTATTTCTGAACAGAAGAAGACAAAGCACATTTCAGTTTGGTCTGCCAAGTAGTCTGTTTAATTTGAGTGGACTTTAAAAAAAAAAAAAATCCTTAGTGGAGTCAGAGTGTAGATTTACATTTTTAAAGTAAATGTATGCAAATATATGCAAAATTAGATACTATATTTTAAATTCATGTTATTTTCTTATATTTTCAAAACATATAAATTACCTCTTAATGATTACTTTGACTGCTGTATTTGTTGCCTGTTGAAAGAGAAAAACTGAAAAAAACCCCATCATTAGCAGACCTATATATTTTCTGCTATGCAAAAGTATAAAAATGTTGTATTCAAAATCGTGTTGTGGGCAAAAGGAAACACAACTTCCATGTAAAATCAAGAATGTGTAATTAAAATCTTAACAGCCTGCTCAAAGAATTGTTACTAGTCTAGAACAAAACAAGCCAGGAAAAAGCACATATAACATTTTATACATATTTGCTGGTGCTTTACACCTGCCTTTTTCTTCTGTGCTTTGCTGCTTGATGCTAGTATTGAACTTACTGTATGTGAAGTGTCTTGCCTTTTCCCGCCTAAACAAGGCTGGGATTTTGTGAAGCTGTGGTCTGTATGAGAAAATAATATTTACTAAACTTCAGAGTTACAGAAGTAAGGAATAATGGCATTTTCTTGGCTAAGGTTGTTTAGTACATATACCATGACATCGGTAGTTAAGACATTTTAATTCCTTTCTTTACACTTTCCCAGATGGATCATGACTTTTACCTTTCATAGTTCAGTTTAGTGTCCTAAGAAACAGAAAAATATTGCATTTGCTGCAGAAATATCATAAAGATGAATTAAATAATGCTTCAGAAGGATTTCAAGATCCTCTGAAGAGCCTTTATCTTGTGAAGTGCAGAGCACCACAGCTTTATTGCAACATTTGAACACACATTTAGTTTGAACTGCTGGGACTTCTCATACATTTAAAGTTGAACCAAGAATAAATGTAGGAAAAGAAGGAAAAGAATCAGAATACACAGAATACAAAGCACCCAGCAGGGTTGAACTCAGGTAACTAGACAGGATTAAAGTAGTATTTGAATTGTGTTTCTCCCACCAAATCTTGTCAGGCAACCAGGAAAACCAGTGTGCACTGTGACCGATGTCCTGGCTACTTTAATCTGTGATGAGCATCAGTGAGAAAGATTTTGCATTCCTTGTTCCTCTGGAGCATTGTTAGGATGTGTGTCAGTGAAATCATTAGACAGATACTACTGCATAAACCACGTTTTAAAATTAGCATCACTATCAGAATGTAGAAATTTTTTTTTTCCTTTTCCCCCTCTCTTTTAATTTTTCTTTTGCTCTATATTTGTCTATATTTTTTCTTTTTTTCTTTTTTCCCATCTCTCCCTCCCCTTTGCTTCATCTCTCCCCCTTTTTTATTTTTCTTTTCCGTTTCCCTTTCGCTATTACTATTATTCAACCCTTCCTCAAGTAAAACTCACACTGAAGTCAGAGTGGGAAAAAGCACCACAAGAACCACAGGAGCCAAATGAGTCGCGTCCATTTAGACAAGAATACCACAAAGATCCAAGGAAATTCCTGGGATTTTGTCCTTCTGTGGCTTTCAGCAAAGGTAATTCAGGCATTTTCCAAAGAAGGAGGTACTGTCAGAGGTGCATAGCTGCCACCACATCCCTACTTTGCCCACACTACAGCTCAAGACTGACTGTTTGGAGGAATGGTGATGAGTGGGACAAATAGTCCTCAAGGTCTGGAAGGACAGTAGCTCCTACTGCAGCAGTGTCCACAAGTGACATTTTGCCCAGCATAATTTTCCAGAGGGAGCTGGTGCTAGGGAAAAATAACAAAACAGACCAGAACATGTTGTTGTTCTTGGTTGTCATGAGCACACATTGCCCATTTTCAAGCAAGAAGCATCTTCAGGACAAGAGGAAACAGCCTCAAGTCGCAGCAGGGGAGGTTTAGATTTGTTATTGGGAAAATTTTCTTCACTGAAAGTGTGGTCAAGCATTGTAACAGGCTGCCCAGGCAAGTGGCAGGATCACCATCTAGGAGGGATTTATAAGTCTGTAGATGTGGTGCTTGGGGACATGGTTTAGTGGTGGACTTGGCAATGAGAGGTTAAGGGTTGGAGTGGATGATCTTAGAAGTCTTTTCCAACCTTAATGATTCTGTGAAAAAACTATTCTGCTCACCGAGCACAGCTGATTTAGGGGAACATAAACTCAGACATTTGTACTCTGCTTGAGAATCCTAAAGGACACCACCATGCCCTCCAACCAACAGAATCCAGTAGGGAATTAGAAAACTTAAGTATTTAAAAATGTGCCTAATCTTTTTGCACACAAGCTCATAGTCAGGCCACAGACAATGGGCTTTCAGTGCCAGCAGGAGATGGGTTACCAGTCCAAATGCACAAACAATGCACAGCAGAGCCCTTATCTGCCTCTATGGGCCACTGAGCTATTGGAGATTTAAAGTGTCAGACGTCATTGTGTGGATCTGTGATGTGTGGATACTTTTCAACTCAATCCGTGCTGTTACATTGATTAAACTATTTCAGTTATCTGGGCCATCAGACCACAACGCCAAGTCTTTGATTCATTGCACATGGGTAAAGAAAAAAAGGTGTGGATTTGTTTTCACTGGTTTTGTTCCCTTATCACTGCAATTGCATTAATGTATTGTTTTTACATTTGTAAGGCACAAAGACCTTTACTTTTCACACAAATTTAGAGAGAAGAAGCTGGTTATTTAAGAGTTGAAGGTCTTTACTCAGCTCAAAATCATGAAATTGCAAAATTTTATGTACCCTTGGGGCAAGCTGCTCTGGCTCTATTTTTGAGGAAGAAAAGAGTGAATTTAATTGCTACATTATTTTATATCTGATACTTCCTGAGTCATTCTGCTGCTCAGTGAAAAAAAACCAAACTTATATTTTATTAGGTTTTCACTGATTGGACAAAATCTTAATATATCCACAGAGATATTTATATTTCTGAAAAATGGAAAATAAATATAAAAAAGACAAATATTATCAGAATGAGAAATTTAATTAATAATTGTTTTAAGTTTTTACTTAAAAACATAGATAAAAACATACCTAAGTCAAGTAGTGCCATTGAGTGCAACACTTTATAACTAGCTAAGGAAAAAATTTAGATATTTTTCATTTTTTTTTCTTTCTTTTTACATCTACCTATATCCTAAGACCTCAGAGTTAAAGGGGATGATTATAACATACAGAAACAGGGCTCCAATATATTGGCTTTGAAGTCTGTGGCAAATTTCCCATTAATTGATAAAACCACAGGCAGTAAGACAGCTTGGTGCTTGGTCTGGCCTGCTGAGAGCCAGGATCTCACAGGCTCACCTTTGTAAGGAGATGAGCCAATATTATCAGGTTATCAAATACTTGCCTTCAACAAGCATAACAAAAAGATTAAATTTTGAATAAAACAGTGGCAATTCACACCAGCAAAGAATACAATTTTACCTACCTGTGAAGTTCAAATCTGAGTTACACATGTAAATCCTCACTTTCAGGTAGATAAGAAAGTATGAGCTTCATCTTCAAAGGATAGACCAATCATGCACCCCCTTTTCAAACTCAATTCTTATTGCCTTTACTGTGTTTCCCTTTTCAGAGAAATACAGCCTAATCACTGGGCTATGTGTCTGACAGTGGGGAGGGAAGTATCAAATAAAAACCTTCCATTTTGCAGAGACATGGGGCCTAGCATGGTGTAGGAAGTGAGAAATTTTGTTCCAATCCCCACATTGTTTTCTTCTCTATTTAAGACACTGAAAAAGGCTCTTGTTCCACACTGGATCCTGAATATACAGTTATTGTACCTCTCCACATTGCACAGAAATCAAGGTAAAAATCTATGCCTCCTTGTCTCTGCCAGGTACATGGTTTCTTTTTCATGAGATAGATATTTTTGGCTGAAGCGTTTCAAAATCTGTATCATATCTTTCTGCTGTACTGATCAGTGTATGCTTTGGTAGGTAGAGGGGTAGAAGAGCACTTCTCTGGACTGGGAGGTAGATACAAGTCTCTTGCTCTCTGTAGAAATGTGCTGACTTCATGCAAAGGATGAGTTGTCACTTTCTCTGACCCCATTTCCAAATGTCCTCTCTGGGCCTGCTGCTTGACCTGCACATTTCTGATAGAGGAAGCTGTTGTTTCTTCACAGCAACAAATTGCCTTACCACTCACACTGGAGCACTTTGGAACCAACTCTAAATGTCAAAGTACGCTTGAGACTTTGTACTCCAAAGCAGAGAAAATGAATAAAATTCAGGTAGTCCTAAAAAGTGGCCTAAATTCTCCCAGAGTGCTGCCTAACACAAAAAGCAAGTGATATAAACTTGACTTTCAGATATTAAAGCTGTGGGAAATGAGATGGTAAAAAAAAAAAAAAAAANAAAAAAAAAAAAAAAAAAAAAAGGGTGATTTCTCACTAATCTGGACTGCCAATTAAAGCAGGAAATGCTGAAAGTATCATCCAACACCATGAGGTTTCAACAGCAAGGACAGAAGAATTGGAGAGCTCTGGCAACTAATTATTCACCAGCTATAGATGAACCAAGAACAGTGTTCTTGCTGGAGAACTAACAAGAGGCCTAGAAAATTTGTCAATTGCTTTTTGGCCAGAAGAATGAAGGGAAATACTCTTCAGAAATTATCTGTTACAAGTTACTTCCTCAATTCTACTTTTAATCTTTACTCTTCAGAAACGTCTGCTGCCTTCAAAGGTTTACAGTCTATGTTGTACCCATTCCTTGTGTTTAGCAGTTTTCAGATGAGTCACTCCTTAGTTACTCCAGTATTTAAACATGTAGCTGTCAATTCTCTTGGCAACCTGCACAGAGTAAGACATACAACAATAAGAGATGATCAATCTATTTCACACAAGAGAGGTAGCAAAGAGGAAAGGTTAACTTACATGCACAATTTCCTTTTTCCCTCATGTTTTCCTGCCTTCTGTCAGAGCCAACAGAGGAAATTACTGTCTTTTTATAGCTCACAACTCCCTTACCATCACTGCTTTGCAGCCTCAGGTGTTTCTTGTCAACCCCTGATGGTCTGTAGCTTCATATGTGCTTCAAGGTCAAAGTGCATCCTTCAGCCAACACACTTCACTGTTCCATCACTCCTCATTGACTCATCAATGACACCTTTGCTATAAACATTCACCAATCCTGCTGTATCTGCCTAGGGTTTTCTAAAAGCAACTTTGTGGAGTGAAAGAGACTTTATCAGATACATTTTTCTCCAGGGTTTTTTTTTTCAGTTAAATTCCGTGACCTATTATTCTTGCTGAGCTAGAATATGTCTGCTACTGGACTCCTCTCCTGCAAACTACTGGGACATTTATTTCAGGAAACAATTTATGGTCATCATGAATTCATATCTTCAGCCTTTTAAATACTTTTCAGATATAGCCATAAATTAGTTTCAGCCTTCACCCAAAAGAAAGGATTTTAAAAATTTAAATATTTAGTACCTTGATACACAGCTTCCTTTAGATGGATATTCTTCAAAGACTGTATTACATGGAAATTCTGTCATTTAAAAAAATTCAATATGACCTTCTCTATCACTTAATCTCTATCAGATTGCTTTAAAATGACAAAATGTTAGAGTATTCCGTCTTATTCTCAATCTATGAGCTTTTCCATCTTATTTTCTACCTCTGTCCTGTTGATGAGGGGGAGCGAGAGAGAAGCTGAGTGGACTTCTGGTAGCCAGCCAAGGTCCGCTGTCCACAGGGTAAATATATTTTTAATGTTTGATTAAGGAAAAAGAAGCTTGTCATCAACAGAACATTCAGGAAGCCTTCACAGGTCTTTTAATGTGAAATAAGAAAAAAACAAAAAGAAAATAAGAAAAAAAAATTGTGGGAGGTTGTTAAAATAGCACAAGGTGAAGTGTTGCAGATAAGCTAATGCACACATATGTGTATTCTACACTGTAAATTCATTTATTTGTTGCTGTCAATCTTGGAGAACTCTGTGCTCTTTAATAGAGATCTCTGTTGCTGAATCGTGCAAGAAAATGGTTTTTTATTACCCCTTGACAGAGAAGTACATTGGTATGTCGGCATTTTTAATGTTCTTTAAACATTTTTAAATATAGGTACATTTTATTGGAAGAAAGATATTTCTTTTCTCAATAAATAAAAAAGTAAACTATTAATTATAGTACTTTATAAAATAATTTGAGACCACACATGGTCTTGCTAGAAATAGAAAGTGGAGATTTCAAATGTTACTGTCACTAAAAGATTTGCTCATGTTCTACATTAAAAAATCAAAATACAAATGTGAGCCATCAAGAAGAAACATTGGGGACATAAAACTAGACATGTCTAGTTGTAGAGCAGCCTTCCCAATATTTGCAAAACCTTTCAGTCTTACAAATTATCTGCTTCCCTCAGGCAGACACTTTTAGGGCCTTCTTGAAGGTCTCACCTAACAAAAGACATCCTTAAAGGAGACACACTTTTGTCATTGACCTATTCTGAGGCTGGGCAAGGCAATCTTCCTGTCTGCCTTTCCTCACCTTTGTTCAGCTTTACCTGGGGGAAAATATACCATAAACTCGTGGGGATGCTCTTCATGTGAAGCCTGGTCAGTCTCAGCAGCAGCTTAAGCCTTTCACAATTGCTGTCAGACCACAGGTTCACAGGTGTGCACAGCCACAGGTAAACAAAATATGCATAAAATACATGCACATGTGTTCTATCTGCCTCAAGTCACAACAGTGAGCCCAATCCTGAAACTGTGTCCAATTTACAAGAGAAACAACACTTAACTGAATCTTTAAAAACAGCAAACAGAAATTAATGGAATTTCAAAAATATATTTTTATTAATATTCTAATAGAATTCAGTAGAAAGAATGTATAGACTGATTCAAATAAATTGGTTCAGAGTCATATGACTCAATATCTTGGCAGCTTTTTCTTTTTAGCTCCTCTAAAAGGCAACAGATTGCAAAACATTGAAGTGTCACTCAAAATGTTCCCAAAATTACTCCTAACAAACAGATCTGGAGAGAAAGCCTTTCTTTTCCCCCTTCCATTGAGATTTAGCAACATGCTTTTATTAAATTACAAAGTAATCCTATCACAAGGAGCATGCCAGTTTCTCTGTTATAGCTTATTTCCAGCAATTGACTTACCATGCATGTGTGATGGTGAAAAAAACAGCCCTTAGAAATCTATTTTGTCTCATTAATTTTGACATAAAATTTAAGACTTCAGAGTCATAAAGCATAAATCAGGTGTCATACTGCATCGATCCTTTTCAGAAAAGGGAGTTGATCATTTTTGGTTTATTTCAGTAGGAAATTATTTGACTGGATTACTTGAATGTTTAATTAAATTGTCATATAACATGAATAAAGTATAAAATATCAAATAAAGTAGTCTTTTGCTGTGACACAACATTAATTTTCTGTCATCAGAAGTGTTTATCTTGTTAGCTGCCTAACTTAAACTTGCTCAGCATCAATTAAGTCTTATATCTGAATACACTTAGAATATTTAAATTCCTTCTTTTATTGCCCTCTTGTTAAACTTTTAATTTTCTTTCTTGTTGCAATTAGCATTTAGGGAGCTCAATTTCTTTAATAGCCTCCCTTTAATTTGCATTTTATATTACTCTACTTGTTTTTCATGAGATCAGTGGAGCAACTGCAGATTTGGTTAGTGGAAAAATAATGTGTAATAGTATACAGTTTATGAAATATTTAATTCACTTTACTTCCTAAGAAGGAGAGATTCATTCATTAGTTCTTTTGGACTTTCTGTCTTCTGAGCCCCTATACCACTCATGTCTGAGAGCAATTATTTAGTGTTATTCAAATCTGATAGAAAGAGATAGATCTTAATGATAATTAGGTTGCTGTCAACACTCCCTAGAATATTTTCTGCCCATGGCAGCATGGTCAGTAACACCTCATCACAGTACAGAAGTTAGAACAAGTCAAGGAATGTTTCCAGTGCACAGTTTGTTGCCCTTTTTGGAGGCTAAGCAAGTTTAGCAGCTACTATAGTAGAAAACAGACTTTCATGGCAAGCCAGCCAGAGAGTCCCAGGCATATTCCATGCACTGTTCATGTCCAGTTATGCTTCAAGTATCACCTGCATTGCAAGCTCAGATCCAGGCACCTGGATAAAGGCAAGAATAAGGCAGGGTATGACATGCTTAAGTGGTTTGTGTTTCAGGGCAGCACAGAAATAAATGTGGAGAGTTCATGGGTTTATGGATGTATGAGGTCAGTGTCCAGACCAGAGTATGTTCACAGCTCTTGGTGTCTCCCAAAAATACAGACATCCCAGGTCACCACCCCTTGGTGTCAAACATGGCGTGCTAATAGGGACATCCCAGCCTTAGTCATCCTACTCTTGAGTCTGGCACCCTTAAAAGGTGTAAAGTTAGACAGTGCAATTAAGATCAAGCTCTTTGTTCCCTCTTCTCAAGTAGTAACACTTCAGAGAAAATTTTGAAGCTTAATATTTTAGCATACTTTGAGATCGTTTCTTTAAGTGGTCTTACAACAGCAGACAAAACACTCAGAATACATAGCTGCATGTTTCAAAGGCAGAAACACATCCATTGCTTTAAATTAACCCAAAAGCCAAAGCACTTGGATCTACTTACTGACCACTTGTTCCAATTTACGAGGTTAACTTCCAGGGAAACTCAGTCATTTTCTCTCTATCCAGAAATAATCTAAACAAGAGGTCTCCCTTTAGTCCTTGTCACTCATTAATTTTGTCCAGGCATTTAGGATAAAAAGTTTTTGAGAGAAGTTGGCATTTGGTGTGGTTATTTTTAATTAGTTACGTCTCTTTCCCCTCAGTCACCATTATTCAAAGTAAGCACTATTAGCTTGAAATTAATGGGAGGATAATGATGCAGCACAGGGTGCAAGAGCAAGGAGCTTGCTTATGCTGGAATACCAGTTTCTTTTTCTCCTTGCTGGAGGCTAACACCTGGTTGAGGAAAAACCCATTATGGTTTATTTACATAACACTCAAAGTTGTAGCAATTCTGCTGGTTACAAGAAATAAGAACTTCTTGACTCTGATTAGCCTTTGAAGGCCTTTCATACAGGAAGAGGTGGATGTAATACCAAGAGAAAGAGCAGAGGGGCTGAGAACAAGCTCAAACACATATTTCAGGGTGAGCTGGGTAGATTTTAGATGTCTTGAACTAAACCCCACCCCTACAACCTGAAGTTGAACCCCACCCATCCAGTCTGTCAATGCTCTTCAGAGAGGGACTTCTTGATCCCCACTTGATCCCAGCCCAGGTAACCTTGCAGGTTCTGTCTGTTTGCAGCGTGACAGTTGCAGTAAGTGGTTATTAACCTTGGCAGCCATTGTCCCAGCCTCTTAAAACTCTTAACAGAGACTTCAGGAACACCTCCCATATTGCACGTTTCACACAACAGTGCCAAGCAGCATAGAGTAAAACAGCACCAAATTGCCATGCAATACCTGCATGTGAGAAAAAGACACTTAAGTGGGATTAAGTGGGATTAAGTAGGATTAAGTGTATTAAATGTGCTAAGTGGGATACATGATATGAGGCACAAGTGGATGTTTTGACAGTCGGTCTTAGGAGCCAAAAGCTTCTACTATGAGAATCACCCAAAAATGTGATCTTTTTTATTTCCAAATTCCAAACGATTTGTTCCAAGATGGGACTCATTTGAATTGTGATTGAACACATTTGTAATATTTAAGTCCTGACATCACAAACAGAAGCTTCCCCATGTTGTGGCATAAAAACTGCAGGCACTGAAAAGACAAGCTGTGCTCTTAGAAAAGCAGACACTTCCATCTCTTCTATAGCATTACTCTGGTAAAGGAAATTTGAAACCACTGGATCTCTACATAAATGTGACAGATTTTTCCCCTGAAAATGCCTTATGCTCTATGCACAACACTGATGGCACACACCTTGTTTCCACCTCAGGTTTTTGAAGCACTAATTATAACTCAACATCCTTGAGTCACCTATCAAGAGACAATAAAACGTTAATTTTTTTGTTCACTGCTAGAAGCTTTCAGTATTCAGGTATGCTAAAGATTTTTGTTTTCCTTTCTTATTCCAGACTCATTTAAAGGCATACACTGCCAGGACCTTCTGCTGGCGATGTATTAAGAATTATCTTACTTACCCTTGATTGCAAGCATAGTTTGAGATCCAGAATTGTGAAAGAATAGTGTTCCAGGGAAAAAGTAAAGAAAAACATGGGTGTCAATTATAGGCACAACTTGATTCACAAAGCAGCAAAAACACTGGTGTGTCTCAATAAAGCCAATGCCCTTCTCGAGGGACTCCTCCAACAGTGCTTCCCTCCAGAGCAGACCTTATCCAAGCAGGGAGTTCTTTTGAAATACATTGAATAGGCTCCCTTGCACTGCATGAAGAGGCTTATTGGTAGCTCTGAGATTGCAAGATGCGGGTCCAGCAAATATTTCTGCTATTGTTGCAACCCAGCTGCAAAGTTTTAACATAACTCACAGCAGTGGGTGGTTTCTAATACAAAAAGGTCACCGAGTCACAGGAAGCCAACTGGCCCCACTGTGTCCTTTCACCTGACAATTATTATTATCTAGTTTAGTTCTCTGTTTATAATAAATACATCAAAATCTTGGAAAAAACCCATCCTTTCAGAGATGCAAGAATCCTTGCCAAAAATAAAGTAGGAAATTTAAATTAAACCCAGCAGCTGCTCCTAGTCAGGAAGCCGAAGAAATAGCCAATAGTAATAAAATGAAGTCCAACCCATGCCTACATTTCATGCAAATTTCAGACCTTAATGTGTCACTTCCTGAGATATTACCTAAAAAGACAGACCACAAGCAATTTCTTGGAGTTCCTCTTATTTAATCTGACCTGCAGTACCAACTTTCTCTTCTATTTTACAAGGAAGCTTTTTCTTTTACTGCCAGATTGCATTCTGGGTCACCTTTAAGATGTACCTTAACATGCAATTTATGTGATACTCTGGTCCCAAGGCGACAGGAGAACGGAATATAGCAACTAAATCTGCTTTCATTCCAAAGCCGACTTCTTTGATATTGCTGTTGTGAGATTACTGAACAGCAGCTGGGAATTCAACAAAAAACACAGAGGTCAAACTTCAGTAGCTAAACACAGGTGCTAGATTCAGGCAGCTACTTCCATCTCCACTATATAGTCAGTGAGGGCCAGCTAATCACTGAGTGTTTTATCCTCTGTGTGACTGGTCTAACATCTCATGTAAGGGAGATAAATATGTTATTTAAACCTGGGTACCAGAAGGATGTCAGCATTAGAGTAAAATGTCTGCTTTCTGACCTGTACCCTTTTATATACCCTGAACAGAAGGAAATGTGGTACTGTTTTGAAATTTGTATAGAAATGTCCCTTGGAATGAAGAGAATTTGTACAGATCTGGTTTCTGGGAATAATAAGCCAAAAAAGACTCCAACCCATGCTGAGAGCTGTATCACTTTCTCTTCCAATCTGGTCAATGTGTGGCCAACCCTTGCCACTATCCAAGGAAATAGAGGAGATCTAACATTAGCAATATAATAATCCAGTTTAACTCATAACTGGGAACACTCATACATCATACATTCATAGAACATCCATACATCAGTGCAAAGCATAAGGCCAACAAGTTGTGATATTTTGTGCTAATGAGTTTCATAAAATACATCCATCCTATATGACTTTTATTTAATCACTTTTTCAGCTTTCTTGTTGAATTTGCTGAGATTCTCTTTGGTTTTATATTATGACAAAGTACAGTAACTGTTTTCTGTGGTATTTGCTCTGTTTTTTGTATTTACACTCTGAATTACTACATTTGACCTTTGTTTTAAAGACTTACAAACTAATATAGTTAACAAAACACTCTTAAATCACCTTCCTGAAACTTTCGAGGTTCACAAACCTGCTCCAAAATAGCTGTCAGGAGTTTGTACACTCAATAGAACATCAGATAAATCTTGCAGAAACATTATTGAAAGAAATCAAAAGTTACAGTGGAATTTGTACCTTTTCACTGAGGTATATTAGAAATTTTCCTGAAGTTTTTTGTTCAAGAAAACTGCTCATTTATGAAAACTATTCCATAACATTTTCACTATTTCTTCAGTGGACTTTATGAGGAGGGTTGTCTTTATAACATTTCTTTTATTTTATGACATTCAACACTGCAAAATCCTGATCTCACTTCTGGCATTTAGGCGCTGCTTTAATCTGCAAAACAAATCATCCAAGGAAGGAAAATTGCAATTTTAGTAACCTTTTCCATGAACGCTGTAAAGTGTCCAAATGCATCATTAAGGTCAACACTTTTATATTTGTTTCCTTACTAAACTGATATAAAACTTAACATTTCTCTCCTATTGTCAACCTCTTTCCACAACTTTTTGTTTGTCTTTGGAACTTCTATGAAGCCAGCTCAGCTCCAAATATATTTTAACGTGTATATAGTCTTTGCTGGTTCTATTTAGTTGTTCCTCTAACATACCATGATTTTGGTTACTTTAATGGCCACTGTGCTTTAGAGAAAACTTTGCTTCCTGTTCCATTTTCATTTTGAAATGGTTCTTCCAGGAAAGCATGAGCGGTGATGAAAACAGAGTTTGAAATTCCATGTGCCAGTGGGAGATGAACATCGAATGGATACAGCGTTAACAGAGCCTCGAGCAGCAGCATTTCAGCAACGGAATGAGGCAATCAGCCAGCTGCTGGCAGAGCAACTCGTGGTCTGATGTTATTCCAAATGTACCCTTTTCATTTGCTGGAATCATCTGAATACCAATCTCAGTTTTCTCAACAGCATTTCACCAAATTTCCAGCAGGAAATAGGTCGTTTTGGGGGGCTTTTTCAAGCTTTTCATTCCTCTTGGAAGGGCAATGTTCATTGAATGGCAGTGTGTTATCAACTTAGATAGGGATAGGGTTGTTTTCTTTTTTGGTGTTATGTCTAATTTTTTTTTTTTTGTTATCTATAAATTCTGTTACTTCTATTATTTCTCCTGATTTCCTATTTTAACATTTAACATGCTGCAGTTGTATTTAAGAAAGCCCCAAATACCTGCAAATCTTTGCTGATATTAATGCACATGACAGAAATTTGAACAGCTTTCTGATTCTTACCTCACAGCAAGGAATTTATTTTTTTTCTTACCCTTCTTCACTCTTACTGTTTTACTGGTGGTTGCACTTTTCTTGCATCTATTCTTCATCACTACAGGTAACTTAGTGCAGAAGGAACCACTCTCAGCTCTGTTCCTGGGAAGCTGTTGACACAATCTTTGTTTACCACAAGCAGGGCTTGTTTGTACTGAGTATTTATTTATATTCAACTTTAGCATTAGACTTCATTTTAAAAAGCACTGAACTTTCACAATTTCAGGATTCAAGTTACCACATGAACAAGTAATATTAATGCAAATACACTAAGCAAATATTTTGCAGTAGTAAGATCCATCAATCAATTGTGAATTATAGATTTTGAATTTAAATAGATTAGGTACTAGTAATCAAAGTTTCTAAAAGGGTATTTTTTAGGTAGAGAAAGAAGAATCAAAAGTAAGCACAACCATAATTTGTCCCTGCCCGAGCAAAGCCAGGACAGACAAAGCATTGAAAAGATAAATCTATGTTAACATACTAAGGGAAGTTGTTCTTTCAAAAGGCAATTCTGTAAAAAATCTCTTTACAGGATAGCCTTGACAGTCTAGATGAATGAGCCTAGGGCTACTATGTGAAATTTAATGGCCTGTGACATAAATGTAGCTATATCAGGAATGAATTTGGATGAACAGAATGCATTAATACACAGATAATTCCCAAAGTAAGGTGAAGCAAACCAGTATCAATAAATTAACAGGCAGACAAATTTGATATTCTGTCAGACTCAGTGTTTGTGATGAAGGAGAAGTAATAGTCCTGAAAAAGACTAGTAGGATGTTTAAACAGGATCCACTTATAAGACTAAGCATGTTTTGATATATCCAAATAAGATAGTGTGCAGATTACAATGCTCAATTTCAGATAACTCGTTGAGTTTCAGAAATCAAGTTGCCCACTCCACTAAAGAAGAAGAAAATAATTTTTCAGGAGCTATCTGTGGGAACTCACTCCTATTATTTACCCTGCATATTCAAGGCTTGCTGTATCCACCTGAGAAAAAGGGAAGCTGTAGCTCTGTGCAGAGGAAAGTGTACTGGCACTGCTGATCTCTGTGTCTCTATGGCCTACAGGGGAAAGAACTGGGAAAGCAGGATCTGGCTCCAAGCACTGCTGAGTGTAGATCATCTGGTCTTACTAGATGAATCCTGAATTGTCAAAGGACTCTTGAATACAGCACAACAGGAATGAAATGGGAAAACACTCAGAGCCTTTTGCAGAAAAAGTTACATTTTACAAATTGTTGTTTAATAACTTCCAGAAGATGAGACTCTGAAGAGTCTGGCAGTACCTGGCTATGGGGACAGTTCAAGATTTCTACATGTCAGCTCCTTGAAATCTATCAGTTTGCTTGTCCCCAAACCATATAAACTATTTATTTTTAAAATTGTAAAGGCAATTTTTAGAAATTTTCCAAGTCAGTGAAGAGGAAGGACAATATTCTAAGAGTTGTTTTCTTTTCTTTTTTTTTTTTTTACTTTTTCCCCAACTGAAACCTGTAAACAAATTGGTGCATTTATCCATTTAGAAATTTTAATGTAGAAAGTCATTAAAACACTGGCAAAGAGGAACCCAGTGAGGACACAATGCTGCCTTTGTGCCACGTTTCAAAAGTGTACAATTAGGACAATCACTTTTGTTCAGGTTTGGTCCAATTAAGGTTTTATGGGGTTTCAGGTTATTTAAAGCTAATGTCATTTTTTAAGTCTTGTTTCCCCTTTCCATCTTTTGTAATATTGAGCATATGTAGCAAAGGGAAGGTTTGTGCCATTTTAGTGTAAAATCTCTGTGATAGTCTGAAACAAGACATAAAGAACAGAGCACAGTAACTTAAGAACTGCTTTTGTTGACCAAAGAAAAAAAAATTGGAGCTTTCTGTTTTCCACACAGATTTAGGAGGAACATAAATATGAAGATATGAAAATTTTAAAGTGTGCCAGAGTATAAAAGACAGGTTTTTATTTACTCCAGCTCAAAAGCCCCATCCTATAGGTAAACAGGTTTTTTTAGCTTCTAAGATTGACAAGCGAGAAATTTTCACTGTTGCTAAAATTAGAGGAAATTGAGAAGAAATAAAAGGTTTTTACTTGCTGACTTTGAATTTCTACTACAGTAGTACATTGAATTTATTTTGTGACTATTCAACTAACATTTATTTCAGTAATGTTATCAGTTAATTCTTATGAGACAATATGGTATTTCAGAATTTTTCAGAGAAGTGGCAACTTTCTTTTTTAGGGAGCAGCTCCTCTACAAAGTGGTTTAATGTACGAAAAATGCACTCAGAATATTTACCAAGCATTAATTTTATATAATTTAGTTGTGAAATGTGTCACAGGAACATTATCTTCATGGATATGTCAATGCATTTAAGAATCTGAAAATTCCTAATAGAAAGCTAAATAATGTCTACAGGAAGCTCTGTAACATTTGAGATATCAGAGTAAGTCTATAAATAGATGAAAATTCATGTTTAGAATTACTTGACATTTTAGAAATGTCTATTTGTCACTGTCAAATTTCTTTTAAGACTTCCCAAGTACTACAAATTGCAAAGAGCATCCAGGAACCAGTTCAATATCTCTTCATTGCCATTAAACCAATGGCTCTATTTTCATCCAGAAAAAAACTCTTGTTAGTTTTATTCCCGTTTCAGAATAATAAAACATTTTACCTGTGGATTGTTTGCGTTAAAAATGTCTTTGTTCCTAGTCTCACTGCTGTGTGTCCAGTTGAAAAGCTGAAAATGACTCCTGGGTTTCTTGGTGTCTAGCATGAAATGTGGAATTCTTCATACCACCTTTAAATTAAAAAATCTCCAAACCTTTCCCAGCACGAGCCTGCAACAGAGTGAGTGATATGTATTATATTGCACAGATTCCCCTGATCCTCTTCAAAGCAGACAGGGCCACAAGTGACAGAACAAGTGGAAAATTGCATCAGGGGAAGTTCAGAAGTTACAATGGAAAGGGTTGTAAAGCATTGGAACCAACTGCCCAGGGAAGTGGTGGAGTGACCATCCCTGGATGGGCTAAACATGTGTGTATGCAGCACTTGAGGACATGGTTTAGTGACAAACATGGTGGTGGTGCCGGGTTGATGGTTGGACTTGATGGTCTCAAAGTCTTTTCCAGCCTTAACCATTCTATGATTTTGTGATTCAGCCTCGCTGGAAATTGGTCATTAGCTGCCTCCCTATGAATAATTCCTGTTATTCCATATTAGATGTCCCAGAGTATCCCACACTTCTGTGTGTGCTGGAAGACATAACACAAACAACATGAAACTTGTATGATGCAAGATCAGCAGTTGAACGCCATGCAGGATGACACAGACATCTCAAGCAACATTAAATGTTTCTGTTCAGACAACTTCATCATGGTCTTTGGTTCAAAATGCTTTCAGACAGCAAAGAGCAGGAATATATTATGAAAATAAACACCTTTCTACCACTATACTCTGTGTGTGTGTGTACCTGGATTTGTAGTCATTGACATCTGAACATGGAGTCAAGAAACAAAAAAGAATTTGTGAGGGTGTTTGCACCTCTCCAGGGAGTAAATCTCACTGATGAATTTGAATCTTTCTGAGAGAATATTTAATCCGAATAAATACTAAAGCATGAGCAATCAGATAGTGAACTGCTGCACAAAACATCCAGGTCTGCTGCTTGCATTGTCACTTCAAGTGGAGAGGCACTGAAGTGCCTCCATTTTCTCCTTGACTTTAGAACAGAATCAGGCTTTCATTTTGCTGCATTCCCACATATCCAGAGTCAGCACTCGTAACAAAAGTGCCCAAAAAGTTCAGAACCTGAGGTTCTAATGCTATTACTGTACCAGAATGTACTGATTCCTGCACATGAATAGCCCTGTTGAATTAGAGAACAATTATCTGTGAGAAAGGAGGTCTAAGCTTTTGGAGGACATGTAAGAAGCAGTGTGACAAAAGCACTCCAATATTGCAGAGGAAAGCAGAAAAGCTTTTACCCATCCATCAACACAAAGGGCAGACCAAGAAGTTGTTCATTTAATCATAATAATCTTGCTGCCACTGTCATATTTATTCTTCCTCCTTCCTAAGCTTACTTGCTACATCAGTCATTCCGATGCAGCACAAGCATGTTCCCCTCTGTATATTTTGTCACAGGGGAGTGCTGGCATTCATGCCAGATGACTGTCTTTGCAGCCATGGTCTATGTGTATGTCTTGAATTGTAGAGGAATGTCTGCAGCATATGGCAGTTGCCACTCAGAAACCCAGGGTGGCTTTTAAACAAATGATCACAGCATTTTGTCAGTTTGGTGAAAGCTTTTATATTGAGCTCTCCCATTTTCACATAGGTTCACTGCACAAATTCTAGCATAAAGTAGCACTTAAAAAAGCTTTCTGGCTCACAAATGAGAGATTTCAGAAATATAGTGATGTGGGGGTTTTCTCTCCTCATTTAATTTTTCTTGCAGTAATATGTTTTCTGCCATTTATATTCTTTTCTCTTTATGGAGGTTTGCAGGTCATATGCAAATAAGATTGGCTCAGAGATAGGAGAGAAATCAGCTACAAGAAATCCCTGCACTTTTTCTTCCACATGCTTTTCATTCAAGCTCCAACATTTCCCAAACTCTTGTTTTCTGATTTTTTGTTTTCCTCCTTCTTTTGGTCTTTTCTTTCCTAGTATGAATAAAGACTGTCCATGTTCTTTTACATATCCCTGTCCTTCGCTTTTCACCCTTTTTTTTATTTCTCCCTCAGAAGAGTAATTAAAAGTGAAACAGTTTTGTTGTTTGTTTTTAATTCGTTGTTTGGGGTTCTTTTTGGGTTTTTGTTTTTAATTGAATGAATCTCTTAAAAATCTGAACAGGGTAAGTATGTCTTAGTGCACAAAAGGGATTGTGGTACTAAGTTATTCTTTGCTGCTCAAACTGTTACTGAAATGTCTATTTGCGTATTATGGCTCTGAAAATTTTGGCTTGTCTAAATGAAAAGATATACTAGAGCAACCAAAAACTAGAATTAAGTCACTTCTTTGCTGTTACCATGCGGCATTTGTGAACTGCTGAGCAGAGATGATTTTTCTTTCATGTCAGATGTAGTGCTGGACATTCTGGATAAGGTATTTGCTTATATTAAATCTTGTGGTGAAAACATTGATAAACCTAGAAGAAATTACAAAAAGGCAGTGTTGTCATTTTATAGCAATCATTTCCTGCAGTAATTACCAGGTACCCCATGCATACAGCACTGATTTGGAAAAGAGAAAAGCTGCATAGAATTAATCTGTTTTGTTGTAAAACTGTGAGAGATGTTGAAAGAAATCAACAGATTCTCTTAATAAATTTCTAAAATACAGAAATAAAATTCTCAAAAAATTAAAGTGCATCATGTTAAGAACAACATTAAAAGAAAATATTTCATACTTTAAGTATACCGTTTGGTGATCGTCTTGGCTTGGGTCATTGCCTTTGCCCGCTTTAAAAAAATAAAGTTTGAGCATTTCAAGAGTACTTCCACCTGCTCCAAACATACAAAACCTGTTCATTGATCAAAGAATGACTATGAATCTCTGCTAACTACACTGACGTACAAGGAATGGAAAAAGCCATACTTTTGCCACCTTCTCATAATCTGCTAGGAAGAAGTGGTTGGGAAAGCAACAAGTAGCAACAAGAGGCTTGGTTTCAAGGAGTGTGCAGAGTGGCTAATCAGCTACTCATGGCTGAAGCTGTATTCAATTGCATCTTGAGAAGCAGTTATGGAAAAATGTAGCAATAAGTAAAGGTACTTGGCATCTCTTATGAAAGAAGAAATAAGAGCATAAGGTATTCCAAGGAGGATCTGGGGCAGTGAGACACAGGAATCCTCTCTCTCATTAGTCCACTCAGGGTGTGTTAGTATCCTTTCCTCAGTCATAACTCCCTCCTGTCTGTAATTACTACAGAAGTCTGCACTTATTAAAGAAAGTTCCTTTTTGTTTGCTGACTGATACTTTTGCTGATATGTTACTTCCAACAGGATTTTCTCCTTTGTTCCCAAATTCAGTGGCTGTGAGATAAATGTCGTCCACATGTCCTCCTTTTATTCTATAAAATTTTCTCTTCAATAATTCAAGAGCACAGCCAAGATATGGGTTTGTTTTTCTGTCTAAGGCCAGCTCTGCAGTGCAAATAAAACATTATCAAACTCCTTTTTTCTTGTTACAGAGTGATTACACTAAATCCACTAAATCATTCAGATGAAGAATGTTAGCAGAGGATATGTAATGTAAATATATGCACACTGCAATCACAGATTTGCCTCTTCTCTCAAGCAGTCAGATGAGTAGAATTTGGTGACAGAACTATCCTGATCCTCTTTTTTCTAATTTTTTTTTTTTTTAAATTGGAACCTTCAAAGCCAAATCATGGTAAAGGTATACAAATACAGCCTGCAAAGAGAGGCACACTCCCTCTGTTCATTGTGAATCTCCAGCATTCTTCACCAGCCAACACCGCCTTAAGTCTTCTCTGGCATGTTGAGTCCTATTTAAATTAAAAACTCTCTGGGGTACAGATGTCAGGAGTAGAAGTGGAGTGCCTACGGTACCATATAAGTCTTCAACGTGTTGAGTGGTTATCCATACAACCATTTCATCAGGTGTAAGAATGTTACAGTCAGACTGTGCAAATCATAAAAATCCATAAAGAAAAAAAAAAGGCAGTAAGTCCTTTAATTATAATATTGGCATAATGCATCTTCCACTTAATAGCAATTGGGACTGGTTTCATTAAGATAGTAATAAACTGTACTTCGAAGATTTCTCACCTCAGGGGGGAACAAATAACTCTTTTGCATGTGTTTTGTGACCTCAGTTACACAAGCAGTTGATGCTTTTCCAGTGTCTGGAATTCAAAACACCGATGTGTTGGAATCTGGCCCTGAGGTCTCTGCCACCACTGCCATAACCCCTTGCACAAATCCCTAAGGTTTTTATTTCCAAAGCATATGGGTAACACGTTCCTGTGACAGTTCAGCTATAATGTGGATGTTTCCTGACCATGGCAACACTTATACAGGGGTGTGGGCTGAAACCACCAATTTAAGTCATGCAGGCCACAGAGCTTTTTTCCTTTGCTATTACTCCCTTGAACTGGTATTGAACTATGTTACCTGGAGGTTAAGAAGCTGCTACTGATCCCCAGAGCCTCATGAGACCACCTATGCCAGCACTTACTGGTACAACAGCTAGTTCCCCGTGTTTTTACTGTAATTTAAAGGATGGCACTGAAACTTGTGCCATCTGCAGCTATGCATCTAAGCAATGGCTGCTTTATTTCCCAGTAGCATAATGTATATTTGAAATATAAAGCTGTGCTCACCACAACCAGCTCTGGAATTAGATAAAAATACACCAGCTGGGACAGTGACTAGCATGAAGAAGGCATTTTATGTGGCTATACATGTATTCTCTATCACTTTCATAGACACTTGCCTGATATTAATGTCAAATGGTATAAATATGTTTTCTAAGCCTGGCTATGCTTCTGACTTTCAGTCACAACCATCTTATTAGCATTCTTCAGGTCTTTTTTTCCAAGTTTCCTGTGATAGAGAAAGTCAGGGAAGTTTTCTTCCCATACCTTTGAGGTGTTTTAGTATCTGTCTGCAGAGAAAGTGCCCCCTCAGGGTGATGTGTGTGGTTGTCTCTGCATGTGGGTCTTTATCTAACCCTTCTTTATGCCTCCCTGACTCACAGCGTGCATTTTCCACTTTTCTTCTTTGGGTAATCACATTTGCTTCTCTCCTTAGCTTGCTCATACTAGAGTTTCTCTAACCCAGTTTCTTTAGCTGCACATGCTTCATTAGCTCTTTTTCTCTGCATGTATTTGAATTTTCCTGCCCTAACCAGTTCTGTTCATTTCATTCTCTTTTTAATTCTTTCTCCCTTCCTGTAGGCTCTGTAGTTGGGCTTACTGAAGGCAGAAAGGGTGCAGAAATATACACAACACTTTCCAGTCTATTCCCATTTTTCTCAGCAATCCTACAACCTTCTTGAAGATTAATCCAGAAGATTATAAACAAAGATGTACTCAGCCCTCCCAGATTTCTCAGAAGAGCCAGAACCAAGCCACAGGATTTGTTAGCTTGGATACAGATACTGAAAACCAGTTAAACTGAATATTAGATCACGATCCAAACTGCATCATAGAGGGAAAGAAACACTTCTTGAACCACACTCTTAGTCACATGATTTGGTTTTAGGCAGTCCTGCAAGGAGCAGGAAGTCAGATTTTTAGGTCTTTTTGAGTGCCTCCCAGCTTGAGATATTCTGTGATTCTGATTCTATGAGTGCTTCTTTTGGTCCTCAAGGCTTCACCTCCCAGTTTTTTCACACACTTCAACATTACTGTGTCCAAACACTTTATTCCTTTCACAGTTCCTTTTTTTAAAAGCAAGCCTCCTTGGGGTATAAATAGCCAAGCCATAAACCATGTCAGACTTGCAAGCCAGCTTCAAGGACCAAGATCTATTATTTTATTTCACTTTACTCTGTCACTGCTCCAGTTCCAAAATTGAAATCGGATGTATCCAAAGATCTTATACATGCAATTTTTAAAAGAACTCAACATCTGAAATCTGAGTAACATTCTCAGGTGAGCTCTGTCCTTACTGAGGTATTAAAAAAAGAACTGAGCAGAACAGATTCAAGTCAAACTAGACATCCTAATAAGCTCAGTCTACCCATTTAGAGAAGGGGTTTCAGGAAGCAGATTCACTTTTTAGGCACTAAACATGTGCAAATATAGAGCCTCTGTGGAGGCTCTTTCAGGTATTAGTGACTTTTTAAACCTTACAATGGCCAGAAGGTTTCCATTGCAAATCAAATAGCTATACTTTCACCCCATATTCAGCCTCCTAATTTGTATTTTTCTAAAGTGTATTTTCCAGTTAGTTGCAGCTTCTAACTACCAGAGTTGGAGACTTTCCTGTCTCACTTACTAGTGGGGTTCTTTTCACTTGTTTTTTTTTTTGCTTTTCCTTTGAATTAAAGTGAATTTAATTTAGTTTCTATTTCCATATGCTGATATAGCCACTATGTCAGTGAAAGCAATAACAGCTGAAAGTCATAACATCACAGAGGCCCATAAAGTATGTGGCAGAGAAGTACAAATAAACAGTTCCTGTAAATACATGATAGTCTCCTTAAGCAGTGATTTTGAGTGCTAATTATGTCTGACTCTAGTTAGGTATCAGTACAGTTTGTGCTCCTCTCAACCAGCAATTAAGAAACCCACTTAACAAACTTGAAATTGCATGAAGATACATTATTTTGTCAAATGATCCCAAAGCTGATTTCTTCATAAATGAAAATTAGTTAAGCAGCATTATTTGCTTTGTCACTAGAATGGCTCAGCGTGTTCTTCCTGACCCTTATTATCTTTTTGATAAATAATTATCTGTTCTCCCATTTCTATGATGTAGACAATTTGTTATAGAAAAAAGAATATGTTTGATAATTAATTACATGAAGATGTACTTAACCCCTTTACCTCTTTGAAATGTAATGGAGACATTAAAGAGAAAAAGACCCACTAAGAATTACCCTGTAACTTGCAGATGATTATAGAAATAAAGTTTTAACACAAAACTCCACTACCAGCCCTGTGAGTGGTGTGGAGTCTGCTCAAATCTCAGTGTAAAAACATAAAGACCTGGAACATAAAAATGGGAGAGAATATAGTAAGACTTAATCTAGTTTAATTTTAAGCAGGAGCTGAGGGAGCTGGATGTGTTTAGCCTGGAGAAAAGGAGGCTCAGAGGGAACTTCAGTGCTCCCCACAAATACCTGAGAAGAGGTTGTATCCAGGTGGATAGGCCTCTTCTCCCAGATAACAAGTGACAGAACAAGAAGAAATGGCCTTAAGCTGAACTAAGAGAGGTTTAGATTGGATATTAGGAAAAATTTCTTCACTGAAAGGATGGTCAGGCACTGGAACAGACTGCCCAGGGCAGTGGTGGAATCACCATTCCTAGGGGTATTTAAAATATATGTAGATGTGGCACCTGGGTACATGGTTTAGTGGTGGCCCTGGCAGTGTTGGGTTGAAAGGTTGGACCTGGTGATCTTAGAGGTCTTTTCCAATCTAAAAAATTTTATGATTATATTATTCTATATTTATGAACAGTTAAAATAACACTAAAAGCCAGCATAAGACAAATATAAAAAGAAGCTGGAGAAGGACTCTTGACAAGGCTGTGTGGTGAGAGGACAAGGAGTCATGGCTTTAAATTGAAAAAGGGTAGATTTAACTTAGATATTAGGAATAAATTCTTTATTGTGAGTGTGGTGAGGCACTGGAACAAGTTGCCCAGAGAAGCTGTAGGTGCTCATGTGCCTGTGTGAAGGGGCTGGTAGTTAATGGGCTTGTATTGAATAGTGTGGGACCTGACATGATGTAAATTGCATGGAATAAGAAGTCTAATGTGATGGATTTGGCTGGGATAGAGTTATTTTTTTTCATGGTGGCAGGTATGGGGCTGTGTTTTGGATTTGTGCTGAGCACAGGGTTGATAATACAGAGATATTTTTGTTATTGCTGAGCAGGGCCTACACAGAGCCGAGGCCTTTCCTGCTTTTTCTACAGCCACACTAGCAAGGAAATTGGGAAATTATGGGTGCAGGGGAGGATAGGACACAGCCAGGACAGGTGTCCAAAACTCGGTATATAAAGTGGATGGGGGCAGGTGGGGAAGAAGGAGGAGGAGGAAGGGGGCACATTTGGAGTGATGGTGTTTGTCTTCCCAAGTCACCATTACACATGATGGGGCCCTGCTCTCCTGGAGGTGGCAGAACACCTGCCTGCCCATGGGAAGCAGGGAATTAATTCCTTATTTCAATTTTCTTGTGTGCCTGGCTTTTGTTTTCCCTATTAAACTGTCTTTATCTCAACCTGTGAGTTTTCCAGCTTTTACCCTTCTGATTCTCTCCCTGATCCTGCTGGTGGGGGAGTGGGTGAGTGGCTGTGTGGGGCTTGGCTGCTGGCTGGGGTTAAAATATGACAATGCCCCGTGCTTGGAAGTGTTTGAGGCCAGGCTGGACTGGACTCTGAATAACCTGGTCTAGTGAAAGGTGTCCCTGCCCATGACAGGGGTTTGGAATGAGATGATCCCTAAGTACCCTTCTGACCCAAACTGTGGTTCTGTGAAGTAATTGAGCAACTGAGTCACATCCTAAGGCCTTATGCTTTACACTTCTGTGTCTGAATGAAGTGAAACCCAGCTGTACATAGTCAATCAAAAGGAGTCATTTATGCAGGTGAGCAGATACTGCTGGGCTGGATTTCATCTGACCTGAATTTGGAGAGAGACAATTCAGCTCCACACTCCAGACACACATGTGTAGAGGTGCACCACTGATCTAGATGTAAAGGAGCTGATTGTAATCAGTGATAGCTTAGTGTTGGTACTCTGGAAGAGGAAATCTGTGTCTCCTTTCTCTGAAGTGAGTGCTCCTCCGACCAGATGACAGGATACTGAAGATGCTTTTCCAACAACTTCTTTCTTTTGTCAGCTACACTGGAGCAATAAAGAAGAGACAATAACTTTGGGTAGGGCAGGCTTTATCTCACAGTTAGCTGGTCTGAATTGTAAATAGGATTCCTTTGCTTCCCTGCTATACGCAATATCCCCTGAAGAAAAGATCTTACTGAATGTTCGCTTTGTTTTCTTACCACTCTCTTCTTTAATCAGCTTAAAGATTAGACTGATTTGTGGATTTAATTAGTAACAAAAACATAAAATCACACATACATGCAAAAAACAACCCCCCCAAAAAAACAGCCAAAGAAACACAAATCAACAGAAACTCTCTAGTTTACTTTGCATGTGTCCAATATTACTGAAGACAGATTTTTATCCAAATATATTTTTACTTTCCGTGGACTAACTTGGCTAAAAGCTTGTCTGTGAAAAAAATGCACCAAAGCGAAAGCTTGGGTCCTGACGTATTTTGACAGCTACGTATAAAGCAGTAGTCCAGGCATGTAGAAATTATGAACAAGGAATCCTCTTAAATTCATGACAACCTGAAAAAATTGTGTGCCGAGAAGAGTTTTGAAGTCAGTGAAGTTGCCACTAAAATGCTCTGCAAATATGCTTGTTAAAAGTTACACTGAACCATTGCAGTCATGTTGCCTGTTAGAACTGAAAATTACTATGATGGATGAAACTACAAAAGGAAAATATGTAAGATCTGAATCTATATTTTTCAGAAAGAAAATAACTTGATATGTCACTCACAAAGGCAGCTGGACCTTTTTTATCAGCAGTCTCCTCCAGTGGTCTAACAATTTCATGGCTTTCACTAGACAAAGCTTTGCCAGCACTGGGAACACTAAACAATTTTTTGATGCGGTGAAAAAAAGACAAAAGGTACTCTCTTGCTTGTCTGCAGTCTATGGCAGTCTATGTGTTGTCTGACAAGGAGGCTTTTATTAATTTTCAACTTTTGCTTCTGTTCTGAAATGGTCATTTGTGACATTTATTTTTAAATATGATGGTTGAGTCAGAAATGCAAAAATTGAAGCCTCAGTATATGATGATATTCTCTGCATTCGTTAATTTACCTCGTGGATTTTAAAACATTTTGCAAGCTATATACAAAACAGAGTATTTTGCCTTCCCAGATGGCCTGCAGCACAGTCCAGGTGCAGAACCTGAATAATGGATAGTAACATATTCAGCAATGGAGGATGAAAATGAAAAATAGTGTTTCCATGTTGTTTATGGAAAAGAATTTGAACCAAAGCAACAGAAACCCCACCCTTAATGTATATTAAATGTGAGGGGAAAATTTTAATGGTTTCTTAATTATTTTAATAGTGGTTTATTAAATTAATTTATTAATTTAATTATTTCCTAAATACTGTAGATTTATCTTGTCTTTGTCTTGCTTGCTCATGGACCAGTTTATTTTAGGGTCAGTACTCTGCAGATAGTTGATTTGACCTGCTAAGGAAGCAGTATCACAAGAGGATAACTGGATAGACCAAGGATCTACCTGGTCTGATAGAGAGTGTTAGCTGATGTTTGATAGTGGGTGTAAGGATTTTGTTATGACAGGAAAAGATTTAGTTATGACAGTTTCTGATAAGCAGTAGTTTAGGGGTTTCTTGAGCTGAAAGTTTCAGTAGTGTTTTTAGTAGTGTTAGATAAATGTACCTCCTTGTTTTGTTTGATTTTGTCAATTCATGCTCTTTCACAACCCATAATACCCAGTCCTTGTAAGTTCTGCCATTAAAACCTGGTATACGCAAAATTACTTTATTTTTCCTAGTTTTTAATGTGTTTACTGATGATCTCTTGGGGCATTCCTTGTTCTGGTATTATAAATGCATTAGATAAGTATTATTTTATTATGTTTTTTTCCATTCTCACCCTCTCCTCTCCCACTTCCCAGCATACCCATGTTTTCACACTGGTCAGAAATGGGCCATTATCTGGGATGGCTTCTGAAATGTTTTCTTTTCTGAGATTCTGTAAAAAATGAAAATGCAGAAATGTACAGAGAGATTACAATAAATCAAGAAGCTGCTAAAACAATACATATCCTTCTCTGTGGGCATTACCCATTATTCCCCTCTGGTCATTAGCACGGGAGAGCTGACTGTGCATGAATTCATACAGAGGAATTAATGGGCCACATCTGAAAAGATAATAGCTGAGCTATTAAAGGCAGAAAAGAACCTGAAGAAAGAACAGGCAGTGCTGAAGAAACATTAGACGAGAAAATACTGCACCAGGCACTTCGTATATGAAAAAATATTCATATAGAGTGTTACAGTATGGGTGGTTGCATCTCTTCTGATTGCTTTAGTTTTGTATTTTCAGAGCAATTATGTGTAAAAAACACAACAGAATCAAACCATCACATCTGTCCATGCTGCCACCAACGCAGAGGGTGCCCTTCAGCAGCCCTGAGCAACGTTACGTGAGTGAGGAGGTCTCAAAGGAGACCTCATTGCAGCCTCCCAGTACTTAAAGGAGGCTTTGAAAAAAAGAGGGAGAGAGACTTCTTGCACTGGCAGATAGGGGTATAAGGGGGGACACTTTTAAACTAAAAGAGGAGAGATTGGATTATTTGTTAAGAAGAAATTTTTTTAATCTGAGGATAGTGAGGCACTGGAACAGAGGTTTTCACTATTCTCTGAGCTATCAAGCACATCCAGAGAAGCTGTGGATGCCCCATCCCTGGAAGTGCTCAAGTCCAGACTGGATGGAGCCCTGAGCAACGTAGTGAAGTGGAAGGTGTCCCTGACCATGGCAGGGGTTGGAACGAGATGATCTTTAAGATCCCTTCCAACCCAAACCATTCCATGTTTCTACGAAGGGTTCTGCTGATGCCTGAAGAGGCCACCTAAAAACAGAGACCAGACAGGGAATAAATTTGAAGGGCCTTCAAAGGTACACTCTGGGGAGCCCAGAGGCTACTGCCAAGATGGACCCCAAGATGGACGACAGGTCACGAGTTCACACTTTTATAAGTTTGGTGCATTTGCATATCAGGATTAATTCTCTGATTAGGGACACCTTGATAAAAGACCAAATTCCTCTCCAGCTCATACTGCATCAAATATCATACAAAAACTTACTTTCCTTCTATTTTCTAATTTAAAAAAAAAACCTTTCTTTCTTTTTCTTTTTTTCTTTTCTTTTTTCTTTTCTCTTTTCTTTTTTATTTTCTTTCTTCTTTTCTTTCTTTTTCTTTTCTTTTCTTTTCTTTTCTTTTCTTTTCTTTTCTTTTCTTTTCTTTTCTTTTCTTTTCTTTTCTTTCTTTTTTTTTTTCTTTTCTTTTTTTTTCTTTTATCTTCTGTAATTTTTGCCCTCTGTGCTGCAAACAAGTGTTTAAGTTTATGGTAACTGTTCACTTCCTTGTGAATGTGTTCAACAGAGTTCATTGGGTTGGATTTCTGTACTTAATGACAACTACAAGTCTTCTCTCTTTTATAACTCCTTTTTCTTTTAAGAAATAGTTGTCAAAAGGAATAGTGTGACATATGAAAAACTATGCTCTGGCATGCCCATTAGTTGTTTCTATTTGTCTGTGCTTGGCTCCACCAGAGGTTTCCTTCCACAGAGCATTCCTGCTCTGGAGGACTCCCTTCCCAAGTCACTCTTGAAGTGAGAAAAGAGGATTTCCTTGGACAAGATAGTCAGACAGAAGTAAAACACCTTGGATGTGGTGAGTTAGATAAAACCTGATTTTCTCTCTCGTCTATATCATATACTGTGGATTTTAAGGAGAGCTGAAATGTCCACCCCAGATGGAGAGGTGGCAAGCAGCTGCCGGAAAGCACACAGGCAGCGGAGGGTGCGTTGTGAGAATCTGAACATAGCAGGCATGAGTAAAGTGCTAAAGTTGTGGTGTTCACAGGCAAAACAAGACTGTTTTCCTTTAAAACCAGTGGTAAGGGAAGACAACTATTTCCATACTGAAACACTGGACGAATACTCTTGGTGTCTCAGACAGCTTTTTGTGGTCAGAGACAAATGCTTCTAGAAGGCAGCTCAGAGGGTACTGAATTGGGCCCTCAGGATGATAAATCAGCTTCCAGAAAAACAGACTTTTATCTTTGACTTAGGAGATATATTAAGTGTTTTGGGGTTTTTTGGCTTTTATGCCCACCTCTTTGACTTTTAAACCTGTCAACGCTCAGCACAATGTCAAATACCCTGGGGTGTGGCAGTAGGGTGCTCTGGAGGGGAACTGTTGTGAGGCCTTGGCTCTTCTGGACAAGGCAGAGGGAGTAACATCTCAAGTGATTACAGATACCTGTGTGTGAGCACATTATTCAATAACTTAACAATATGAAAGAAAAATGCCACTCAAACTGCAGATGAATAAAAATACAGGCATTTGATAATAATGTGTTTTATTATTAGGGACAATAATTAGGGATGCAGTGTAGAGCTGAGATTCAGTATTATAAAAATGGATTTATTTTTTATATAAGTACAACTTTATTTCAGATTTATTTGCATTTTCATTTTTTCATATGCAAGCAATTAAGTAGATTTTACTTACATCCTTAATTAGAGCCACTTTACATTTTGAACAGTAGAGAACTACTAAACAGTGTGCAGACAATTTGACCTGAGTATAAACTGCCTGATTTTACACTATGAAAATAGCTGCTTAATTCTCTGTGGGTGACCTTTGTCTGATTCAGTAAAATTGCATTTAGACAGATGAGAAAAGTTATGCATTTAAATTCTTTCCTGAAAAGAGATTAGACCGGACTTATCCATTTTCTTGGTTCCTAGGCTATTGAAATGGTTTTTAAGTCCTAGTCATCGGTGTTTATTTTTTTTAATATGTATTTGTATTTTGCAAATAATTTGCAAAAATATTTATAGCTTTATGGCCATCATGGAAACTACCTCATGTGAAAAATGGGGAAAAATTCCTGTAAGCCTTGTACAAAGGAAAGAATTAATGAATTCCAGCAGAAGAAAGAAAACACCAACACCTCTACAAGACTGCAGGCTGTTTTTTAACCTGAAATGGAGGAGTGGGGCTGGACAAGAGGCTGAAGATTGCAAAGGTTTCTCGCTTCTTTCTTTTTGCTGATTATGGAAATAGAAAATACTTTTAAGGAATCTTTCTGACATGCTTCACCGACCTCACTGAACTTCTCGTTAGTGTTTTCTAAATTACAGACTATGACAATTTAGAATAGCAAGTGAAGATTTAGAACAAATAGCCCCTGTTGTTTGTCTTTCCAAATGTGTCCTGCTGTGCTGTGGATTTTGCTCTGTTCCAGCTTCATGGAACGTAAGCAACAAACTGTCTCTATTCATTTACCTTTTATCTCAAAGTTACAGCAAGCGACAGAATCTTGTTATGTGACCTACAGCAAAATAGTTGGGGCTAGATTTTCAAGTGCTCAGCATCTTGTGTTCCACTGCAGTCTTTTAAACCCTTTTAAAAAAAAGCAAAAGGGTGTGATCCATGAATAACTCACTGATATGTGTATGATGGAAAGTTGTCTTTTCAGGAAAAACTATAAGAAAATTACTTAAAAATAAATATGGGGTTTTCTGAAAAGTTTGAGCTGGCTGGAAAGATTTGCAACAAAAATGTAGCTCTTTTTGGAGTGGTACACATTCCCCATGGACTCATTAGTGTCAGCTGAAGAGATCACTGGATAGGCTATATCTCCCGCAGCCCCAGTTTTTTGCTTGTTTGTGTTTTGGAGGATGGAAAGTTGTACCACAGGAGTTTATGAACCTTGATACATACTGGCAGATAATATTTCACCTCAGGTCATGGCCTATCAAAAGTGAAGGTGAAAGGAATGGATTATTTTCTCCAGGAGTTTCCACAACTTTCTTTTGAAGAAAAATCATTCCCTTACTTCAGAGTTTTGTAGGGAAAATACAAATAATTAAAATAAATAGTGGTTTTAGCTGGAAATAAAAATACTCGATATACTATGAAATACTGTGTTGCTGAGTGCTGGTGAAAACCACAACCATAAGTTCCGAATTCCTACAGAAAATGTGGAACTATTTAGGCAATTCAAGTGCAGAAATCCCTCCCCACCCCCCTATTGCTTGTTGTTCTTCCCACCTGTCTGTGCACAGTTCCTGTCATTTGCTTGTACTTGGACTGTGTGCTCAGCTTGCCAGGACACAGAACTTACAGGGCACCTAGGATTTCTCTGTGGCTCTGGTCACTATGGACTACAGTAATTAGAAAGGTGTAAAATAATTTAGCAAGCTGTGAAATGTGTACAACCAAATATATCTGTCTCAGCGGCATACTACAAGAATTAATTTATTTATTCTTTTCAGTGTGTTCAGAACTGCTCTGATAGGAGATGCTACGTAAGACCTAAGAATTAGCCATTTATTATTTATTAGTCATGTTACCTCAGTTTATTACATGTGGAGACAAAACAGATAATGAAAGCCTTATTCTCTAAGCTTAGCATTGCTCAGTTTGCACTTTAGGCAGTTTTTGCAGATTCCCTGGATTTACTTGTAGGCACAAAGAAATTATCATCTAGAAACAGATCAGTGGACTGGCTGGGACAAGTAGCTGTCTCTAAGTTTTCAGTGCAGCTGCTTCAGAAGCAAAATTATTCCAGTGAATCTGATTGTGTGGTGTAAGACGTTGCAGGACAGTTTTGTCTAACCTCAGCAGGTCATGCTATACCTTAAAAACAGATTGCATAGCTCTTATAGTTGTACTCTTGTAGTTGTACCACTGTTATTTGTGTTTGTGGCACAATCCAGCTCTATTCTTAAACCTACAAAGCTACCCTGTGGTATTGCCACACTGCGCTCCTGTAGAAACGAATTACAATGGTGAGTTATCCAGTTTTCACTTGAACACATTATTCTTTGAGCAATTTTAAAAAAAGGATATGGTTTTGAATTGAATTGCCTCCTCTCCCTGAATTTGTTTTGTTTACTTTCAGGGAAAAGGGAAATAGGAGAATCTCAGTGTGTCTTTTATGCACATTCTTCTGTAGAATCCTCTTGACTGGAAGATCACTAAGTTTCCCCCACACATCTCTGCTAAAGTTCAGAAACTCAGCAGCAGGGAGTTCCTTTTGATCGTGAGCACAACTTTCTAATTGCCCTGAACTTCTGCACTACGGAACAGTTGATGGAGACAAACTCGCCAGCAGAATGGGTTTGCAATGCCAAACTCACTTCATCTCAGTGAGATGTGACGTTGGGTCTCCTGGGCTTCAGCTTGAATGCCTTATCTTGGTCTTAGGAGAAGCCAGCATCCCCATAGAACATTCTTCACACCCATCTTTTTAATATGCTCTGAATTTTCTCATGGCACTCATTGCTGTTGATGCTGCTAAAGCCTGTACCTAGATGCTTTTTGGCAAGCCATTAAATTTGTCCTTGATGTGACTTCCCAAGTATTTCCCGGTTAGCATCCTTTCTGTCCCAGAGAGGCTGGCACATGCTCAGCCTCATGTTTCTCCCTAGCCCCTGCCATTACATCTTTTACTCCTCATACTCCCTTACATGTGACAGAGAGGCCACTGCTGCAGTTCATCTGTCTGAGGATGTATTACGTGAGTGTGTCATCAAGCAAAGTCACTTTAACAGCATAACACAGCAATACATTATCAGAGGAATGGTATTTCCATGATGTATTGCTGGGGTTCATCAGAGAAATGCAAAATGGCAGAGGGCTGTACATGTGGTGATCCTTATGAATGCAAACTAGCAAGGGCATGTTTTCAGCCAGCTGAAATCTGGGAATCTCAGCAGGTTTTTTCAGGACTAATGAAGGGTTGTTTTATGGATTTCTCTATGCGCCCATATACACACATTCCTTTTTGTACTGTCTCCCTGTCCAGTCATTTGTGTGTTATATTTTTCGTTAAAATTATTCCAGAATCTAGGTTCTGCCTGCTAAAAGTCAGAGTCTTATGTTTGTGGGATTGTGCTAATTTCTTTGGCAATGCACAATGAAGACTCAAACAAGCCAAGGAAGTAAGCCCCTCTGATAAGTGCACAACTCAGCACTACAGATTTCTGCCTAATGAAGACCTTGATAACCAAGAATGATATTAGTCTTTACATTCTGAAAAGGATGAAATTATATGCAAGATCGGTTTTCGGTTGTGCACCTCCTTCTTGCATGTAAAACCTTTTTGTTTCCAGAGGAACAGCAGGAACTGTGTCTCTGAGGCAGAAACTTCACTTGTTCATCATTCTTCCTCTGTCATCTCCCCATGGATGTCTTTCCTTCTGTCTGTCCTTCCTAGTCGCATGAGAGACAGAGCACCATCTTCACCCTCAGCAAAACTACCCCATTGAACCCCCACTTCTGAAATAGCTAAGATGGCTCTATGCAACTGCCTGGAAAATCAGAGATCAATCACTCCAGGCATCATCTCTGTGTTCACATGGCTACAGGAAGAAAGAGTAGAGTGATTCCTGTAACTGCAAATTAAGTCTTTGGACTTATGCCAGTGTCATTCATGCTTGAAGGAAAAGAAGAATAAAATAAATAAGAACAGCTAATTTTCAGAGTTGACTCTTAATAATGCAGTGTTCTTCAAAATTTTTTATTCCCATTAGAGTCTGGAGCTTGGCTGTGGAACAAGTTCCCCTTCTACTGCTTCATAAAAGGTCTCTATTTTCTAGAGGTAGTTTTGGCACCCAGACTGCCACAGTGAGACCCTTGCTTAGCACAAAATAACACTTCATATGAAACAGGAGGCATGAATCACTGCATTATAAGAATAGCTTCCTCACCAAAAGCTCCGGTAAGTAGGTTTTCTTGAAGTCAGATTGCAAAGCAAGAGGAAAAGGCACTCTGACTCACAGAGTGGAACCAAAAGCAGCCTTATTTTTCTAGTAATATTTGAAAGACATTATCTGATTATTCCTTACTGCTCTCCTGCAATTTATCAGAAATAATCTTATTGTCACTTTGCCCTTACAATGCCTGTTTTGAGTTACCCTTACATGCCATAAATACAGCATATGGCCACTGAAGTCAGTGCAAGTACACTGAAGCAAAATGAGAGGGAAGTAAGAACTAGACCTCCTATTTGTTCACTACACATAATTTTAGAAAGATTCCCATGATTCAAAATATTCTGCCTCATTTATGCATAGATATCTTTTCAAAGCTTATTACAGGATAACTGTTGAATCTCTTTAACCAGCTTCCATAGCATCAGGAGGTACACTTTGATGTACTTCTTTGATGTTCAAAAAGAAGAGATTTACCATTTTATGAGACATCATGATTGGACTTCAACAAGCTTTGTATTCATGCAAAATCCCTCAGCTGATATCCTTGCAATTTTGCGCCTTTCCTGCACATGGTAAAAAAACCTTACTTTTATAGTGCATATACGAACAGGTGTGAGGGTTAATTGGAGGCGTACAAACACAATAAAAAACAGTCTGATATTTTCAGTGCGTCATCTCTCCCCTCACATTTGTGAAAAGCTCAGAACATCTTCTTCCGATGCCTGTTAAATCAGCTCCTGTGCTGATGTAAATTGGTCTTACTCTATTGACTTCAATGGGACTATGCCAATATACACTGGCAGAGTCCTCCATCATTTCTAGGCCTATAGATAATTCCAGTTATTGCTTTTTTACTCTCATGTATTACTTTTTCAGAGCTTAAGGTCAATAGAATGCTCTCTTTTAAATACATTACACACAATAATAAATAAGCAAATGAGATAATAGTACTTCCAGGACACTGAGCAGAGATTATAACAAACTAGTGGATTACAAAGATGTTTGAATCATTTCAGATGCTAGCAAAACAACAAGTTCAAAAGATGAGTACATTTTATGCAGTTTAAGTATTCTGTGATCATGAATCACCAAGTTTAAATATTACAGCTCGAAAAGCTTTTTAGCGTGTTCCCAAGAAATGTTCATCATTTTTTAACTGCACCTTTTCATTTCTTATGGAACAGATTAATCCTTAAAAAAAGATTTCTCCATTCTAATTATGGGTACTCATCTAAAAGTAAATAGCATTAGAGTAATGCTGGTGATCTGCTAACAACTTCCTCTTAGAAGGTTACATTTCTTCAAAGATAGATCTGTTCATCTAGTATATACTCTCCTTTAAACTGGCAGAGAAAAACTGATTTGGAACAAATTGTGGCTGATAAGGTTTTGAGCAGCATTAACTAACATTTCCCTGAGCGAGAGTATCATGCTAAGGCACCAGGCTAAGTTTGGGTGAGGGGGATGCTGTACCTTCAGAGCCAGAGACACTGGCTGGTCCACTCCCCTCTCACCCTGGGCTACCTCTGAATTTCATTGTCAGAGGAAGGTCACTGGCTTTGCTATACCAGAATTCCCCTTAAAAAAAGAACAAATGTGTGGAAGGGTATCTCTAGCTGGGTTACCCAACAAGCACAAATATTTCCTCCCTTGAAGCTCTACTTTGTTGTTGTAGACTTCCGAGCTCCTCTGAAACACTGGGCAGGAGTAACCAGAGACATTAGTCAGACTTTGATTTTGCTTTTTGTCCCCAAAATGCCATTAGTGACCATCATAATTCAAGCAAGTACATCTGTATTTTTGATTTATTTATACTTAACATGATATTGCATTACTTGTCAAGAGGGCAACATAATGATTCATCATAAATGGATCGGCAAGAAAAATGTTTTTACAATGTCATGAATTGTTGATGGCTTCCTCTGTCAAAGCTGACATCTGGAAGTTTAATATAGCAGTATGTTGCCAACAGCATTTGCACTCCATAATGACCTTTTTCAATTTGAAAAGCAGTAGGCCATATTAAGATTAGCTACATCTGGTGCCCAAGGGAAAAAAATCCTAATTTGAAGAAAAAAGCAATGAATTTAAGGTGTCTGTTGTTGCCTGTGCAAAGAGTCTGCTTTATTTTCTTTTAAAATGTATGCATGTTGTTGTGTTAGTTGGCAGCTGTGGCAACAAGATGGAGGAAGATATTTGGCCAAACATCCACTGATGATATAAATATATCTTTATGCAATAGCACATGCAGCACAATACAATATACAATGCTGCACTGGAGTGGGTAGGTTGCATGTACTCTGTGAATGAGCAGGTGCAATTTCTTAGGTAAGCAAAATCTAGTAGTTCTTCCTGCCTATGTAAGTAGATACAGCATAAAGAGAATCAATGCACTAGAAGCAGATTTTATCAGCTGTTACTGAGGAAAATCCGCTTCTAAAAGCAATATATTGAACTGGCTGACAGCATCCATCCAGCCCTTGGCTGTAGGTATTCACCTGATTAAACATACCTGCCTACAGCAGAGATATCTATACTTGAATAGCTTCTTCTTTCCTTTACAATCAAAGGACATCAAGTCAGCTTGTTTACTGTGTTCAACTCTCCTCATCCTAAGGAGCAGTAGAAAATTTCTCCACATGACAGTGAAGAGTTGTTACCCAAATTTCTACATATGTTTGCCAGCTATAGAAGCCTGTATTGGTTTAATAGTTGCTGGTCACAATGTTGATTTGTTTGCTCTTGCAGTTGTTGAGCTTGTTTTCAGAATTCTGAAGAAAATTAACCCTTTACCAGCTGATACCAGGACAAGAAGTGTTCAAAGCTGCAGAGTTTTCACACAGTTCAGTGTAGAATTGAACTCCCATCTCTCTGAAGCCTAATTTGGAGCCCGTCAACAAGGCTGGCTCACCAGACAGCTCAGGGGAGGAAAGATTCATCTGCTGGCTGAAGGGTTGGATACTGAACATAGCAGGATGAAATATCCTGGCTGAGCAAATGGATATTCTGGGGTTTTCAATAGCTTCTAAATACTTTTGTTTATCCACTTGAATTTTACTTTTAAGAAAATGTGGCAAAAGAAATGTTCTATCTTTCCAACATTTTTCTCTTCCTCCTAAAGTATGTTTAAAAAAGGAAAAAGATATCTGACAGAAACTATACATTCATCCTAGTTTGTCTTAAAAGATCACTTCTTCCCTGAACCAGGAGAATTAAATGCAGAAGCCCTTTCATAGCAAGATATGCTGGAGATTAAAGAAATAACTATCTTTCATAATTCACATATAGCAGGAGTGAAAAATAATCTGTTATTATCTAGAGCAAAGAAAGTAATTTTTATCCAGACATGAATACTTAATCATCAGACCAAGTGATGTTGCCCATATTAATACAGACAAAATAAATCAGCCTTCAAGTCTACTGCAGCCCTTAAAATAAAAGGAATATAAATCATCTGTTTGCCATCATAAAAAAGATCTTTTAAAGAATGAGCATGCAATGACTATCCCCCAAAATTAGAAAGGAGGATTAGTTTGATTATGATAGGACAAATTAGTTATACAAGCTCTGCTGATACCTGCTGGTCTGCCAGAGCAACATGGTAGAAGGACATTTTCTTGGGTTTGGGGGCATAGACAGGCTTGACTTTATTTTGTGTCTTTTATTCTTTTCAAAACAAAATATCCTGGAGGGATGTGACAAAACATTATTTTCTGAGGTCTCCAAGTCCTGTTCAGCGCTATGGTTCATGTGGTAGCTCATCAGCATCAATCAAAGTAAAGGGCTTCCAGTAGTCTTAAAGTCAAACCCAGATAAAAGATACCTTATTCTGCCATTCAGTGGTAAATGTATAGGTCACCTCCTCTACCAGCAGACAGCCTGGGTGAGGGAATGGATTCAGCAGCCATGCAGGAGATGAATATGAACGTGTTTGTTTGTGGGGCTTTTTATCAAAAGTTTATGTTAATATTATTCCACCTTACTGGATAGAGGGGATCAGGAACTCTCTGGAAGGGGGATTTCATGGAATTGTTTTGCTTTGCTCCTGCTGTGAGTCACACATCAGGAATATTAATGTCTTGGAAACGTTGTTCTTTAAATGCTTGTGTAACTAAAACAAATCATAACTTGTTACTTGCTGTTCATGCACCCAAGTAGTCAAAAAATTTAATATATATTCTTGGTGTATTTATTCTCAGATTTTGACTTTGGGCTGGGGACAGATTGCAGGCTTCCCGAATATGTCATCCTGATACAGACTGAGAGCCTCCATGGATGCTTTAATCATTTTCATATGCAGAGTGACCAAATATAATACATTGTTTTTCCCCTATGTACTTTGCCAGGTGTAGCCCAGTCAGACTGAAGAGTCTAACACAAACCATCAGTGTATCTCTAATGCTTCATTTCAATCACGTCTGACACTTAAAATTTTCAGCAAACGGATCCAACTATATCAGAAGGTTTGGCTGCAGATCATGGTGACACATAGACATACACACACCTAGCAGAGGTGTGTGTGACGCTTAAATCCATTGCATGTTCTGCCCAACCTTTCCTAGGAAAAAAAAATGGATGAAGGTAACTTTATGGGAGGAGATTGAGAGATCTCTAGAAAGCTACCACATTTATAGTGAAGGCTGTAGTGTAACTTGTAAAAAAGTAACAACCTCAGTGTAGAGCTTCCTTCAGTTATTTTAGTGTATCTTGGTCCTGATGAAGAGAGATAAAAATTCATGAGAATGGGAAATATTTAATGCACTCACTACTCTGCTGAGGGCCACAGATAAGATACTGCTAAATTTGTACCTGCCTTTGTAGAACCCATTTTATCTATGTTCATAAAGTACCTGCAACTGTGCTTCCTTGTAATGGAGTGGTTCCTCTTAATAAACGAGAGTCTGACAGGACAAGGCAATGCTGGGAAAACAGAGACAGCCCAGTGATGAAGGTTTCAGGCTGGACAGGAGGAAATATTTCTCTTGAATACATGCCATGGATGGAAAGTCAATAGATTAATAAAACAATGTAATAGTGAAGATGAATCCTACACAACATTCTTACTTGATGTAAAATACTTCTAGTCAAAGTGTGAGAGCAAACTGCCAAAATATCAGAAAAACTGTAATGATTTTAATCAGGTAAACATTGGCACATGGATAAGATCCAATGTGAATTCATGCTTGGGTATGTATATGAAATCAATCGTATCATATTATCTGTTTTATGCTTACACTAGTTAAAATTAATGCTTCTGCAATATTTTGGTAATGTGCAATAAAATAATAGGTTCACAGAGCACAATGGAGCAGAGTTTTTTAAGGTAATCTTCGAGTTTAAACATATTTAAAGTAGTAAAAATCCAAACACAGCCTACAAGCATGCAAAAATAAGAGTGAAGAACTTAATGCATAACAGTTATTTTTTCTCACAGTATCTAAACTAAGCTTGCAATGCCTACATATGCTTGGGAAAAAAGAGATGCCATTAGAAAAGAGAGAAGAAACATTAAAGAAAAATAGGTAGACAAGGAAGAGTTCATACCACAAATAATTTCACTATTAAACCTCAAAATATTTGGACCTTAAGTATTATTTCATTACATTGAAAGGTTCATCATCAAGAGACCATGGGGGCAGTTTGAAGGCCTTCTGCTGCTGAAAGAGAAATCTGGTACAATTTAACTTCACAGAGTTTGTTCTTAGTTATTTTTAAGAGATTAGTTAGAAACACTCCTATTACAGTCTTTGGGGAATTTTAGCAGAGTGGAACCAAAGACCTGCTTAAAGGAATTCACTAACTTCAGAAGGGCTCAGCAGATAACAAGGACTCAGGGGTTAGACCTTTGCCCTATAAGAAAAGGAAGAATATTTGGGATCAACTTGCCTGCTTAGCAAAAATATGCCTGGGACACGTCCTCATCAGGAAAGGAAAGGAGAATGTGACCTCTGCCCATATACTTCTTAATGTTTTGTGTTGCCTTAAATTATCCTTCAACTTTTTTGAAAAATATGTATATTTATAATATTTATTATAAATATAATAGTGAAACGTTTATATATAAATACTATCCTCACAGTCCTTTCTCACCCTTCAACTCCTACATCTCTACTTCAGGAATACATTTATTTTTTATCACTGTAAGCGTAAGATTTGACTTCTAGATCCAAAGAGATTACTATTTTCCAGCTCTCAACAAAACTGTGAGCACTAAACCTTGTTCTGCCTTTGAAAAAAAAACCCTGCACAGTTTATTTTTGTCTTATGTATCTGAAAGAAAGTTGTGCATCTATAAGAAAATAGGAAAGTAACTGAAAAAGAAACTTGTTTCCTCTGGGAGCTACTTAATTTACAGAAACATTGATTTCTTAATGAAGGAGGTTTTTCTGTTTCTTTAATTCTGCCTTCTGAATTTACAAAGAAAATAAGTGGTGATTTTTGTTTTGGTTTTTTTGAGGGGACGAGATGTGATAGTTGCTCTTTTTTTGTTATTGTTCTTCTTCCAGAGACTGTAATTCAATTCACACTTTGGAATGGAATGGAATGGAATGGAATGGAATGGAATGGAATGAGATAGAATAGAATAGAATAGAATAGAATAGAATAGAATAGAATAGAATAGAATAGAATAGAATATATCAGTTGGAAGGGACTCAAACGGATGATCTAGTCCAACTGACTGACCCCTTCAAGGCATCATCATGACTAAGTTAAAGCATATTATTAGCAGCATTGTCTAAATGTCTCTGAAACACTGATGGGCTCAAGGCATCAACCACTTCTCTAAGAAGCCTGTTCCAATAATTCAGGGACTTTGAAAGTGAGTATTCCGATTACTTCACCTGTATCCTTTAGCTTTGCCTAAAACTGAATAAATTATGGAAAGCTACAGCAGGAAAAAGGAAAAACCATCTTTTGATGGCACAAAACCATCTTTTGAAGATCCCGTGAGAGGCATATACCACTTGTATATTATCACAAAACACTCAGTAGGTTCTCCCAGATACAGAGTGCCACTCTGACGTCACAGTTTTAAAGAAAATACCCAAGAATAGTCCAAAAAAAAGAAACAGTCTCTTCACATGATCTCCTCAGATGTTTGTTCAGTAGCAAAGGCTTTCAGCGAATTAAACAGAAGAAAAAGAAAGTTTGTTTCCCTGGCTGGGGAAAGGAAAAGATGGAAAGAGAAGAGGCAGAGCCCTCTGAGGAAAGCTGCTGTGCCATGAGCCTTCCTGTTGTTGATCCAGGCTGGAAGAACCCCTGCTCCAGCCTATACACCAGTTACTAAAGTCTCACATACCAGTGTAATCCCAAATGCCCCAAACCCTAAGGGCATTGCAAAGTGTAAGTTAAGGAAGACTGAAGGTTGGTGGGGGGGGGTTGTTTCTTATTTTATACCAAAGTTTAGGAAAGTTCCTGTAGAATCCTAAAATACAGAAGGCAATAAGGTGGAATAAAATCATTCTTCCCACATTTTCATCCAATCCTAGCTCAAGAGAGAAATAAAACTACTGAGCATCTGCCATCAGAGAGAACTCATCCATTAAATATCCCTGGCAAGCTCACTGTCCTGGTGCTTATGTCTCTAGGAATATATCCAGAAGAAAAATGGCCTTGCGTGTGCATCCTGTGAAACCAAATGTCACAGTGAAATCTTGGATCAGTACCTTTTTCAGGTAAGACTGAACTCATTCTTTCTAGCTAAGGAAATCTGACTGTCTGCAAGCCTGCTAGGGTCTATGCTGCTGTTCTTTCCAGGGATCACGCTGACATCCCTCCCACAGCTTGCTTAGAAAGCAGAGGAAATCTTTGTCACAAACCACAACACCTGCCATAGCTCCTATCTAAAAATAAAATCTGAACCTTGTAGCTCATCTTTTTCTTCTCTCTTTTGTTTTATACATCAGGGGATGACATCAGTAATTCAGACTATTTGACTGTTTTACTGGAGCTTGCCAAAAATCTGGCAATCTCACAACTTTTCTAAGAAGAAATAATACTCAGAGATTTTGGTGAAATAAACAGGCTGGAGTCTCAGGCACACAGCACTGCACATTACATAGTGGCAGGGAGAAGAAAGGAGAGGATAAATAGGCAGGAAAGGCTTTTGTGAATAATAAAGAGTGAGATGGATAACTGATCTTGTACAGAGAAAGAAATCATGTTAGCTACATGAGAGAAAAAAAGAAAGAAAAATAACTATTATTTCTTCAAAATGGTAAATTCCTATGTTTTTACTGTACATGTCTCCTCTCTCCAAACTTGGTACACTGGTGTAATAGAAAGCAGGATTCCAAAATTAATAGAGCAAGAAGGTATTTTCATATCTATCCACCATGACAAATTAACAGACTTACAAACAACTAAAAAAAAAACCCAGAAAATAAAAGCTTAACTATAGAAGGTCTTCTCCATCTGTACAGTACAGACATCAGATTCTGATTAACTGTGATACAGAACTAATCTTTTCAATTAATGCAAATGAGCTGCACTTTTATGTAGACTGTTACCAGAGGGCATTCAATGATATTTTTATTCACTACATTTGACCTTAAAAATGTTTTGTAGTCATCAAGGATACAATTTTTCACACAGTGGGGATGTAGGAACAGCTAATTAAGTGGTGTTTAATGACATTTGTTCCTTAAAGGAGGGCTGATTAAATGTAGCATGTAATTTTTTACCAAATCAAGCAATTCAGCCAATTTCCACATGTGCTTAATAAGCTAGGCCTTAATAATTACAAATCTTGCATAGATGCACCAGTCACAAAGGTTTGTGGGCTGCAAAATGTAATGTTACTTATTTGCAAGCCTTAGTCAGTTAGAATGCAGATTTCTGATTTTTTATTCCAACTGTATTACTTTTTGAGAATAAAGGAATTTTTTTCAGTTCTAGTAAGGGGAATACATTCTGGATTCACTTGTGAGCAGTTACTGCAAAGAATCCGAGAAAGAATTTCTCAAATGCAGAGCTTTCTGAGATCTTATTTTGGCGATTTTAAACCACCCATTGGAAGCAAAAAGCCCTGGCTTTGAGCTCTGACCAACACAGCACCCTGGTTTTGAAAATCAACCTGTCTGCATGTCAGCACAGCATATATGGTCCGTGAGAAGCTCATCGGGGGTGAGTGAGCAGGTGAGTGAGCTCAAACAATAGGAAAGTGGGAAGAGATGGCACAGGTAGCTTTTTTTCCCACTGAAAATCAAGCACATTGTTTTCACCATATTTAGAGAAGGTTGGGGGGTGCCCTCACGACAGCCTGCATTTCCCTCAAGGGAGGCAGTGGAATGGGGAGTGCTGATCTCCTCTCTCTGGAGATAAGGTACGAGGAATGAGATGAAGCTGCATCTGGGGATGTTCAGACTGACATTGGGAAGAGGTTCTTCACTGAGACAGTGTCAGTCACTGGGTCCCCAGGGAACTGGTCATGGCACCAAGCCTGTCAGAGTTCAGGGAGTGCCTGGACAATATTTTCAGTCTTTGGTTTGGTAGCCCTGTAAACCTTCAGGTTTTGGTTTAGGTAGCCCTGTAAGGAGCAGGGAGCTGTACTCAAGAGCCCTGTGGGCCCCTTCCAACTCAAGATGCGATTTTATAATTCTGTGATCTTCCCCTCTATACTGTAGTGACTAAAGTTCAATTGTTGTAGGTGAAAGAACTAAATAAAAAATTTTACTGGCTGAAAACCTTATCCAGTGTCAGAAAATACTTCACTGATTCTCAAGAGTTACAAATACACCCTACGTATAGAAGCAATACAAAACATTCCTCTCCAACAAAATAGTCAAGATTCAAAGAGATATGACTCAATTGTACAGCGATGAGTTGCCAATTTTTCAAATGAAAAGTATCTGCAATCCTCCTACAGCATGATAGTTACAGGTCAGGGATAATGGTACATAAATAAAATACTTAGCATGTTCATAATCAAAATGTTACTGCTTTACAAAAACGTTAATTTTACTGTTATAATTACAAGCACTCTAATTACACTATAACAGCCATCAGGGGTCATCTCCCAGTTTCATCCACCAACCGGCAGTGCCACTTCTGCCAACTGCAGGAACGTATATGCATGCGTGTTTGGAAAAATAATTATAGTTTTCACCTACTTTCAATACTCTTTCTAATTGTTATGGGTCTCCAGTGGTATGAGGAGCTCCAGTGAGTGGCACAGATTCAGGAGAATCATAACAGGAAGCTGGCTGCATTACATGCACAGCCATAGTTCTCATTTCATCTCTCTTGTAGTGATGATAAATGCACATTAAGCGATATAATCTTGTAAAAATAAACTGTTCAGGTCAAAACAGTATTTATCAAAGATTTATTTACATGATGACCATTTTGAGATGATATATCATCCCTGGCCTTCCCTAGCATTGGGAAGGATGGCCTGTGTTAGTGTTCCATGTGTTTGGTGAGGACTAATAGCCACAATAAAACAAAATTCCTACCTGTCTGTAGCAGTTCTGGCACAGTATTATCAGATCCTGATGCCTTACAATACTTTAAGATATGCACTACAGTCCAGATATGCATTGTGAAACCACAAAAAAAGTATTTCTTATTAGAAGTTTCAGTCTTTATTACAAAAAAATACTTAAAACTAATAATTAAGGAGCATGCTTTAAGATCTCTGTAATGAGAGATATCAAATAACAATCATGAATTCCAAGTAATATTTGCATTTCAAATCTTTTCAGGACATTGAAACTCACCTTGCACCACAGATTCTCAGTAGCCAATTAAAGATGATGTAAATTGACTCCACTGTCAGTATTTTCTGACTTAGCTGCCTAAAGTCATTCCCAGAAGTGTTCTCTTTTTTCAGTTTCCTTTTTCAGTATTACAAATTTAAATCAGTCCAGCACTTTCTCTCTTCCTCCTCTTGGGAGATTCAGATTTTCAGCCTCATTTTTTTTCCTGTGAGCAACTTCTCACCAATCTTTTTCTTAAATGTCAAGGGCAGAGGACCCAGTATCTGTAAAAATTGTCAGTGACTTGAAGTCATTTCTGTTTCATCACTGTGATGTCCCACCCTTAAGGGGAAGGGAGCATCCAAAATTTGTAGATGCTTGTGGTCAAAAGAACAACAAAATTCAGAGTGTTTACAAAAACTCACAAAATTTTATTAGTAAATTACACACTTAGCATGGAAATTGGTAAAAGTTATATAAGCACTCAGCAGTGGGTTTTGGGTAGAGGTGGAAAATGAAATTGAAAAAGGAAGGAAGGAAGGAAGGAAGGAANTTTATTTGAGATCATTTTCTTAAAGCAAAGTTTTTACTTTTTTGCAATGATCCCCTATTATGTGTTTTAATGTAGAAAAATACAGAGGGGAAGGGGATGAAAGAGGCAGAGCAAGGAAGGAAGGAAGGAAGGAAGGAAGGAAGGAAAATAAAAGGGAAACAAAAAAAAAGAGAGCAAGAAAAAAAGATCACAAGTCCTGGTTCCAGTATCAATCCAACTGATGCAATGTCCCAGATCCTGAGGCACACAGCTGGGCTTGATGGAGTTACCTTTTTATAGATAGGTTTTCCCCACCCTGAAGATAGATTTCTCACTTTCTATACAAATTAGTTATGCACAGTCTATTCCTTCAGATTTTCTGGAAATGGTTGGAGGCATCGGGGACTTTGGGTGGTCTTTTTTCCCCCCTACATTCCATGCCCACTTCCTGTGCTTGCACTGGACTGTGTTGTGTCTGTCTCCAGGAACAACAACCACCATGTCTGTCCTGGAAAAGTGCTGTCCCACCTCTGTATGGCCCCTTCCCCAGCCACATCTTGTTCTTTCCCACAGTGGGTTATTACCAACAGTCCCCAGTAATTACCAACAATTCTTGTCTTTTATGAGCAGCACTCCTTGGCTGGCTCCACAGCCATCCAGCTATTGGTGTTTGAGCCATACACATTAAACCCTTCTCTTCTGGGATTCTCCAAACATTATAACAAAGTCTTCAGTTTCCTATGCACTGACAGCATTTCCCAGTTTGAAAAAAAAACAAACCTGGCAATTCCATTTTAATAAAAGGCTTGGTGTAAATAGACTCATTTTGGCCATTGAACTGGCTGACACTAAAGGTTAGGCTGGCACTAAAGGTGCCAACTCATCAGTAGAAGTGGCCAGTCAATGCCAGACTCAGCATTTCTGAGAACTCGAGCATCAATGACCATTGACTGCCAACAGCTGATCACAAGGACCTGCTTAATAGACATGCTGAGCCTGGGTCTTCACAACTGTGCCTTACAAGTGACAAAAGAACAAATCAGAAATGTCCATACTATTGGCAGTTGCAAATTCCAGCTATTCCTGTTCATTTCTCATTTCACTCCTGATAGCAAATGCAGCCACCACACTTCCACCTTTGCTGATAGTTGGCTTTGTATTAGAGATAATGGTTTAGGGAATGGTCAAGGAATTTTGGTCACCAAACACTCCTATATTTCCCATGATGTTTGTTTTTTTCTCCTTCACATTCTCAATTTTGAAAAATTTTTGAAAAGGTTTTGGGGTTTTTTGTGAGCTTTTTTGTTTGTTTGAGGTTTTTGTTGTTGTAGTAGTTGTTTTCTTTGTTGTGTTTTTTTACTGGAAACTTCCTTATGATTTTGTCCCCTCACAACTTTGCAAACTAATATATTTTTGTCTTCTCAGCTGGATACACAGCATAGTAGTAAAATAGAAGCATTTTCCTCTGGCTGACTGGGATTTATTTCTTGTATCCATTAAGCATCTACATGTTTCTATACTTCAAATATCTATCAGAGAAAAGGAGAAAGAGGGAGCAAAAGGGAAGGAAAGCTATAATTACAACCAGAGAAGACAGAGATGAGAGAGAGACCTTGATGATCAGCTAGTGTATCTCTCTTTAAAGGAAACTTTACTTTTCACAATATGTTTTCCCCCAGATCTTTCCAGTCTCATCTACAAAATATTTTAAGCAATAGTTTTTCTATCACATTTCTTCTAAGGTTATTCCACAATAGATTTCATGGCTGGAAGCTAAGCTGTAATATACAGACTAAATCTATTCAGAATTAGAGAATGATTTAGGTTGCAAAACACCTCTAAGATAATTGAGTCCAGCTGTTAACCCAGCACCAGTGTGTTCACCACTAAACTAGATCCCCAAGTGCTACATCCACAGGTCTTTTTAATGGATTTATCTAAACTTTCCTCATGTACTCTTCATATGAAGTGATAAGATACCTCTAATAGTTGAGTTCCTCATGAAGTGTAGTGAAATTCCCTACTTTGCTCTTTATTTACTCCCTGAGAGTTTTCTCTTTAAGGGGGATGTAGGCTTTCAGTTGTTTTTTTTTTCCATTTGTTGCCTTTGTTTGCTTTACTCCATCAATGCAATCAGCATAGCTAAATCAAAGTTACATGCCACTGAAATTTCATTTGGTACATTTCTTTAAGATTTGTGTCATTTTGACCTGCAACTAAGGCATGGGTTCAGCATTCTTTAAACCTTATTTATTGCCTCATACTGAGTAACACATATCAGATTCAGTTTGTAAAATGAGTGGAGTTTATAAAATGAGTGGAAGATACTTCTATTTTGGCCTGTTTATGCTGTGAGGTCTCCAGGGAAGATTTGAGAAATACTCAAGAAAAAAACGGCATGGTGAGAAATTATCAAAAAAGATTAAAATAATCACAATCATGCTATGATTAATTCTGACACACTATTTTCTTCGGCAAGACATGCATATTGCTTTGAGTAGAAGACTTACTAGTTAATTGAACTCAGACACAAAGAGAATGTTTCCTGATACTATGTCTTTGTTTTGAGTTTCTTGCCGTTGCTTGTGACAGCTATTGTCTTACAATACCATAAACACTATCAAAACATTTTGGTAATTCATCAGAAAATTCTAAGTATACCCAGTTGTGCAAATCATATTTCTAAACTGATTTACATCTTCGTATAGTGGTCCCCATATTTAGTGGTCTCCATGCAACATTAGCACCTCCTGTAGTATCTGAAGCCTGGCATCCCAAATTATTATTGTTCAGTCTCAGATCAGAAGTAACTATTTTCAGTATAAAAATAAAGAACTTTACATGTGAAAGCCAGAGATCACTTTTTAAGGCAGAGTATGTTCTCCAGCCAGAGAAACTTAACTGATTTGCCTCACTTGTACAGAAGGATTTAATGAAAAAAATATAAAGTCCTGAGATTAACTAGGTTAGAGATTTTTTTAAATAAAAGTAATTTAATTGATTCAACAGAAAGTTGAAAATTTAGTAGTACACTAGCTTTGAAATAATGAAAAATATTTGACTACAAATAGGTTAAATTTTAATAAAAGCAAAGGATAAATAAATTGATTTCTTTTATGATATAGATTACAATCCACTGGAAATGAGTTCAATTTAAAAAAAGAAAAGTTGACTTGTATAGTTTTAAATAAATTGATTTTTTTTCTTTTGTATCCCACTTAAATCAACAGACCACAAATTCAGTTAGTTTTGTTGCCTAGTTTCAATGTCAGTGCTGGAGCTAGTAAAACTCTGCAAGGCCAAATACCACCAATCTTTCTTTTTCATCCATTCGTGAGGAAAATACATTAACTGGCAGCAGTAATGACCTCATCTCACCTTAAGAGTAGGTGTTCAGTGTGATTTTTTCTGATACACCCTACACACAGTGCATTTCGCATTCAGTCAGTGTAGGGAGTAGAACTCATGTGATTAAACACGTGTGCATTTGAGATAGATAATCAACATGTTAGTTAACACGTGCAATAAAACACAGGATGCACAAGCCTGAATTAAGAAAGCTTTCTGAACCACTTTTGTGACAGCAGCTCAGGTTCCTTCCACCCAGAAGGAATGGAGTTCACATTATTTCTTTCAAATACACCGGTTCTTAGATTCATTTCTTGCATTTTCTGTGAACCTTGCCTAGCAAAGGATACTTTTTTCCATAACCGGAAGTTTTTCTAAACAAGAATATTTCCCTTTCTTCTTTCCTTTTCCTCAAACAGAAGACTTTTTCACTGATAAGAGAATTTCCCCATAAGCAGAAAGGTGTGACATCACTGGGACCATCTGAACTTTGGAACTGCATAGGCAGCTTTCTTTCTCAACAGGCGTCCAAGCAGGATAACTTGGCTTCATGGTGCTGTGTCAGCAATAACTTCATTGGCAGTAGCCGCAAAGAGTTCCAGGATAGGAAACAGGTGTTTCAACATGCTTCGCTGGGCAGAATGAAGAACAACTCCCTCCCTGGTGTCATGATATATTCAGTGATTGCTACTTTCTGATCAAGAATACGTGCACTCATAGCAGAGAGCAATCCATCTGGTTTTGTAATCAGGAATGAGTTGCTGAAATAGAAAGTCATTACTTTGGTGGGGAGGAGGGGAGCAGTGTCTGGCAACTGGCTGAGCATGTTTTGCTTAACTTTAAAACCAGCTGAATACTGGAAATATGGCTAGAAGATATGAGAGTTGGGCTTTTTTTTTCATATAGGGGAAGCATATGTAAGTAGGAAGGAAAAAGAAGTTGAAAGATGAAAAGAGAAGTCTAATTAAATGGAATAAAAAAAATTCTTAGAAGAATCAAATTCTTACCCAGAGTCTGCTCCAGAGGGAATGTAGTTGTGCTGACTAATGTCAGCTGAGGGTTTAATTGTGCGGATAGCATCACAGTATAGTTTGGGTTGGAAGAGAACATTAAAGGTCATCTAGTCAAGCCCCACTGCAATGAGCAGGGACATCTGCAACGAGATCAGGTTTTCAGAGTCCTGTCTAGCTTGACCTTGAATGTTTCCAGGGATCAGGCCCATCTCTGGGCAATCTGTGCCAGTGTCTCACCATGGTCATTGTAAAAAACATCTTCCTCATGTCTAGTCTGAGTCTACCTTCTTTTAGTTTAGAACTGTTAACCCCCACCCTATCACATCAGGCCCCAATAAAAAGGTTGTCCCTATCTTTCTTCTTTTCAAGTACCAAAAGTCTGCAGTGAGTTCTACCTGCACCCTTCTCTTCTCCAGGCTGAACAACCCCAACTCACTCAGTCTGTCTTCATAGCAGGGGTGCTCCAGCCCTCTGATCATTTTGTGGGCCTACTCTGGACTCAGGTCCATGTTTTTCCTGTGCTGACGACACCAGAGCTGGATGCAGTGCTCCAGCTGGAGTCTCATGAGAGCGGAGGAGACAGGCAGAACCACCTCCCTGAAGCTGCTGGCCAAGCCTCCTTTGATGCAGCCCAGGACACAAATGGCTTTTTGGGCTGCAAGTGCACATTGCCATCATGCCCAGCCTTTCACCGCTTCGTACCCCCAAGTCCTTCTCAGCAGGGCTGCTCTCAATTCCTTCATTCCCCAGATGGTATTTGACACCAGATATTGCCCCAACCCAGGTACAGGACATTACTCTTATCCTTGTTGAGCCTCATGAGGTTCACATGGACACACTTCCCAAGCCTGTGCAGGTCCCTCTGGACGTCCTTTCCTTCCAGCATGGCACAGTTTGGTGTGATCAGCAAACTGGCTGAGGGTGAGCTCAGTCCCACTGTCCATGTCTTTGTTGAAGCTGTTGAACAGAACTGGTTAAAACCCCATATTTAGAATCCTGCTATCAATTTAGCAGTCACACTACAAAGTCTGCATTACCCTTACTTTGCTGGAAATACCCAATTTCCTCTTTGAAATATAGAAAAATATTTAACCTACTGTCTTGCAACAGCTGTTGGCAAACACTGCCCTCCCTAAGGGTGATCACAGTGCACAATGTAACACCTGCATTACCTAGAAAAGCTCAAAATTGGCTTTTGATGAAGAGAATGGGAGAATGATTTTGTGATGAATGGCATTTAGCACAATGCCGTGGTGGTGGCCATGGGAAAGCAACTCAGGAATCAGAACTCATGTTTGCACCTAAGAAACACAGAAAATAACTTCCCAAGGTAGTTACTTTTATTTACTAGAAGCAGGTGTAACTCAAAGGGCATTATATTCATTCTTTCTTCTAATAAATGGGTAGAAGTGCTCTTTTACTTATTTTTGCTCAAGAATTAAACTAAAAATCGGTACCGCACCTTTGTGAATTCAACCCCGTGGTAGCGCATCATAAATCACAGTGATTATTTTGTGCTCTATATCTGTATTCCTCCATGAAATGTACCTTTGTGTAACAGCAAATTTGGCATCCTAGACCTAAAAATTCTTTGTGCCTTCTGTTTTTCCATTATTTTCTTTCATACAGATAGATAAAGAGGCAATCATAGAGGAACTATGGAGTGCACCCTGCAGAAGGAGGAAAAATACAAAGTAATCAGTTGCAGCAAATTCACTTTAATATTTTTTTTTAGTTCACTGAAGAAGATATTATTAAGAAAATGTGAATATTTTGAGATAAGTTATTTAAAAGGACACAGAGAAGTTTCATGATTTTTTTCTAGTTCAGAAGACCATAGTGAATGCTTGAAGGATATAATCTTAAACTTACATCCTGGATCAAAGTAGAAAATGTAAAAAATTCAGTGCATGAATTCAAGAAAGTAAAAAAGAAATGGACAAGGGAGATAACGTCAAATTTCTTAGCTTAATAGTCTCTTCCTTCATGTGGAAAAAAACCTGAAAAACTACTATGTTTATTTAGTACAGAAACATGACTGTTAGGAATTTGAATGCACTTATCAACATGTCTTTAATCTGAGTGCATTTGGGAATTATGAGTTCTTACAGATTCAAGGATGATTGGGAAATTGTCAGACCAGTTTTCCAGATATTTTAGTACTACCTCCCAGAAAAAGGAAACTGACTGATGGTAAGTAATTCTGCATGAGGAGGAGACTAGATGAGTTATCCTGCTGAGGGGTTGTCAGTTTGACATATCCTCAACAACAGTAAAAAATTCTCCAAACCCTACAAAATATGTTGCATAGACCACCTTATTCCTGTGATTAAGATTGTTTAGACAGGGAAAACGCAGCAGCCTACCCTGCGAAATTCATTTCCAAACCGAATAAATTAAGGTCACTCACAAAAACCTAACACATTAAAGTTAGTGGGGAAACTTCCATCACTAAATCAAAATCCCCACTTTAGGGAATTGCTTGGAAAGTTGAAGATTTTAATGCAGCATTCAAAAGGCCTGAAGCGATGAGATCATGAGCACTCAGAGTGCTCCTTTGGCAAATCCATGGTTAATTCAAAACTCAGATACAGTGAGCAGTTTCTGTTCCCCTCAGTAAAAAGGTGTATTAGAAGGGCAAAAGAATCAGGGAAGGAAGTACGTATGATCAGAGGCATGGAAGAGCTCTTGCTACCAAGAAACAGCAGCAAAACTTCTTATGAGAACTCATTTAAAGGAGATGTGACAGGTCTGCAGAGTCATGAGGGGCATGAAGCAAATGGACAAGGAGCCACTTTTAGTGTGCCTTCAGTGTGAGATCTAAAGGCAATCAAATGAGTAAGAACCCAGTTCAAAACTGAAAAAAGGAGGATTTAGTTCTTCACACAACAGGTTGTAGGTCTGGGTAACTCCTTGAGAAAGGATCTCAGGCGATGCAAGACAGTTTCACCGGTTTAAAGGATGATTGGAAAAATAGGGAAAGTATCAATTACTGATTATTATATAGCCTTAAATAGAGGCACCACAATTGCTCTGCTCGTATTTGCTTCTGTACACTCACTTTCAGCAGTGGTTGAACACAAAATGGAGGACTAAATTAGCAGTTTTCTGAACCAATACAGCCACATTTTATGTCTGCTTAGAGGTTAGAAACAACAAGTCTGTTCTTTAAAACTTTAATTAATTATTTTATGCCATTCTCAGAATAAAACAAGTAACTCCTCCTTGTTCCAGAAATCTTCCAGAAAAGTCACAGGTTTACTTTTTGCTTCTATTTCTCAGCTGAGTAAACTGCCTTTACAAGAAGAGAAATATTTCATCTTATTGTCCAGGATTTTATTGTAGAATTAGTTTGGTGAGTAGAATTCATTTTGTTACACAGATAATAGGAAAAGACTTCAGATAAAAAATTTTATCAGAGTTGCAGAGAACAGAGATACCCATGATGTCGTTTGTGGCTATACAATTTCTTTCCCATCAGCTTGTCAGCCCATATTAATGTTTGCTTCTGTCAGTATGGAACTTGTTAAATATGGCAGGAAACTTGGGAGAGTAATATGTGCTGCAATTTATTCTCATCCCACTGCAGTTGGCAGTCAGAGTGACTTTATCCTTACACATCAGATTTTGTTGGGGAAGAAAGATGTTGGGATTTTGTTTTTCCCCATTAAGTGAATGCAGAAGAATCTAATAAGACTTGCATTGTTCCTTGCAAAATAATAAAAGCATAAATGAGATGTGTCAGACAGATCCCATTGTATATTCATGCAGACATCTACAGCTATTACGGTGCATTGCTAAAGAAAACAACCCTGCATTGTTTACAGTATTTTTTTTTTGGATGTAAATGAGCAATTGAAACTAAATTACTGAGACGTGCTTTCTTCCTATTGCAGTTTGACTCACCCATATGTTCCAAAAAGGAGGTTTCTTCTACTCAGACAAAAAATCTCACAGAGGAATGATTGATGAGATATGAATCACTCAATTTCTCTGAAAGAAAGGGGATTGGTTTTATTGTCTTGCATCTTCTGGTCCTTCCTCACCTTTAATGACATTCACATGGTGCCAGCTGGAATAAGTGTCATGAGATATAGGAACAGTTTGAAACAATCAAAGCCTCTTTTTTAGAAGAATACGGAGTCTTAGAAGGAGAAAGCCTATAAACATATGGTGTTTAGACAGGTGCTCTATAAAATACAGCTTTCCTCAGGTGAAGCTGCTGTCAATGCTTTTAATCAAAAGACTACAAAAAAGCATATTGTTTGTCCTTTTTCTTTCTCCTTTCTCTCTCTTGTGTTGCTTTTTTTCCCCTTCTTTCATGAAAAATAAAAGTCAGTCGACCTTTTGTGTTTCCATGTGGAGGGTTGGGGGGGGTTTCACAAAATAAAGGAAGAAAGCAGGGGGAAAGGATAAATTATTCTAAAAACTGTCTAAGAAGTGTAAGAAAATTATGAGGGCAAGGAAGATACAACTCCTTACTGACCAAGGAAGGGAATACAAATGACTTGATCTTTCACTCACTAACAGCCCCCCAGAGCTCTCATCAGCTTCTTTTGAGGTGGCTGAGCAGCAGCATGGACTTGCTAGGAGTAAGATCTGTTGAATATTAAAGGAATATAAGTCTTGTTTTTGGTTTGCACTTTAAAAGTGTATGGTGTGTGTGTGTCTGTATGTATAAAGACACGGGTCTGCCTCACTACAGAGACTTCATTGTCATTACTGGAACATCAGTCATTCTACTCTTCATCTACTACTAAATTACTACTGAATTCTAACAAATGTATGCCCCAAAAATCCTGAAGTGTGCCTTCCTACTCTCTTAGCGGAGTCTAAGATTTCAAGTGTCCCTACAATTTCACTGTACAGATGCATTTCATGGAATGCGGGTTCTGAGGAAAAAGTCCCTAAGAAACAGACAAAAACTGAGAGTGCAATTCTCTTTCAGATCAGTTCTGCTGAACTTAGGTTTCTGTCTGCAATACCTACATTTGTGCTAGATATCCAAGCTCCCATTAGGCATCAGGGCAGTCTAAGTTTGCACATACATATATGGCACTATCTAAATCTCTGTAGATCATTCAAGGCAACCCCATGCAGATGACAACTGGGGAAAATTGTGTGCCAGAGACCCAGACCATTTTGCAGACACATCTGGAGATGAGGGAGGATGGCCTAAAGCTTTTGAGATATTCCTGGGCACATACCTTCTGAGTCAAGCCTGTACTCAATACAGCCCTTTCTGCAACTCAGCTCATCTAAAATAAGTCGTACTGCCTGGTCATCTGAAAGATGGGCTCCATTTAGGTGAGTGCAATGAGAGCAGGCAGACCTAGACAGACTATGCAGAACTGGAAACACCAGTGCCAAATTCAGTCGTCGTACTCTGAAAATAGATCCAACTCTAGAGGCACAGTTTAGCTGCAAAGATGTAGCTGTCTACTGCTATGTGAAATATCCTTGCTTAACCTCCTCTGCCTGTAGGTATTGGTCTTCTGTAGATCCATGTCTCTGGTGTCCAAGCCCAGGTGCCTGTGTGGAAGAGGCCAGGACCTGTCCTGTGCTGGACACAGCATCTTCAGCCAGCTCCAACAACCCCACTTCAGGCCACAGCCCAGTCCAAAACTATGTTTTCCCTCCAGTCTGGATCTGATTGATATCTGGAAGCACCCCACTCTATTAAAATGTCCAGTTTCAACATTCTAGTGCCTCAGAGACTTAAAATCCCACTTGCACCTGCAGGTGTCTCAATCCTGCCATTTTCCTCTTAAATATGCACTCTTAAATCTATCCCCAAAAGAAATCTACTAATCTATAATTTTCTGTAATAGTTTGAGTACTAACACCAAGCACCAAGATGCATGAGAAGCTGCCAATTTATTTTGAAAAAAGGATGAGGAGATCTAGTGTCCTGTAGCAAGATGACATCCTGATGCTTAAAACAGTCAGTCAATCTTTTTAGACTGCTGCCTCTCTAGATAAGATCTGCTTTATTTTTGTTGCATAACATCTAAATGATTATGGCTTCATTTCCAGCTGGATCTTTAGCCACTGGTGCTATGCAAGTAACAAACAGTTTCTCTCTCTCTCTCTCTTATTTTTTTCTTTTCTTTTCTTCTCTTTTTCTTCTTTCTTTTTTTACTCTCTTTTTTCTTTTCTTTTTCTTTTAACCTTTTTTAATATTTTTCACATAAGCTGGGTTTCCATCAGCTGTCCAAAATAATCAGCATATAGAAGTCTCATGCTCTTAATCAGCTGTTTCTGAATGTATGTCTTCCTCTATTTCTCTTCCTTAATTGAGAATTTACCCTCTGACAGAGCTTTCCACATTTCCTCTGAATCTGATTTGTCTGTCAGAAGCAGAGAGAAGAAGATCTCATCTGATTTTAGACTGGGTGTTTTGAGCGAGAGCAAGGGGGAGCAGGGAGCAGTTGATGCCAGCGTGCACAGCAGTGCTGGGATGTTACCAAGCAACGAGACAGAGATGTGTCACAGGGGCAGGGGAGATGGGGAAGATGAACAAAAGTGTGGACAGAGGATTCGAGAAGATGAAGGGGTGCGTCGCAATTGCCTGACCTCTTCTTTATTTCTAATCTAGAGCTGAAATGGTGCCCATAAATACAGGCTGTGTAAAGCATCCCAATATGTTTACATGGACTCTTGGAGGCAGCAGGGATGGAGAAAGCCTGGAGAGAGATCTGGTAATCAAAGGATTGTCCTGTCAAGAGTCCACCGTGTAAGCGAAAGGGCACAAATTGTGCATGTATACACAAAAAGTTCATGTTTGTCACTGGGAGAGAGGGAGTAACAGTACAAATAGATCCTGTTGTACTATACATAGAGTAAAAACTATTAATCAGAACCTGATTTGACTTCAAAGGATTCCCAGCCCATAGAATGGCTTAAACTTGGAATTTAGATTTTCTTTGATTTATAAATTTCCTAAAAATTGCTCTTGCACCAATTTCCCACACCTTTGACTCCATCTAAATCATTTAAATTAAGCAGGCCTTGTCAAAATGAGAGACAAAGAAAAGTTGGGATCCTTATCTGCTTACTCTAGTTTTTTCAAGGGAATTCATGTCTATCAGACCTTTCAAGCATCTTCTATTCCCTTGTTAGATTTCCAAGCTTAACGAACTGGGATACAGTAAATGTTTAAGGAATCATATTTGCCTTTTGGATAGCAATACGGTGAGATGAAGTGTCAACAGCTGCCTTCAGCTCCTCCTATACTCTTTGAGCCAACTTAAACAAACCACTGATTAACATAGGAGCCTCATCTTATGTTTCCCTGAAAGGAAAGGTTTCCTTAAAACCATCCTGAATATGCAAGATACAGGGAGCAAGTGGAGTTCATGACATTAAATTGGTTTGAATTCATGGGATTGTCTTCACTTGTGGATAGAAATTGTCAGAATTTATAGCACTTCTTCTAAATTTTGTTGTGGTGCCCTTTCCCTGCCCCGGCTAGCAGGTGCTGACCTCGGGCACTGGACACCCTCTGCCTGCTCCGGGGAGGCGATCAGAGGCAGCTCGCAGCTGGAGGGCACCGAGGAGATAAAGGAGCGAGAGGGGACTTTGACTTGGAGTTCAAAGGTTTATTGAGGGGAAGAACTCCAGAGGCCGAAAGACCTCACAAAATGGAGGCATGAGACTTTTATAGGGAGGGTCGAGGGGTCGGAGGGACACTGAGAACAGACCAATGGGAAAGGTACGGGGAGGGACAAGGGTACAGGAGACCAATAAGGTACTGAACAACTTAGAAACTTCTAAAACAGAACCATACAAGGAAATTCAAAAGGATTACATCAGGTAGGGTGGGGACAAGGAGCTTACAGCTTAACACAAGGCTCTACTAGGAACTAAAAGCAGGTCACCACAAAATTTAACCTAAAAAATCTGCGTAAGTATTTTGTATTGCCCAATATTGTCCCAAGGTGTTTATTTTGAAAATTATAACATGTATGTGATGGTATATGCAAAATATTCTGAAAGACTTTGAAGCTCTTTTTTTCCCCCTAGCATGCTTATTTTTCAGCTTTTACCAGTATTCTTCCTCAACACTGTGGGAAATTGGGGACTGATTTTTGAGTCTTTGACTACAATGACCCAGCAATTCATGTGAACAAGTCAATTTTTTTCTAGGTCATTATGAAAGAGTGATGTTTTTAGAGCCTGGGGTTCAGGGAAATGTTGCTTTCTCCTTGGGAAAATAATGCCAACAAATGACAGTGGTCATTTCAAGATATGTTCAAGATATGTTCCTCAGCAGTCCTCTCTTAGCAGAATATAAAAAAGTTTGAGCAAAGAAACAACTCTAAATGTTGCTAAGTCAGTGTCTGAAACGCCACTGACATATGAAAACTGGGTTCCTTGTTATTCAGAAACCATTTCAAAGTGTTTCCCCAAGGTTAGCTTGAGGGTAAGCTGCACCAGCAGGAGACTCCACCATGTGGTCTCAGCATTTTTCCCCTACATCTTAGTGGCAATTCATGTCACACATCATTCATTATAGAGCTCAGGGACTCCCAGACCTGCCAGTTGAGAGGTGTGTCACCTGCACTTACAAGCTACAGAAACATGGCCTGATCTCTTAGCCCTTACAAATTCAATTTCTGGGCAGCCTTTAGAGCCAACAAGTTGCCATGTGATCAGCCTCTGTTAAGCTTTCACAAATTCTTCTACAGGGAAGAGCACAGACATGTGTTATAATCTTTTTACATATCTTCCACAGTAGCTGGTAAAAACTTTACTGACGTTAAAAATGTGCCATCAGCCAAATAAAATACATTTTTTAAACTTGACATTATCTACCCAGTTCATTTTCTTTTGCCCTGCTTGCCATGAGAATAGCATTGAAATTGTGAGATGCCCTATTCAGGGCTGCAACGCCTACTTGTTTATCAGAATATATGTACACACCATGCACACATTAGAGCCATGCCTAAGGCCATCAAGGATAACCAGAGGAGGAAGAAAAGGTACAGATTGTATCTGCCAGTGAAACAACCTCCTACAGCCCTAATTAAAAAAATAATAAATAAATAAAAGTAAATCCACAACTCAGTTATCTCTGAGTGAGACATAGGCTGGTATTTGTTCTCAAACAAGATGATCATTAAGGAAATTTATGTAACTTAAGAAAACATATATACTTCTGAGCAGAAATAACAGGAAAACAAACTGATTGAGTAAAACCTGTGGGAGTGAAAGAGAATATTGTAAATTGAGAGATCAGGCTGGGCACAGAAAGGCAGCTATCTGGAGAAACTGTGGATACACCAGATATTCTCCTTGGAGCTGCCTTAGGAAGAGTGTTTCTAGCAGAGCAGAGGTCAAAAAAGCAGTTCCTATAGTTTCTACAATGTAAATGCAAATTCAGATGCTGTAAGTTATTCAAATTGAATAATGCCCTGAATGTAAGACTGGCAGTGAGGGACTCCTGTATCATATCAGGAACTGTAACTTTTCAGAAAGAGGACACTGCAGGGGATTGAGGAAACAGATGATCCCACATCTGCCTGTTGTGGAGCTATTTTTGTAAAGGTTGCAAGCAGAGATCTGGCTAAATCTTTTTGGCTGAATTATTCTGCTTAGAATATGCTACTTTGTCTTAACTGAACCACTTCATGATGAAATGTGTCAACTGAAACTTAATCAGAAAAGATTTTTTTTGTGTTCAGGGTAAAATTCCCAGTGAGAGAAAACCTACTTTACAGTATCCAATATACTAATGATTAAGCCCTCTGTGATCTCTTCAGCTGAAGGAAACCTTGATTCTCTGCCCCAGTCGAACATTTTCCCTGTTACCAGTGAATATTTTAACCATGGGCTAACCACATCCCAGGCTCCTAGTTCCTTCCCCCCCAGAGCTGCATACCAAGGATTTCCAAAGATGCGTTTTCCAACCTGAAATGAAAGAGGAAAAACCTTGTCTCTCAAATGCTGAACGTTTTTTCCTGGCAAACTCTTCCAACATGCAACTCAGCAAGAGAGATTGGGAAATTGCCATTTCCCAACGCCTGTGCTCCTGAGCTGGCACCAGGCACAGCTGGCACTAGACAACATGTCTTTACTTTAGTTTAATGTTTCTAAATGGCTTTAAGATAAAATATGGTCGATTTAGATTAGATAGTAGGGTGAAATTTTTACTATGAGGGTGTGAGACACTGATACAGGCTGCCCAGAGGAGCTGTGGCTGCCCCATCCCTGGAAGTGTCCAAGGCCGGGCTGGATGGGGCTCTGAGTAAGCTGGTCTAGTGGAAGGTGTCCCTGCCTGTGGCAGAAGGTCAGAACTGGATGATTTTTAAGGCCCCTTCCAACCCAAGCCATTCTGTGATTCTGTGATTCAGTTGCACAAAATAAAGTGTACAGGAGGGTGAAACAGTCATGGCTTTGAAAGGTGATATGGATGGTGCTTTATTCTTGTCATTCCTCCTCAAATGGAGCAGTCTGATTTCACAATTGATCTCTGCTGACCTTGTTAGTCTTCAATAACTACGCAGTATCAGAAGTCGCAACTCCTGCCGGCACTTTGTTCAGTAATTCAATTACAATGCATGTGGAGAAGCCGTGTAACACCAGCATTGTGTATGTAGGCCACTTGAAATATAAATGGACACTATTTAAAGAGTGGAGGCATTTAGATATAAATAACTGAGGAGTGCAATCAGCTTCATAACATCAGCTTTAAAAAACCCAAGCTTGTCATTTGCTCACAAACGCCTGTTTCCCATTTGCAATGGTTATTTCTGTAAATTCTCTCTTCTGTTTTAAAGAATTCCTTAACCCCAGTTTGAAGTGAAACTTGCTGGTGTCAGCTATTGCTGGGGGGAAGGAGGGGAATCTCATTTCAAGTAAACTAGGTCAGTTCCCTTCTTTGTCATTATGAATAATTTCATTGCTGCAGTTTAAAACAACTTATGTAAGTTGTCTGGATCAGGGAGATACTCAATTCACACAACAGCAAATGGCCATGGGATGTGTGGGGTTGCACCTACCCATACACAATGTGTATTCTCTGACAATTCAGAGAATTCAGAGAAATTTTTTGTCTTTAAGACATACTCTTTGTAGTAAGAAAAACCAGTTCCATGAACACAGAAGTTTGTATCTAAAATAAAATATTACCACACTTATATATTACAAATATGACCCTTTTCATTTATATAACACTTCTTTTGTTTTATGCACTGAGTTTATTTAAATTATTAGGTGTGAATGCATAATTCACAGATAATTCATATTAAAATTGCATTAAAATATTGTGTAATTTAACACAAACATAAAATTCTATGCTTCTTTCTCCATAAGCCTATTGTGAATCTTGTGAGTCAGCATATCACCAATATTTTTACTTTTACAGTCTTTGAGGTCTTACTTCTTTCATTCCCAAATTTCTGGGGGATTTTCTTGGTTCAGTATTTTTTTGCCTGAAAATATATTATGTATGATCCCAAAGAGGTGGAAAGAGAAGAACAGTAAGACTCACAAATAACATGAGTTCTTTTGGAATAGCTGTTCCATGGGGTTTTAAGATACCAAAATATTTATGCATTGTCTTTGAGTTGGAATGTTATCCTGCTAAAATCAGTTTTCTGTTATACAAGTAAAAGCTCTCCCAGAGAATCTAAAAAATCTTATTTTGAAATACAGTCAGTCATGAGAGATTTCAGTTTTATAAAAAGCATTTATATTCATCAGATACAGAAAATAAATGTGAAAATTCTACAATTGTTAAATATCTTCTTTCTTTTTTGGAAGAATAATCATTACCTTTGACCACTGCAGTATATCAGAGGGATCAGCTTCAAACAAAAAAGAGAACATTTTCCTGAACTTGAGGAACTAGATGAGGACTCAAGACATTCAGATTTATTTTTTGGTGCTGATACAGGCTTCCAAAGCACGCTTAGCTAATTACGTTGACTAAAATGGCTCCACTGCTTGTATGAATAGGACTGCACATCATGAATCCTCTCACTTATGTGAATATGATTAATTATGAATTATTCGTGTCAAGTGTACCGGAAAAAAAAATTTCCTGGAAGCAAATTAATTATTTTCTTTTTGTTCTTTTGGGTTTTTTTGTATGTTTTGTGTTTTTTTTAAAGAAAGAATACCTCACCATCTGATAAAATTCCTATTCTTCTAGCTCTTATATTAGAACAACTTATTTGGTCTTTTTGTTTAGGAATGAAGATAAAGACTTTATTGAACCATATTTCCTTCTTCTTCATTACTACAACAGTCTTTTTAATATATTATGGAGGATTATGTGTGATAAGGCGTGCAGGTTGTGGTCTGGAGATGCAATGTTTTCAGTGATTCCCCGGGACCCCCTACTGCAGTATAATGTACTGCATGTGTTCGTAGCAACATTTCCTAAATATTGACACACTGCCATTATGCCTTTAGCATTATGCTGGATTTAAAATAAGTCATGGTGGAGCAATCACCTCGCTTCCTTTCCTGGTGGCACATAGAGTCATAAAATGGTTTGGATTGGAAGGGACCTTAAAGATCATCTTGTTCCAACCCTCCTGCCACAGGCAGGGACACCTTCCACCAGACCAGGTTTCTCAAAGCCCCATCCAGCTTGGCCTCAAACACTTTCAGGGTTGGGGTAGCCACAGCTTCTCTGGGAAACCTGTGCCACTGTCTCGCACCCTCACAGTAAAAATTTCATCCTAATATCTAATCTAAGTCTATCCTCCTTTAGTTTAAAACCATTCCCCCTTTTCTATCACTTTCTGCCTGTGCAAAAAGTCATTATTCCAATAGATATCTTTCTTAAATAAATATCAATTCATTATTATCTTAGTCAAGGAAAAGTTTGAAAAAGGTCAATTTTTTCTCCTTCAGGGCAAAGAGCTTTAACACCATCAGTCCTAAGAGCAGAAACACCTAATCTCAGTCAACAGCTTTAACAGTTTCTAGCTTGAACTGTGGAACAGAACCTTCCAGACAAGGTTTTTCGTCCAAAACAGACATCAGTTCTTTGGCTGTTCCCCTAGATGTCCTCACAGGCCATCCAAAGTCACTCACAGGCCTGTGGATGTCCAGTAAACCTTAATTCTTCACAGTGCTGTAATTTCACTACTCCTACACCTTCTCCCGCCAGGCTTTGATGCTAAGGTTGTTTTCACTAAGCCCGTCAGGCTCCAACCTTGTTATATAAACAGTGTGAAAGACAGAATTTGACCCGTTGTACATGGCCAGACGATGTGAGAAAGTTGTTTTCTTACATACAGAAAAAAACACACAGGAAGGTAGTTCAAACCTAACTAAATTAATTGTGGATTTAATAGAAGTAGAGTTTGTGAAAGAGGGATGGGTGTTCATGCCCTTTATGCAGTGCATTATACTGTGCTGTCCCAAACATTCAATTGAACTCATGGAAAAGTGTCTCAGCTGTCTCTCTCCTGCACAGTACTCAGTAAAATGCAGAACAGGGATTCCTGAAGTGTCACAAGGTGGAATGGACATTCGGCTCTATGGCAAGAGGAACCAGCACCTTGAAAAAGGTCAAGGAGAAAGATGGGTGAGAAAAAAGCAGTACTGGTGGTGTACTGAAATAAAATGCTAATAAAGATATTAGAAACTTCTATTTGTAATTAGCTTGAATGAAACCTGCATAATTACAAGTCTGAATAAAAATGCTCAAGAGGAAAAAGTGGAGGCTGCTGTGCCCCGTCAGTGAACACTCATCTACAAAAGAAGAGGAAATGAGTCCTTGACTTCTGCTGGGATCCTGTGGCAATAGCAATGTCTCATGGCATTTCTTAAGTTACAGTTTGCCCTTCTGACTTTGCTGTCCCTTTCCGCTACGGTGAAGTCCTGTTCACTTTCAAGCCATAGACTGACTATGTTCTAGAGGAGGAACATCACCCACATCTTGGAATAATGACTGGAACTAACCACATTTTATTTGTGCCACTAGGTCTCTCAGAAGAAACTGCACCCAGTCGTATTAACGATAAAATACACTAAGTTATATCCTAATGCTTAAGTGCACTAAGAAACTGTCAGAGGAGGCATCAAGGACTTGTATCCTACTTTATGCTTTGTTACATTTGCACTAATGAAACATTATAAATGGGTGTCACCAGGATTGGCAGTGCCTGCCCAAACCCTCTATTATTGTAACATCCTACTAGGATCTTGTTACTCATTATCTACAGTTTCATTATCACACTTACTGCCCATGGAAACCATTACATCAGGCTGCGTCTGAGGATGATCTGATGGATTTATTAAAAGCCGCTTCTGGAACTCTACAGCACTTTACAGTTTTCTCAAAGTTAGTGCAACGGATGATTCATGTTCTGTCCCTTGCCTTTAAGGATGATGGACCTAATCCAATTTGGGGGTGGGAAGGAGTGAAGCAGACACAGCGTAATGATTTACAAACACCCAGGGCTCCTGCATGGTATCTGGGGATGCAACCGTCTGAGTTAGGGAAACGGAAAAACACGAGCACTGAAGTGTTATCTCATGGGTAATGCTGGGAGACTGCAACTGCACTAAAGTCAGGCTAAGGAATGCATTTTCCATTTTCTAAATTGTCATGTTCCCAAATGGGCTCTTAGAGATGCTTTGCAATCTTAAAAAAAAAAAAAAAAAAAAAAAAAAAAAAAGAAAGAAAAAGAAAGAGTAAAATAGATTCATAGGGCATCAAAGGTCAATTACATTAAAAAATGCTGAATCCTTTTACATTAATGCCCTAATTGTTTTTATTCCAAGGGTTTTCACTCAGATATCGAATTCAATTTCTCTTTTTCTTCTCCTGGGTCACAGATACTTAATATTTTTCACTGACTCAGAATAAACTCTTTTCTTTAACATGTAGCTTCTTTAAAATTAGTCTCTTAAATGACTAGCTCAATTTACTGTGCAGTGGTTGGGTGACAAGGGGCTTCTTGGGGGTTGGGTTTCAGGGTTTTTTATGTTTCCTATTAGGTATCTGCTATTACCAGGTATTCTTAGGAAGAAATTAGATCAAGCAGTAACACTAAGATATCATCAAGCACCACCAACACAAAAGTGTGGGGAAAATGAAATGTCACAATCACTGATGTGTGGAATTTTCCCCATCTCTTTTGAGAACCTCCTTTTCTTTCTCTAATGCAAAATAAGATTCATCAGTGTTTGGTGATAAGTTATCTGGAAAAATATTTTCTTCTTAGAGTTCTGAGCTGTGCACTACCATATGTGTTAAACTATCAGAGTAAAAACTGAAGCATCAGGAGACAAAAGGGGCATTTCAAAGAAGGGCTACAACTCCTGCACTGGTGTAGTTCTCCAGCATCCTGAAGGGACAAGGCCGCTGTGGTAAATGCTGTACTGAAAGCATCTAGGCAGCTTCAGATCTGAAAAGTCTTTTTCCCTTCCAGATATTTTTTTAGTGCTCAGCACTAGCTATTCTCAACCCTCCTCCTTTTTGCCAATCATACACACATGAAGAAGATGAAAGCAGCAGGAAAAGAAGACAAAAGAGAGAACTGGGGAGAGAAGTGCAATACTCTGAAAATAATTTAGAAGTCAATGAAATTAGGATAGATGTATTCATCTGTAATGATGGACTCTTCTCTTAGCACCTTTTAATGTCAATATTCTCTATATGCTGCTTGGGTCAGGATATTCTGTGGACTCACTTTTGATTGAGCCTCTGCTTTGTACTGGATCTTTAGATCTCAATTCATTCTTCCCAGCATTCACCTGACCTGTGAGCAGCTCACCACATTATTGCACATTTGTTTTTTACAGTGAAAACAGAACAGGCTCCTATTCCAAAACCTCTGGAAAAGGCAGGTACTATTGATTAAGAGCAAACATCTTGAAAAGTGGCAGGCTGGAGTAGGTTAAAATGCCCCCTCAAGAGGCCCAGAGAACATCTGTTACCAGCTGAGGGTTGTTTACTGAGCTGTGTGGGATGAGCTGCTGGATGTGGTACATGCGGGCTCTGCCCGGCTACTCCCAGCAGAGCCTTTCGTGTCAGATTCACTAACAGCTTTATTGCCCTGCCCTGAGTTACCCCTGTGCTTTGCCATTGCTTAGCCCAGCTCCCACTGAAGTCAAATTCTTTCCCAAATCAGAGAAATCTCATTGCTTGTTTCTCTGGTCGTCATTGTTAGTTGTATCAGCACTGGAGCTAAGGGAGATGTGAAGCACTCCAACAGTCTGTAAACCTTGCTTGACTCTTAAACATGATTTCACTGCTCGGGAGAAGCTGTCACTGGGGTAAATAATAATAACTTCAATAAAGGAGGAAACAATCATTATTTTCAGTGAATAGTGAAGGGATTTGTATAATATGGAGGAAAAAACCCACACAAACAACCAAAACAAAGAAAGAAAATGCTTCTAAATTAGAAGCAATACCTTTACAAAAGACTGTGGATTGTATTGAAGGTTTGTTGGGCTTATCCAAGTGTGTTAGTTGTTGTGAGTGGGCACTTGCTGCTGTGATCACTGGCATCAATCAATAGTGAAACAATTAGTTTAAGAGAAATCACTGCCACTCTCAACCCTATTCTCTACTCCTCTCTCTTAGTACGGATGACACTTCTATGGCACACCAAAAGTGAAAAGGGAACCCTCCCTGCCCTGCCCAGCTCTTGCAGGTAGCACTGAACAAAGCTGTCTTACAACACAGATTCTTGCTACATATTAAACATTTCACATTTTTTCAAGAAAATGTCAAGATTGAGGACCACTTTCAGTTGTTTTCCATAAAATTTAGGAAATTATTTCTCTGCTCCTTTTGAAAGAAAATACACTTGCTGCAAGGATTTTGAGAGTGCTTCAGCTGTTCTTTCCAGCATTTACAGTGTGCTTAAGAAGCCCATAGAAAAAAATATTGGAGGGCAAGAATGCTGGATACCTTGATATTCAGTGTTTGCAAGATTAACAGAAACAGGACACTTGATTAAAGAGTGACAGCATTACCTGTAGCCATGTCCTGTGTGTGCAAGCAGATCCTGCCCAGGACTGGATGTGCAAATCAGGGAATACAGCTGACTAGCCATGCTCCTTTCTCTCTCTGCTGTCAACGCGATAATCTGGGAAAACTGGAGACACTCTACATACGATGCAAAGTCTCACTTTGCATATAATGTGAATTTTTTTTGAATAATTTACATAAGTTCCATGCCATAAAATCCTTCATTTCCTCACTCTTCCTACTACCAAATGTGTGTTTCTCTTCTGGAAGTTTCCATTCCTCTGAAAGATTTTGTCATCACTAGAAAACCTCAGTGGTTACTTGGGAGCATCATGGGGTCAAAAACCTCTACCTGGAGCACACTACAGTAAAAACACAGCTGGCTGGGCTGCTCCTCCCCTCTGCTCCATAGCAGGGATTGTACTTAGTGTAGAGAGAGACAACGAGGTCCTGCAAAATCACTGCACTGAGCAGTGATGGGACACTAGTTCTATGACACTTTTCAGAATATTTCAATATGAAATATTAAGTTCTACAGCTCAGATCCAAAGCCACTAAATAGCACATAGTCAGAGACCAAAAAAGCCTTTTAAATTCTCTTGTCCATCAATTTTTCTATACAGAATTTTTGCTTGGGTTTTGTCCAATCTAGTCTTATATGTCCCAGCACTTTCCTTCAGAGGCTCTTCTCCTGCCAGAGCCATTCAGGCAGATGGTATTAGCAAGTTAGGAAAAAAAGGACATTTCCTGTTTTGTGTAGCTCCAAATATACATTATGATGTTTTCTTGATATTTGGCCATGATATTTGAATTTTCTCATGCTAAAATTTAATACATTTTAGTAAAAACATCCTCATCTCTTATCTCTTACACTACACTCCCATCAACTCCTAATCCTATTTTCATTTGATATTAATCAGAAAAGAGATATTTTGAAAAATTATGAAGTCTATTATGTGATTCTATTGCATGTGTTCCAGTATGTATTGTGATATATTACTATCCTTTCCATATATTTTTATTACATTATATCATATGTGTTTTATTAATATGAATGTATGCAATTGTAATGTAAACAATGCTTTTTAATGTGTTGTGTTTATTACAGAACATGGTTTAATATGTGTTATGGCAGGACATAGTACCTGTGTTTGCACACTATTTGAAATATAATCAGAGACAAAAAACCTACAAATAAGAGCAGGATTTTTTTTTACCAAGACCTTAGTTTCAAGTCATTAAACCAATGGAAGTTCTGCCATATCCTTGAGTAAAAGAATAGGACAAAAGGTATGGGTTTTAACATTAAAAGGGATAGATTCAGATTATTAGAAAGGATTTCTTTACTATGGCAATGATAAGAACTGAAACAGGTTGCCCAGAGAAGCTATGGATGCCCAAGCCCTGGAAGTGTTCAGGGCCAGGTGGGATGGGGGTCTGAACAATCTGGTCTATGGAAGGTGTCCCTGCCCATGGCAGGGGTGTTAGAACAAGGTGATCTTTAAGGTCCCTTCCAACTCAAACTATTCTGTGATACTATGTGCTTTTTACATGCATTTTGAAATCCAAAAAAAACCTATGTTCTGAATAGACAGATAATATTATAATTATCTGCCTTTTCCCCCTTGAGTATTTGTATTAGCCCATATAATTCTCCTTCATTTAAATTACCTATTTCAGGTCCTTTCAAATATTAGGGGGTTTTTCCATGGGTTTTATTCTTTTGTTTGTCATTTGTTAGAGGCCAAAATAAAATGTGAAAAAGAACTGGAAGCATTTATTCTCAAATTCATTGTATCTGATACATTCAGCATTTTCAATGCACTGATTTTTTCCATGCCCAGCTCTAAAATCTAAGCTAGGAGACATAAGGCTTCTTTAGGAAAAAAAAAAAGATAATCAAAACAGAGAAAGACTTTTACATGAGCAGCAAGCTCAAATCTTAATTACCTGTAGACATCCAGAGTTAGTTTCAGACATTCCCAAAGGTGAAGAGGGGTTGTTCAAGTCACCTCCCTGTAATTATATGAAGACAGGAGTGGAAACCATTGACACATGGCAAATGAAACCGATCTTGAAGAGAGCACTGTTATAAAGAATCAGTGAAGTATGCACCACTAGGCTTTGACCTTCATGCAGCAGGAGGCAATAAAACAAAATTCTTTGATTTAAGAGAGTGTGTTTAAAAAAAAAAAGAATTGGATAGTTTGTGAATCAGAGAGGGACAGGATTGCATCTGGCAGTGCATGGGTGCACAAAAAGTTAAGATAAGGTAGTAAGGAGACTTCCCTCTCCTTACCTCATTTCTTGGTCCTTGGACTTTGTGGATATGAAGGCTTNCCTGCCCATGGCAGGGGTGTTAGAACAAGGTGATCTTTAAGGTCCCTTCCAACTCAAACTATTCTGTGATACTATGTGCTTTTTACATGCATTTTGAAATCCAAAAAAAACCTATGTTCTGAATAGACAGATAATATTATAATTATCTGCCTTTTCCCCCTTGAGTATTTGTATTAGCCCATATAATTCTCCTTCATTTAAATTACCTATTTCAGGTCCTTTCAAATATTAGGGGGTTTTTCCATGGGTTTTATTCTTTTGTTTGTCATTTGTTAGAGGCCAAAATAAAATGTGAAAAAGAACTGGAAGCATTTATTCTCAAATTCATTGTATCTGATACATTCAGCATTTTCAATGCACTGATTTTTTCCATGCCCAGCTCTAAAATCTAAGCTAGGAGACATAAGGCTTCTTTAGGAAAAAAAAAAAGATAATCAAAACAGAGAAAGACTTTTACATGAGCAGCAAGCTCAAATCTTAATTACCTGTAGACATCCAGAGTTAGTTTCAGACATTCCCAAAGGTGAAGAGGGGTTGTTCAAGTCACCTCCCTGTAATTATATGAAGACAGGAGTGGAAACCATTGACACATGGCAAATGAAACCGATCTTGAAGAGAGCACTGTTATAAAGAATCAGTGAAGTATGCACCACTAGGCTTTGACCTTCATGCAGCAGGAGGCAATAAAACAAAATTCTTTGATTTAAGAGAGTGTGTTTAAAAAAAAAAAGAATTGGATAGTTTGTGAATCAGAGAGGGACAGGATTGCATCTGGCAGTGCATGGGTGCACAAAAAGTTAAGATAAGGTAGTAAGGAGACTTCCCTCTCCTTACCTCATTTCTTGGTCCTTGGACTTTGTGGATATGAAGGCTTCAGTGGAGATAAAGGACTGGAGACCCAAAGGAGTGAAGAAAAGGGTTGTGCTTTCATCTTCTGGGCTAGTGACAGAGCAAGGTCAGTGGGGAAACAGCACAGTGAAAGGGAAAGAGGAGCATGTCCCCTTTACTTCAAATGCTTTAATAGAGCATTTTCAGTCCACACGGATCCCTAAATTCCTGCCCTGACTTTACCCAGACCTAGACTATCTTTGATGACATATGTTCAACTCTACATCTCAAAAGGGGATGCAGCCTTCTGAGTGTCTGTGAATTTTGAAAGATACCTAAGCAAACTAAACCTGCTTTCACTAGGCTTAAATTTTCAAGACAGAGTTTGGATAATTGAAGACCAATGAATCAGGCAAGATTCAAGGCAAGATGAACAGCTAAAATCCTGCCCTGATCAAAAGGTGCCAGCTGCCTTTTGCTTTTATTCCCTAGCACCTCTTCAGTTCTGTCTGTGTCTCCTGAACACAATGTTAAGATGTATTTCAGATTCTCCTGCAGATCTCCTGGGTGGACATCCCACAGAGCACCATTGTCTCCTTCCAGGGCTGTCCCAGTACTTGTGAGCAAAGGCAAGGATGTAAAGTAAGGATGGACTGGAAGTTTCTGGCTAGAAGTCAGGAACAGTGATTTTCAAGATTGTGCTGTACTTCGTGTTTTAAATGTATATTTGCAGAGACTTGCAGACTGGCAGCAGAGTGGCAGTGTGCTGGGATCTAAACAGAGAGTGAGCTGGGCAGAAAAGAGTCAAACAAGGGAATTATGGCAAAAATCAGCAGCAGAAAATTGTATTAATTCTTCTTCTGATTACCCATCTGGTCTTTAAGCTAGAATGTTCACTTGTTCACATGCCATGACAGTGTTCTTAAAATCCTTATTAAACCCACACTTTTTACAGGAGAGAAATCTTTGCTAGTCCTGATACAAACAAAGAGTGAATAACAATCAGTGCTTATTAACTCATCCCGAGGGCGATGAGTTAACCCACCAAAATGTCATCACGGCTGTGGAAATGCCACACCAAGCCTCATCAGTTAGTGATTTTTGTAAACTGTAAATTTACAGCTAGAAAGGAACACGGTGGGGTGAAACCTTAAAGAGGATAATGTGTCACCAGGTCACATTTAGATTAGCCAAGGATGGGCATCTCATCAGCAGTGTCTGTATTTCCGGCAGCATCCAAAAGCCGTGGCTTTGTTTCCTCTCTTGGCCGTTGCAGACAGTTTGTGTTACACCCCCGTAAGATTACAAGCCTCATTATTTCAGTCAGCATTATGAGCCATTTTAATGACCTCCTGTTTGTCTTGCCTTTCAATGCTAAGAACAGCGTTTGACTCTGCAGCTTCCCCTACAAATGTTTCACCAATTGACCCATTATTAAATTCTCTGCCTGCAAAGGACAGGTTAGGCCCTTAGCACCATCTCTAGTTATGTTTGCTTTGGTTATAGCCATTTTATTTTCACACTTGACATGGATACCCTGCTACCGAGAGCTCCAGCACTTCTTTCCCCATCAGTCCTTAACTACAACAATAAACAACCCAGCACATTCGAAATGCTGCAGCCAGAGAAGAACATATAAATATTTCATCATGCACTAGCTCTGAGAAAAATGTGAACAAATTAAGGCTCTCATGTTGCGCTTGTGAGACCAGTATTTTATCTTCTCTCTATTAAAAAAGTAATAATCAGAGAAATGCTGTAAACTAACATGAGGTCTCCTGAGCAACATGCGGCATGTCATTAGTCTGGCTATTTATATCCCACACAGAGCCCCAGAAGTCATGGAATAAGGAAAGGGTAAGCAATAATTAGTGCCGGAAGAGTACTGAGTTCAACGTGCAAATGAAACAAGTAGTAATCATCCAGATGGTGTCATCTCTTCGGAGGTTCACTCTGACTGAGGATTATTAATCTTTCTTTTTTTTTTTTTTTTTTTCTTTTTAATGCAGCCCACGGAAAAATTAATGCCAAGGGTTAAGAGGCAATACAGTACCATTTATTACTGCAGTTAATTAGTTGTGTGACGTCCATGCCTGGAGATATAAGACAACAGAGAGCAGGTCCCTGTTGTGCTGAAGTTTGTACAAATAGAGAGATGGTCCCAGCTAAGAACCGTGAAGGGGCCACAGGCAAAGTGGCTTAGCCAGAGAGCAAGGGTTTTCTGAAGCCCTTGCCACATCATTAACATTTTGTGACATCCTTCTCATTTCCTCTGTCATTTTAACCCTTTCTCTGCCTTCTCCTTCTCATCCTTCTAACTTTTCATTCTCTTCTGATTTCCCTCTCCAAAATTCTACTCCCAGCCTGACCTTGGATTTCTGCAGGAATCCTTATTATGTTCACTTCTCTCCTCTTTTAGAAACTCTTTTGAAAACAGCACTTTTCCAACCAATTCCTTCCTGCTTTACAGAATCCACAAGCCCATTAGCAATTTATAGCACTGTGTATGATCAGAGTCATCTGTGAGGCTAAAATCTGCTTTTGGAAACCAATATTCTGCTTTTTGTAAAGTCAGAGAACTAACGCAATTTTTAATGAGGGCAGATTCTGATGTATGTTCTTTTCTATATTTTCAGGCACTTTAAAGCCAGACTTAGCACCTCCTACAGTGATATACTACCATCAACAAAATGTAGGGTAGAGTTTCCTTTGCCCTAAATTCTGAGTCACATTGAGGTTTATTTGTCCCTTCCTAAAACTGAATATTCTCCTTGAGGTTACTATTATTGTTAATATCACTATTAACCATATTCTCCCTCTATTCTGCATTTTGTTTGCAATAGCCCTGATTTCCTCAGTAGGGCTTACCTTGTGCCACGTAAGACCTAAATCTGAACATGTCAACCAGAATGGACACTTCAGGGAGGCGGAGGGGTTGGTGTTAATTTTACTATGAAACAACATTTCATAAAAAGGTTGTTGGTTTTTCTGGTTCTTTTATTTTTGTTGTTGCTGCTGCTGTCCTTTTTTATACATTTAGAAGAAGACTTTAAAAATTGTGGGCCTGAATTCATGCCCTTGTGACCACGTTATCCACTTACCTTACTCTAAAACCTGATACAAACAAAAATGTAAAATGTCACACTTTGGTTGAGGACATCAAAACTTTACTTTCTTTCATGCAAAAGTTTTTCTCATATTTAATAGAAGGGGCCAAAGCTCCTTGTTATTAAGATGGGATGCCACAGGGAGGAGGGAAAAGAGGAGAACTTTTGGCTGGGTATTTCCTTTCACTGTATGATTTTGCCAGACCACCAGGCTCCTCAGTCCTCAGCAGCTCTAGCTGTCAATATTTTTCCTGCAAAACGAGAATTCTTTATTTCAGCACACAGATAATCAAAGACCATCAATTGCTGTGACACTAAAAAGGGGAGAGGCTGTAAAGGACATGTCAGAGAAAAGCAACAGGGGCATGTTCTCAACACCTAAGTCTTTGCAGGTTCTCAGCCCAACTACCACACAAAATTAAAACACCTGAGTTTCCTGTACAGTGACTGAGCAGAGATTAAAAACTGATTCCATAAAACTACCCTCCAAGCTGAGGCAGAAGTAGGAAGTTCTGAGGAGAGGATGCCTAAATTTCTGCCCTGGCCCTTAAGTGCTTTCAGGCTTCAACCATCCTCAGGCTCCATTAGGCAATTACCTTCCACTGGCAATTACCTTCCACACAGCTGGAGGTGGGTGAGGAGCTGTGGAGCCACAGCCTTGAGGCTGCATCTGCTTATGTGAATTTGCCAAGACAATTTTCAGGAAAGAGAAGAACAGAGTTTTTTTAAAAAACTCAAATCTTCTGGAGTACTAGGAGATCTCAGCTTGAATACCCCACTTAGTTTGGATGCTTTTCTCATGTGGGGGAATTTTTGCACAGGGGCTCCCCCATTAACCAGGCACTAGCCAGGTACTCTACATAACTCCAACTCACCACTTTCCTCTGGGTAAAATGTTTTTCATTAGCTTTGGGTCTGGTGAATGAAGAACTGGCCAAACCAGTTTCCTGCTGAGGATGGTCCTGATTATCAGTGCAGTGAGCTGTTCATCTTGTCAGAAAGCACAGGAGTGCAGAAAACTGGTGACTTTACTGCCACTGTCCTGCAGAGATCACTCTGTGCCAAGCCTGGTGCATCCATTAGGTCCTTCAGTCATGTGAGGGTCTGCACAACCCCTGCTTGCCAGTGAGGATACAGGAATTGCAGGGGATTTGGAGGTGGGAGTTGAAAGGGATGACTTTTCAAGGGAATGTGCTGCTTCTATCTCCACTTGCATGATGAAAAGTCTCTCCTAGGTGTCTGTAAATTGATTTTTTATTATTGTTTTTCTCTTTTTTTCTGCAAAAGAAAGGGCAAAGAATGCAGTGAGGGATAGCCTGCAATGTGGTGCACCTGAGATGCCCGTCCCTGCTCCAGACAGCGTGGCAGAGGGCCAGCGTGCATGGGTATGGAACTAAATGTTGGACTACTGAGCATTTTTTTTTATCCCTTTGTAAAAAACAAGCCAGAATTTCATCACATCCTTTAATGGTGCCAGTATGACAGGTTGGAGAAATCTTTCCAGAACCACAAAAAAACAAATGCTTCAGAGTGCAAGGGGAAACACAGTAACTACGTTTTATAATAGCTTGTCTTGAGCTGGAGCGAGGGTCAGTGGAGTCAGTGAGCAGACTTTAAGAGCAGAAATAAGACATGGCTATTCCTCACACTTGCTGTAAGCTTCCGTCACAGCTCTTGTTACTAATCCATGAACAGTTTATTCAGGCACACAAATATCAGTTGTCTGTCTCTCCCTTTCTCACTTAAAGCTGAAGTGCTCAACTTGTGTGATCACAGAATCACAGAATCAGAGAATGTTGAGAGGTTGGAATGGACCTTAAAGATGATCCAGTCCCAAACCCCCTGCTGTGGGCAGTGACACCTCCCAATAGACCAGTTTGCTCAAGGCCTTATCCAGCCTGGCCTTGGACACTTCCAGGGATAGGGCAACCTGATCCAGTGTCTCACCACCCTCACAGTAAAGAATTTCTTCCTAATATTCAGCTCAAACTTCCCCTCTTTCAGTGTGCACCCATTATTCCCTATCCTATCACTACAGTTCCTGATGAAGAGTCCTTCTCTGGCTTCCCTGTAGCTCCTCCAGATCCTGTGAGGTTGCTGGGAGTTCTCACTGGAAACTCCTCTTCTCCAGGCTGAACAGCCCCAGCTTTCTCAGCCTGTCTCTACAGGGGAGTGCGCTCCAGTCCTCTTATCAATATCAACTTCATGGTTCTTCTCTGGACTTGCTCCAACAGTTTCCACGTCCTTCTCGTGTTAGGGGCACCAGAACTGTACACAGCACTCTGGGTGGGGTCTCACAAGGGCAGAGTGGAGAGGGAGAATCCACTGCCTCAACCTGCTGTCCACACTCCTTTTAATGCAGCTGTGGATTTAGTTTGCTTTCATAAGAAACACGTAAGAAGGTGTTTCATAAGATACATGCGAAGCACAAGTCTGGCTTTCCTCACCTTGGCATCTCAGATCCAGCACTTGTAAAATGGGATGTTGATTTCGTTCATTACTGTGGGGTTCTGGAACTGGGAAACGAAAAGCCTCCACCTGCCATTTCTTTTCCCTTTGCAATATAACCAGAGCAAAAGATAATACCTAAAACTCACAGCATCATGGTGAGTCACCATCAGGTGAATCTATTCTGTCATCTCTGGAGGAGTCAGCAAGGTGGGAGAGCTGTGCTTTGCTCAGCCATTACCTCATTTCTTTACTTTCTTTTCAACCATGTGCTGCCTTCAATCTCTTGGCGCTTCATATGTCAAGAGCAGGAAGTAAGTGGGCCGTAGGATTTTCCTTTCAGCATTGTTCAGGCAATGACAGGATGCAGCACAGATGGAATAAGCTTGTTTATACTGAGTGAGTTATTGATAAAGGACAGCTTCATCCCTGTCTGAACAACACCCTCTGTCCTGGCATCTTGAATGGGTGCCATGAGTTTCACTCCAAGATTAGCCATAACCTGCAGGCAAACAACTCTTTGGAACACAACCATTTGGAAAAAAAGTCCTGGTTTTTGTTGGGTTTTGAGGGGTTTTTTTCCAATTTTAAATGCCATTTTTTCTTTAAACTATTTTTTGTCTCCTATATACAACTGAGACAACAGTGTTGTATCTTGCTTAGTAGGAGATTCTGTCTTACCCATACTGCACGTCTCTCAAATTGGGGGTTTCCTAGAGATGTCCACAACCAAAGAATGCAAAAATTACCATGGAACTGTACTCTGTGATGACCTCCAATCTTCTCAAACAGAAAACTCTTCCCAGTTCCAAGAATGAGTCAATCAGGTAAGACCTCATAACCAGCCTTTTGATTCATACTCTGTTACCACTTTTTATCCCAGCTATGCCTTTATACAAAATCTTTGTGAGAGACCCTTTTATTTCTGCACGCAGATTACAAAAAATACTGTGTTTTCATAGAATCAGGTTGAACAGAGATTCCTTATAACACAGACTCACATCTTGAAAACGCTGCCTCAGTCCTCAAGAGCAGATAGAATTGCAGGTGTAACAGACTTATGGAATCAATTATTTGGAAAAATGTTCTGAGATCATCAAGTTCAACTATCAAGCCAGCACTAACAAGTCATCACTAAAACATGTCTCTAAGTACCACTTCTACATGTCTTTTAAATATTTCCAAGGATGGTGATTCCACCACTTCCCTGGGAAGACTGTTCCAACTTTTGACAAACCTTTCAGTGACGAAATTTTATGATAATATACAATCTAAATTGCCCTGACACAACTTGAGGTCATTTCCTGTTGCCCTTGTTATTTGGGAGAACAGACCAATCCTAATCAGGAGGCTTTACAGGAAAATGCACAGAGAACAAACCAGAAAACATTGTCATTCTAATCCACAAAATGTTAGTAATCCTTCATCTTATATACTGCATTAATTATCACCCCTATAAGAAAAAAAAATGTATTAGGACTAGAAGAAATACAAAAAGAAAAAAAAAATTACTACAGAGATGGACTGTTTCCTATATAAACAAATACTAAATAGAAAATTTGTTTGCATGGGAAAAAAAGAGGATGGGGAGACACAATAGCAAAATATATAATTTTTGAAAATTTTGGAGGAAGGAAATAGGCAGCATGCATTTTTTCTCACAGCCTAGGAATAAGAGGGAGTAGGGGCACAAGTCATATGAGGAGCAGCTGATTGAGCTGAGTCTGTGCAGCGTGGAGAAAAGGAGGCTCAGGGGAGACCTTCTCATGCTCCACAACTGCCTGAGAGGAGGCTGTGACAAGGTGGAGGTCAGGCTCTTCTCCCAGGTAAAAAGTGACAGGATGAGAGTACACAGCCTCAAGCTGTGCCAGAGGACGTTCATTTTGGACATCATGAAGAAATTTCTCACTGAAAGGATGGTTAAGCACTGGAATGGGCTGCCCAGGGAAGTGGTGGATTCACCATCCCTGGAAGTGTTCCAAAAATGACTGGATGTGGCATTTGGTGCTGTGGTTTAGTTGACAAGGTGGTGATCAGTCAAAGGTTGGACTCAATGATTTCGGAGGTCTTTTCCAACCTTAATGGTTCTGTGATTCTATGACAAATGAAATAATGAGGCAGGGATTCAGCAAACATAAAAAGGATTTATACTTTCACATAGAGCACAAGGACATAGTGGCACTCATAGAAACACAGTTCCAGAAATGTCAAAATGTGATTTGACAGATTCTTGGAAACAAAGTTGGTCAACACCTTTAAACATAACTATACAGATGCAGGATTCAGACAGAGAAGTACCTAAAATGCTGGTTCCTGGTATTTAGGATGTTGTATCAAGAGAAATGTCACCTTTGCCTTTTCTTGTCTTTCCTTCACCGGCTGTCAGGAGCAGGTTACTGCTTTAACAGGTTACAGTCTCACTAAGTGTCTTTCTTTGGTTCAGAATAAACTGTAATCACATTAGTGATTACATCAATATCACTACACTAATACTGGCATTGAAATATAATATTTGGTGCTGCTTTCATAGAAGAAATGTTAAAGAAGCAGAAATTCAGGAGAGGATCTTTCCCACCCATATCTTTACATGATTGCTACTTAAGTTACTGCATCTTGATTAGGAAATAACTGCACAACCTGAAGTTGAGAAAACACAGAGCAAGAGTTAAGAGATAAAGCTTTATTTCCTAGAAATCCATGTCCAAATGTTCTCAGTCTTTGTAGGACTTCTTTCCAGCTGGCTGTACCCCTGCTGAGTTGTGTTAGGGCTTTGCAATGCAGCATGCCTTCCTTGGCTGTCCCTCCTTCATCTATCACTTTGTTCGGTTTGTTAATTATGCAGAGGCATGGACAGAGGGGTTTTTTTAAAGCTCCCTGCAAATCACCCTCACCACATGAGTAGTACATAACAAGAATAGGACAGGCAACAGTTTCACCCTAGTCCTTACCCTGGGAGCAACGAACATTTATGCAGACCTAACAGAAGACTTGGAGGAGGGTTTCCCATAATATCTGCAAAACATGACAGGCATATGTGCTTTCTCACAGTGGCCAAGTCTAAGCTAATAAGACCTGCTGAGAAGTCACATAATAATTCTGTTTCTCTCCAGCAGAAATAGAAGTGCTGACTGACTCACACAACAAAACTGATCTTAGCTCTTCACCCTCCTTTCTGCTGCCAGCATGGAGAAAGTTTCAAAAACGAGACTGGGACCATGACAATAAGAACAAACTGCTGTTCTCCTTGGAAGACAGGTGGAGAACAGGCACAGGGGAAGGAATAGAAGCCCAGAAGCCCTGGTCAGACATGCTGCTAACACTGGAGAATAAGCAGAATATTCTTCAGTACACTCTACCTGTTGGCCATGGGCTCTAAGAGCCTCCATGCTAAAGACAAGTATTTAACCTTTGTTATGCCTTGCTTGGCACAGCTTCTGCTTGGGCAGGGGACAAGAAGGCACAGAGGTCAATTGGCATGCACAGTGTGGCATTTAACAAACAGACTCGCTGAAGGGATGTGTTCCTGTCAGCAAACATGCTTCCTGCCTTCTGTGGAGATCCAAACTGTGCCAAAGTCAACAATATACTAAAGACAATAGAAATATTTCCACTTATCCCCTGTGTTCTGGAGATTTCCATTTTCACAATTAAGGTAAGACAAAGAAATAGTTGTAGTGGTAATAAAGGAAATAAAAAGTGATTTTTGCTTCCCTATCCTCTTGCTGAACAGATTTTACTAGTCCTTTCTTCTTTCTGTTCCAACTGCTGGCATCTCTGTAGAGCTTCTGCTTTGAATCATTTTTGGGAATAAACAGAGGAAGCTGAAGCATCCCAGAGAAATGAAGATGATATAACAAAATAACAGCAGTAATGACATTAGCAAAAGCAATGGTCCTATCAAATTTTCACTTCTTTCCAGCAGGATCATGAGATTTAAAACCTCAGTGGAATCCCATATATAGAATAATTCAGGAAAGGGGACATATGGAGGCCATATAGTTCAGTTTAGGGGAAGGTCAATTATGTATGATCAGAATCCATATTCTTTAGATATTTTTCAAGATATTTGAGTCTTGAAAGGAAAACCAAAATTTTTCAAGGTACCTACATATTTATTTGAATTTAGTCTGAGTTTACTAAATCAGATGTTAGATGGAGAGGTGTTCTGCAATAGAAGACTTGAGAGAATGACTCAGAAGAGCTCTTCCAGGTCTAGTCCCTGTGACTCAAAGAAGGAAGCAAGTGACAGCTTGCATCTTGGAAAAAACTCAGGGAAGAAATCTGCTGTGCCTAAATGATTGTTGTTACCCAGGTCACTTCTGTTCTCTTAATTTCATTTTTTCTCCCATAAGAGAGTGATAAAATAGGCACCTTAATTGTATGATGTGAATTCTACCCTGAGAAAGAATTGAGCCTGACATATTGGGTTCATAATTCACAATGATTCTTCTGATGCAAACATGGGAGCTAGCACCTACTCCTCTTTCCAAAGACTACAATGTGGAGCTGAGGGATACCTTAAACTGGGAAGGCTGAGCAAAACACTTACAAGGCCTTAATTGCCTTAAAGAATCCCAGAGGTATAAAACTAAAACTTGTATCCACAGAGAGAGAAGATAATTACCTGTTCTACTCCCAAGCATTTCTCTAAGTTGAGGTACCAGAGCTCAGGTACTTGGCTAGGTACAACATCTCAGAGTAATTAATTAGATACACTTATCTCACACTTCATGCAATTTTGTATAAAGTCATTTAAAACAGATAGCTAACTACTTGTCTTTAATGGCAACTACTCGGATAACTTGATGGCTTTAAGCTGAAACAGGGTAGATTTCAATTAGATATTAAGAAGTTCTTTCCTGTGAGGGTGGTGAGGCACTGGCATAGGCTGCCCAGAGAAGCTGTGGCTGCCCCATCACTGGAAGTTTTCAAGGTGAGGCTGGATAGGGCTCTGAGCAACCTGGTCTAGTGAAAGGTGTCCTGCCCATGGCAGCGGGCTTGGAACTGGTGTATCTTTTCAGGTCCCTTCCAACCCAAGCCATTATGATTGTATGATTCAACTTCCCACTGGAAAAATTATTCCCAATAAAAGACTGCATATGCTTTATGGATTTCTAAGGCAGGGGAATTCTCCTGGCTTTTGTGGAAAGTGTGGGGCTCTCAGGCTTAATTCAGTGGCAGAGTCTTTGGTTTAAAAGACTGATACTCCCAATGGAAGAGAGAGATCAATGACAGCAAGATGAATATTTGCTGAACAGCTGCCTCCAAATCACTCAGTGCTCAATGTTGAGTTTGAGGATGCTGAATTCCCTTTTCGATGCAGGCTTAGCCTCTGCTGCAGAGACAGCTAAGATGGAGCACATATTTAGTTCAGCAATGGAAGACAAGGAACAGTCTTCCAGGAGAAGCAAGGACAAATCTCAATCAATAATACAAGGAATAAAGGCAGCCCTTATAACATGAGGGCATTGAGGGATTGAATTTATATTTATACATTATAATTTCAAATATGTTCCTAAAGTAATGTACTTCTTCCATCTGTATTTGGAGGCACTTGAAGTTCATAAATGTGACTATTTTCAGTGCCAAATATCTCACGAGCCCACAAGTTCTATCTCTGAGCAAATGGAGGAGCTCTTCTTTTTTTTTGCTGTGTAGTTTGTTGAGCAGTTCAACATCTGATTAACAAGCTTAACTGAGATTAGGAAATTAGGCATTTGTCCCCTAATTTTTCTCCTCTAGGAGCTTATTGTGAAAAGTGTTCTCAGAGAATAACCAACATATCAGATAAAAGTGACCTAAAAAAAGAAAATTACAGCTAAGAAAATTTCACACTGCAGTAAAATCTGCTAATGGTCACATGTCTGCCTGGCCCTTGGAAGAACTGGCTTCAATTCTTTCATCAGAAGGAAGGATCTCAAAGCTGTACTCTCCTGGCAAATGCCCTGGCTCCCAGGGACAGGGCAGGCTGGGTGGAAAGGCAATGAAGGTCCCACTAGACCTGGCTCTCAGAGCCCCATCCAACCTGGTCTTGTGCTAAGTCAGTTAAGGAAATGAGAGAACTGGAATTTCTCCCTATCACCCTCTTCTGAAAAGGAAGGAAAGTTGGAACATTTAATCTACTCTGGAGCAGTAAAGAAAATTGACCAAGACCTGATGTCTGGCCAAAAAAAGTGGTGCAAATCCATGGAGCAAGGCTTCTCACACAAGAACAGGATGGTCTCATCTGTGCTGAGAGCAGTCATGGGCATATGCTGTTCTCCTTGGCACAACCAGGCATCATCCAAAAGAATTTTAGATGTGCTTGACAAAACTATTTCAGGGAAAACAGTTAAATTCCAGGCTGAATTCCTGGTTGTGCTTGACAGCATTCCTTGGCCCAGTATCATTTACCCTTCATTGCCAAAGAGGCTGACACTCAGAGCATCTTGCTCCCCAGGCAACAGAAAGCAAAATGTATAAAGTTCAGGAAGCTCAATCAGTAGGCCATAATGAGGGAAAAATCAGCTTTGTGGAATATTTGTGTATTAGGACTTCTGTTATTGGAGGTAATATGGGTATGGAGGCACTAATTCCTAACCGAAAATTCTAGTGGTGGCTAGAAAAGAGAAATGTGAGTCAAAAAGAAGGCTCCTCCTCAAAGTTTATTATTTTATTTAGCTCTGTAGCTTTTTCAGCATTAAATCTCATTTGGCAAGGAGAAGTGCCTTCTCACAGATGTACATTTTATAATAGGCATTTCAAGGATCCAAGGACTAAAGGAAAACATTTCTGTCTTAAGTGCACTCATCTCTCAAATGACCAGTCAGCATATGTAGACAGAATATTCAGTTACTGTAATTTAGTACACTAGAACATAGAGTACTGAGAAGCAGAAGTCAATAAGAATATTTAATAAACAGGAGCAGAACAGGAAGACTACACTGAATTATCGCCAACTTGTTATCCTTACGGGTCCTATTCTATCCAATTTACTCTCCTTAAAAACTAATTTTACTTTATTTCAGTCAGGCACTCAACCTTCTCCACCATTCACAACAATTGCCTCTTCAGAAAATAGACAGGGAAAATATAGGAAAACATAGTCAGGCTGAGGAGGAATAATGTAACTGAAGCAAAGACTGCAATTGCAGAAGAGGAGATAGAGCCACTCATCCTTGGATCAAGGGCTGCTGGTGGAAGCTTTCCAGGGCTCTGCATTTTGCACAGTTTACTAATGGGTTCACAGCAAAGTGACCTACCTCATCCCTTTCCTTTTTTTTTTTTTTTTCCTGTTGTAATTGGCCTTTCTTTAAGCAGATTGCTATTGTGCTAATTGCTTTAAGATGGGAAAGACCAGAAAAGACAATTAAAAAGAAAAAAAAGGAAAGATTGTTATACACCCCAAAGTAAAAAATAATGTTTTGGGTCCATCCTGTGAGCTCACTACCACATTGTCAGCCTTACTCAGTTCCTTGACTTCCATGTTCTCCCCAGGGAGTCAACATTTCTAACAGATGAGAGCAAGGGAACTTACCAGTAACTGCAGCGGGGATTTCTGATCTCAATGGCAGCATGGGGGGGTCATGAAACAGACCTTAGGACCCATCTGTTAAGTCTAGGTTTGGGTTAGAAAAGCAGACAGAAGTACTGTGAATTCAACAACTCTTCATCTCTTAGATGCCTGACTTGCTTCCCCTGAGGAATTGCTCACCTCTGCCTTTGGGAGGCTGCTCAGACATCTGTGCTGCAAAAAATGGCCTTGCAAGGTTGAAATACCGGACAGAAACATCAGAGCAACATTCCTTTCTTCACCTATAGACCCAGCCAGAAAGGTCATTTTTGCTGCTGCTCTGGAGTGTTCAGTAAATTTAACCACTGACATGTACTTACCCTCCACAGCACATTATATATATTCAGAAAAAAAAAATGTTTTATGCAAAATAAGTCAATCCCAGGATTAAAACTAGCTGCTTAAAAATGTATGAGTCAGCCATGCATTTGAACCTACATTAAGGAACTGCATGGACAAATATGAGTTTTTACTGACAACTGTCACTGAATTAATCTGAATTGCTATAAAGCCAGAGGCAGAACAATGTGTTAATGTATTTTCTTATAGGTTCATACAGAATGGACTCCTCCTCAAAGTCGACTCCTGGTCATCTAAGAGAGAAAAAAGAATTTGTCTGAAAGAGAAGTACCCTGTTTGAGTCCTGTGCACTGGGTAGACATTAGTGGATCCTAATTGTGGTGTCCCAAGGAGTCCTCTGAGGACTGTCACCCCAGTGTGTGAATGTGTCCGTACATCCGTGCTGTTACCTCTGTGGAAATAAGGACTGGATTTCTCAGTGCCATCTAATTAGAAGTTCACTGTTGAGGTTTTCTGCCTGGTGGTACAAGTTTTATATAATCAAGTAAACGCATAAAATGAAGCATTTTGGACATTGCACTCTTTACCTCTTGCTATCTATTTTTCTCCTATAGTAGAAATAATCCCAGGTCTCCATGGAAAAGAAAGCACAGACAGCTCTCCCTTCTACATTAGCTGACATTACCTGAAACCTCATGACCTACCAATGAAGAACCAGCAATAAAGGCATTTTGCAAAGTGTGTTTGAGAATGTTATATGCTCTGGGCTAAATGTCAGAAGAGTGTTCTGCATCATGAGACTTCATATGGCATAGGGGGAGGGGACTTAATTATTCCTAAGTAGCTTTCAAAAAGATCTAGCCACTTCTGCCTGCAGATCAGGGAAGAAGTCCACAGTCTCAAGAAGAGAAAGCATGAACCACCAGAAGAGAGATCCCAGGGCAGCCCTGTGTTTCTAGATGTGCCGTCACTGCTCAAGGAGAAATGTGAGATCCTATGAGATGTAGACAGAGCCCATCAGTTTGCCTTTGTGTGTAGGGAGAGATGAGAACTGAGATGAAAAATGAGTGTGATAACAAAACCTCTGCTTTCCCCTGACTCACTTCAGCTCCCCATGCTGAGCTGCACTTGCACAGTAAATGTGTTTTGTTATTGGTTTTCTTCATCCACACTCTCCCTTCTATGTCTCTTTCTCTCTTTCTCTGCCTTTTTTATGAAACAGAGCATTTCCCATTACTTTTCCCTGAGTTCTCACAGAGGTTTTTGTAACCTGTTGCCCTGACTGACCTGAGCTGGAAAGTGAGTTTTGCAATACTTCATGACACTGACATGGAGAAGTGAGCAAACCCAGCTCACACCAAATTGCACTTTCAACCCAAGAGCAAACTTATCACAGATTAATTTTTTTCTTTCTCCAACCTCTGCCTTTTTATTAACTCTGGTCAAAACCCCACCCATGCACAAGCCAGTCCAAGTGCAATGTAACATTGAGGTGCACCTTCTCATATCCAAGACAATTTTGAACTGCAGCTTTTCTGTAAAGGGAACACTCATCTTTTGTGGTTCAAGGCTTTGTCTGACACCAGTGAAGTCAGCTTCAGAAAAAAAGTCAGCCTAATGGATCTGAAATTTATCCTTGCACTGTGATAATCAGCAGCACTGCCAGTTTTCTGAATGGTTTGTTGTGGAAATCTGCACTCTAATGCTCACATGGTATGGGTAGACAACAGCTTTTAAATAAATCCAGACATAATAGTATGAGACAGTTATTGGTTAAAGAGCATCTGCTCCCAATACATAACCCTTATTACCTCTAATAGGACACACACATGCACACATGATTATGGGGAAGATACATCATGCCAGGACCAACAGGTTTCATCTGCTGTTGTCAGGGTTGAAGCTTTTCAAATTCAGCTGTAATAGGACAGAGCTCTCCATGGAGCAAAAAGCAACCTAGCTCTCTGTGTCCCAGCATTTTCTTGTTAGAGGATAAGCACAGGGATGTTTGGGCTGTGCCCAGTGGGATCAGGGATATTTGTTGGGCCAAACAGATCAATAAATTACTTATTATCAGTCATCTTATAGTGGAGCAAAGAGCAGCTATGTTTATATTTAAAATGAAGAAGCATATATATCATACAGAGACTTACTCTCCCATGGCTCATCAACACTACTGCCTTAGGAGGGGAAAAATCCAAGCTTTTTCATACAATAAAGAAGGAAAGAAGCTCATCACAAGCTACTCTTTAAGCAAAACTACCACTCCATTCACTGCCAGTGGGATTAATGGAAAAAAATCTTTAGGCTTCAGTCAGACTTAGGTGTACTAAAGTCACATAATAAGAAAAAGAGAGATTGTTCTACAGGTAGGAGAAATCCAGTTTTAAAGGTCTGCCATGTTTCATCTTGCTGGGTGTAATTGGCTGCACCTCCAGTCTGAGGTATCTGCTGCCACCTCACCTCTGCAGAAGAGTCACTAAGCGTGCACTTGACAGACATGGTGATGGGCATGACAGGTTTCATTTTATAAATATTATATTGAGAAGGAGGAAAATCTTTCCTGGATTTTGAAACCACATCACTAGCAAATGCTTCATAGGCAGCAAAGTTGCGTGTCTCCGCTTATTGTGGTTCAAACCTTTCAATTTTTAATATTTTGTTTTCTTTCTGATTAGATCTTTAGAATTTAAGGATTGTTCTAGAAGAAAATTTATTTTTTGCTAGTGGAGGATTCTACTGTCACATTCCAGACAACAATGAAACACCGTGAGTTGCATGTGAAAAGGCAAGTTAAATAGCGCTCTGCCTCTGAAAAGAATGACTACCTTTGCTTTGAAAGGCTGACCTAAATTGAAGAATGCAAAAAAAGGAAAGAAATACCTAGCAGTAAATACTCAGAAGCCTGAGCAGTTGTTTGTACCGTGATAAAACCATCAAAATAATGACTTTGATAATATCTACCTTTTTTTTCCTCATATCATACTTTTTCACATTTAGGAGTCAGAGAGAGACTGTAATTCTGTGGCTTTACTTACCTAAAGCTCTTGAACTTCGTTTTAAACTGTAGGGCAGGGAAACTGAATTCAGTTAAAAGTCTGTCATCAGAGAATGAGGATTACAGCACATTTAATCAATTCTGATATAATCAGACTAGATTTTAGCCCCCTTTACAAATCCCACAAGGCTTTAGTAAAAACTTTTTCTGAGTCAGCATAAGGCATACTGCATTGAGACTTTAACAAACAAGAAACTTTATCTCTTAACCTCTCAATGTCTGCATATGTCTGAAAGACTTTAATGATGGAGCATCTTTGATGCTGAGTGCCCAAATTTTCGTGGGCAGTTGCCAATACAGTATTGTTTGAACTAAAGAAAGACAGAGGCAGACACATGCATACACAAGAATGAGTTGGACTCTTTGCAAACAATGATTTAACTGTGCACAAATGGAAGTACAAATGGTCTCCCAGCAAAACAGACAAGTTGACAGGTTTATATTGGATAGGAGCTGAGATTAGCTTTGAAGAAATACAGATAGATGCAAACAAATTCCAGCCAACTGTGCATTGCTATATATTGATACAGACATATTTGCAAATTCATACACTTTATGAAGCCAGACAGAGGATTATTATTGCTTGCTTGCAACAGAAAATAATAAATGCTAGTACATGTAGATACATAAAGCACAAACAAACGTGCTCTTTGGAGGGTTATATTCTGACTTCCTCATTATAATCCTTCATTTTAACAATAATTAACTGAGGAAAAACCTTTATGGTGCACGCAGTCTCTGGCTGTCTCCAGTTCTTATCCAGGTGAAGTCATCTTGCAAAATTATGAGCACCATTTGCAAAAGCATTAAGAGAATAAGTGATTTCAGTGCCACTCTCAGAAGGGGTTTAGCCTCTCAGCCTTAATGGTATTACCGCTCTCACATAACCTCAACCTGCCAGTCACTCTGAGCTCCATGGCCCCCAGGCTCCCTCTGTGATGCTCCATTCCATCAGCCCAAACACTGCCTGCCTCTCTCATGCAGCATTTCAACACCTCAGTAATATTTGCAAGGTCCTTTGAGGACTGACCATGAATGATTGCCTTAAAAACATGGAAAGCCTTTTTCATTTTTCCAAAAAGAAAGCAGTTTCATAACACCCCTCCCTCCAATTTTCACACTAAAAGTACTGTTTCCAATTTTATTCTTTTCCCATTGAGAAACAATTTAATAGTCCAAATGAGAACATTTTAATTTATAAGAGACTTTATTCTCTCCCCTAGGATGAAGACTTTCACTTTTAAGCATTTAGTAGATCAAAAGTGTTTCACTTCCATATGAGATGTGCTGTCCCATAAGGAATACTTTAGTTTTTAAAATGTGAGATAGCCCAGCCCCCTCCCTGTTATCTTCCTCCACAGTGTGAAAATTGTGGGGTTTTGCTCCCACTGAGGAAAGATTTTTCTCTGAACTGGACAAATTCTAGACATACAAGTAACCCTTTCGGATTCAAGTAAATCACACTGGCTTGTAATGTGTTTCTAATGGTTCAAGGATTGGATCCAAACAGCATTTTACACTGATCTGTTCCTTCCAGAGAAGCACTGAACCTTGTTTTCCTCAGACATGCCCAAAATCACTCAACACCAGACTGTTTTGGAGGTGAAAATAAGTTTGAGGTTTGGGTTCTTTTGGTTATGCTTTTCTTATTCTCCCATGAAAGAAAAGGATTATGTATTTAAAAACGATCTGGAATGCTTCTCAGGTGTTATTACCCGTGTTTACCCTTGATTGCTCCATAATAACCGCAGAATCACAGAATGGTTTGAGTTGACAGGGACCTTAAATTTCATCCAGTACCAACCCCACTGGTCTCATTTGCCAGATGGTTTCCTCTCTTGTCTTCACATAATTACAGGAAGGTGACATGAACAACCCCTCTTCACCTGTGTGGATGTCTGAAATGATCTCTGGATGTCTACAGGTAATTAAGATCTGAGCTTGCCGCTCATGTAGAAAGCTTTCTCTGTTTTAATTTTCTTTTTTTTTTTCTAAAGAAGTCTTATGTCTTATGGCTGGACATGGAAAAAGACAGAGCATTAGAAAGGCTGAATATATCCAATACAATGAATTTGAGAATAAATGTTCCCATTTCTTTTTCACAAATAAGCTTGGCCTCTAACAAATGACAAACAAAGAATCAAAACCACAAAAAATAGCCAATAGGAGAAAGGAACTGAAATAAATCTTTTAAAACCAGTAAAATCATATGGGCTTATGCCTACAGAGTGGATTTGGGGGAAAATGCAGAAAATTATAATGTTCTCTATGTGGATTTCATAATGGAACAGAAAAAGCCACATAGAATCATAGAACGTTTTGGGCTGAAAGAGACTTTAAAAATCGTCTCATTCTAACTCCCCTGCCATGGGCAGGGACACCTTCCACTAGACCAGGTTGTTCAAAGCCCCATCCAGACTGGCCTTGCACACTTCCAAGCTTGGGGTATCCTCAGCTTCTCTTGGCAGCCTGTTCCAGTGCCTCACTACCCTCACAGTGAAGAATTTCTTCTTTACACCTAATCTAAACCAGCCCTCCTTCAGCTTAAAGCCATTCCTCTCATCCTGTCACTCCATGCCCTTGTCAAAAGTCTCTCTCCAGATCTCACGTAGTCTCCCTCAGGTACAGAAAGGTGCTATAAGTCCTCTCTGAAGCTTTCCCTTCTCCAGGCTCCCCAGCTCTTGCAGCCCCACAGGAGAGGTGCTCTAGCCCTCTGAGCATCTCCCTGGCCTCGTCTGGATTTGCTCCAACAGGTCCCCATATTTCCTGTGCGGCACCAGAGCTGGGTGCAATAGAAAGCAAAAGACAATGGAGAAGAAAAGGTGAGGATGACTCAGTGGCCCTTTTCAGAGCCTTCTGCATAGTGGGGATAAGGATTTCCCCACTCCAATTTACCCTTCCAGCTCCTTGTGCATATTCCACATTGCTTATGAGAAGCCACTTTGAGCAGCAATTAGAATTTGAGCTTTGACCATGAAGCACCCCATCTGCACCATGCCACTTCAGACACTCTTTTTTCCAGAGGGTGAGAAAGAGCAGCTTGCAGATGAGAAGTCCATGATGGATCAAATTCCAACAGCCCCCAACAGACGTCACACAACAGAGCAGGGTAATGGTAGGGAAGCACATATCGAGGACCCCAGCGAGACACCAAAACCCACTCCTATCACTCAGCTGAGCTGCAATAAATCAACAGCGACAAATATTTCCTTGGTCTCTGCTGATCTGCTGGCTGCCTCGCTAAACCTGAAGCTTTGTGTTTAATGAATTTTCAGGTAACACTCTGAGAGTGAGCAAAGGCACATGAGCTCCTTCGAAGGAGCGCGCTAGAGGCAGTCCTTAATTACTACCCTGTTATTGCAGCTCACTCTCTGTTTCAGGAATGGCTACTCCAAGCTCTGCTTTTCTCCCTTATACACATTCTAAATTAAAGTAAATCCAGTGAATACAATCAGGTTAGTGTATGCAATTTAGAGAAGAATTCAGTCTGTTTTTATTGCTCTTCTTTTATTTTGTTTCTTCTTAATTTTTAATTAGAGTGTAAAAAATGAAACCTGTTTTTTATTAAATCCTTATTTATGAAAATTGCTTCAAACTATGCACGGAAGAGCACTGTGTGATTGTTCATTTTACCATGGTTATAAATATTGCATTAAATTACGTATGACACAGAAAATAGTCAGTAATTTAAAAAAGTGATTTATAAAAAAGGCAGGGTAGGCAATTGAGATGATAGAGAAGAATGTGTATGGATGACGCATGCATGTGCATACATAAACAAAAAAACCGCCAAGAAGTAGGACAGAAAATAAAAAATTGAACACTTCAAGAACAAAGCCTGAAACTATTATGATGCTCAGACTTTCTTTTCCTATACCATATATATATCATATAAGTTATATTAAAAAAAACCCTGAAAGCACAACAGAGCTAAAGTATCAACAGATAAAACACATCACACAGATTCCAAATGAGAAATTAAAGAATAAAATTCTTATGCAGCTTATCTTTAGTTTTAGAGAGTCAGTCACCTGTGTGGAAAATGTGACATCTTTCCTAAGAACAATAAAGCGGGTGGCTGTGGCATGCACAAGACTGGAAGATATTTAACAATCAGCTGTCTTCCAAGGCTGTCAGATCTTCGAGGATTTTTGCAGTTAGCTTTTCATTTATGATTCTGCTAATGCATAGTTCACCTTTGTCCTGGGTTGCAGTGTATTCTATTAGCATCTTCATGAGCTGCTGAAACCAGGTGGGGCAGTGTTCCCTGCCTCCTCCCTCCGGACCATCTCCTGTTAGTGGGCCCATGAATTCCTTGCCTCCTGACTCACCATCCCATCGTGAGAGGCTCCGCCCAGGAGGAGGAACTGTGCGGGTGTGTGCTCTGTGGAGCCGTCGCCCGGGGCACTCCAGAGACCGCCACCCCCAAGTCCTATCCCCGCCCTTGGGTGGGCGGAGGAGCCAGAGGCGGAGAGGTGGTCCCTGGGCAGTTCCCCAGTCTAAGTCTCCACCGCTTTGAGCATGCCCAGTGGATCCATTCTAGACCCTTCTGCATGTTAATTATCCCTGTACCTCATCCCTGTTGTCTCCTCCCCAGTTTGCCACCATTGGTTGTTTGTTCCCTGGACCCTCCTTCCTATCCCTACCCTATTGGATAAGATTGTAGACTCCTCCCCTTTCCCCCTCCCCTTTTAAACCCCTGCACACCCCAGAGACGGGGGATTCTTCTCCTGGTCTCTCGGGGTAGTAAAGGTTATTCTGCTGAGACTTGAAGGATCTGCCTCTCGTTCATCTTTTGCCTCTGGGGCTCGGGTAAGAGAGACAGTTGTTCTACGTGGGGAAGGAAACGTTGTTGCCTTCACCCTCGCAGCTGTTCTCCCTGCCGGCGGTGCTGAGAGCCGGCACCTGCCAGAGTGCAGGGTGCTGGGACAGGCTCTCAGAGTGAGGAGGCGAGCTGTCCGGCCGGTCAGCGGCGGCCACAGAACTGAGCGTTCCCATCTGTGTGTACTCGGAGGTTTGGAGCAGCACAGCCAGCCTTTCCACTGGATCCCCAGAGGACAGGAGCCACACAGCAACCACTGGACCTTCCGAGGAAGGCCAGACCCTTCTACAGGATCGCTGCTTCAACAGAACCACATCCATCACTCCAGGAGGACTGCAGCCACCATTTTATCGGACTGCTACTGCCACCCTGGCCAACAGGGTGTCAGGTTGTATCCTGACTCTGTCAGTTCAAACAAATGTTTTCTGCCTTTATTTTTAATTTTCCTATTAAATTGTTATTCTGACTTGGTGTCTCCCACTGGTTTGTTTTCAAACCAGCACAACCTTGCACTGAAAATTATACAGTAGTTAGGAGAAGGGGGAAAGCAAACCCCAAGATACATGTATTGGAAAGGAACCACACCCATAACACTTCTGATGGTATCGTTTTGATTTTTCGTGATAAATATAGGTAAGAGACCTATCTTTATGCACAATGCTGCTGATTCAAGCAACTTGCAATAATAAATGCTTAATGGGTCGGGTTTTTTGTGACCCATTACTTTATATTAATTTATAATTTTGCTGCCTCCCATGTCAGGAAAAAACCTTCAAATCTCTCTTTCCAGTGTTAGATGTCAATTGTATTCTGTGCTGTCAAAACTTACTAATCACAACGGGACGAAGGGTTAAGAAATAAGTGACAAAGGACATAAGAAACCAGATAATTAAACTGAATCCCTCCTTTGAAGAAAACTGGAGGATGCTGCTGTTTCTAGATGCCTCTTAGAAACACAGTTTGATCTGATTTTCTAAAAAGACAGAGGAAGATGGAAAACTATGTGCAAAACAGGCATTCAGGCAGGTCAGGTTTGTTACCCAGGTTAGTGGCAGGCTTTATGCACGACCTTAGTAACATAATACAAATAATACATCAGCATGAGCAGCATCCCAATGAAACTTTACCCACTGATTTTTCCCTGTGCAGGAAGAGCTGCATTCCCAAGCTAGAGTCTTCTGACATGATACGTAAGGAAAGGCAAAACACTTCAGGATTGTGGTTGATCACCTGGAGCCCTGGATATTAATGCCAATCAAGTTTTCTTCTGGTAATCTTCTCTATATTTCTGTTCCCTCCTCTAAAACACAATGAGTATTTCCTATTTCCCTGAGAGCTGGAGATGCCTGTGAGGTGCTTAGATATTACAGAAGGGAGATCATACAAAAAATAAAGGGGCTAGATCAGCTCCCTTGCACCCTGAGGGTGGCTTTCAGGCTCAGCACTTTCCACTGACTGTCACTCCAAGAGATCTCAGAGTCCTTCACTGGTCCCTCATTACACTCAGTAGTGCTGGAAAAGGAATAATTTTTCCCAGGGCCTATTTAGAGATATCCATATTTTTAATCTGTCTTTGCTACATTATCTCTACATCCTATGGTGTCTCAGCACAGAATATACCTGTGCTTGAATGCCTGTAAATCCATAAATCCCAGTAAATTCCTCAATTGCAAATCCACATTAAAGCTACTTGCAAATCTCAGACTTGGTTCTCCTTTCACTTACAGTGGTTTTTCCACCCATTAGACCTGCTCCTTCTTTACTACTGTGAGATAAAATTATGTTTTCTTTTTCATATCAGATCCTCTAGGTGAGGAAATGGCTTTTTCCCTGAAAATTCATATTGCCTGGAGTCGTGTCAAGCAGCAGTGAGACAACCTTTCAGTACAAGAGAGGGAGTTACAGCAATTGATGACCAAGGCAGTCAGTGTGGTTTTATCTGCCACAAGGTAACTGAGAAGAGAAAATTCCAGTGGCTTGTTTACCAGTGCTGTCATGGTGATGTCACAGTGCTGCACTGCTGCACAAACCACTCCTTATGCCCTGGGTGGCTGACACTGACATTGTCCCCAGGGCTGCAGTGGCTGCTCCATGAGAGCATCCTGAACAAGCTGACTCTGCTCTCCTCAGCATCCTTTCTTGAGAAGGAGCACTCAGGAGAGCAGTGGCCTCTTTGGAGATCACTGTGCCATGGTCAGGAGGCAAAGTCCCACAGACGTGCAGAACCTCCTTGGGCAGTCCATGCCTTGTTGTGGAGGGTGCTGTTATGGATCCACTGACAACCAGCCAGGATGAAATCAGCTGCAGCACGGTGAGCATTAGATAGGAAGATGCGACAGTTTTATCCACATATGCCAATTGCTGACGTGCAAATTTCATAACAAGAGCAATTCCAATAAACTGGCGGAAAAAAGAAAATGTCAGTTCTATCTGGATTAGATAGATGTATCTCTAGATGCTTCTCAACTACATGAAGGTGTGCTGATAATAAGCAGTGTCTATGCCATGAAAAACATGAAGAGTTGGCCAACTTTAAAAACTCAAGACTTTTTCATAGCAAGTGAAGCATGAAGTGTCTCGTTCACATGTATATACATACATATATATGAAGCTTGAACAAAATCTTCTGATTTTTTCTTTACAGCTCCTACAAAACATCAGCTATTGCAGAATGTCACTGGTGAAAATACAAGCATATGTATAAAATTGATTTAATGCCAGCTAAAGGAACATTAATCTAGCTGCAAATTTTCACTGCAGGGACATGGTGCAGTAAATTTCTGCTAGTCTAACACTGGAGTTGATATTCCATGATATATGATGCTTTCGTTTGGAAAAGAAAAGAAAACTTTTCTTCAAAACCTTAATTGACTCCCATATATTTCTGACTACAAATTGTACTGGATAATAAAGGCAATAAGTATAGCAAGTAAACCCATATTTTTCAAGCACTCTGAAAGATATACAATTAAGGTACCCAGCTCACTGTATTCTCTTCATTCCCTCTATAATAACTGGGAGTTAACATTCTTAATTCACATTGATTTCCTTCATGGATTTTTTGCTTACTAACATACAAGCAGAACAAAAAGAAAAAGCCTGTGCTTTCAAGAAATCCTTCAAAATGAAGTCAATAACGGGGCTTCCTCATGGGATGATCTGTAGTAATTCCAGGTAAGAAAAGTCATGGGACTGCACCATCACTCCTTAGCAAGAGTCCAGTCTCAAGTGGTTTTCTTTTACTATGTTTTGTACACTTTGCTACAAAATTATGTAGTTAAGGGAGTAACCACAGTGACTTCAGATGCTCCAGAGATTATGCAGGGATAAGCATTTTATGTAAAACAGTTCACAAAAAAAAAGTCATTGGTCCCATCCCCATTTCACTACATCAAGGTCAGAGCTTCGGGTCAGTGAATGGGGACACAGTACTGCTCTTGCAGAGTCAGGAACCCACCAGGCAGGCCTGGAAGGTGGTAACTCATAGTGTAGAAGTGGTTTAAAACATCTTTAAATCCCTCTGTTAGCTCTGCTTCACTGACTGGTATGTAAGTGATTCAGCTGCTGACTTGTACGGGGTAAGACATCAAGGATAAATGCCTTTTTCTGCCTGATTCAGACCAAGCATCACTGATCTGAATTTGAACATTATCTTACGTCATTAGGTGATCTGAATGGCAGCATGTCTCTATTTCCTTTGGCAGAGTTATTTCTCTTACTGCAGGGAAGAATTGTTCTTTCCTGCATCGTTTCCCTTTCCAGCAAAGACTGGAAACCAAAAGTATCTGAAGCACCAGCCACCTGTGCTAGAAGTACTTAACGTCTTCAGAAGCTGTACTGACCTTTTGGTCTGAGCTTGCTTTAAACTCCAGTGACAGTGTAGCTAACACCCCTTACACGCACCACCTTTCTGATTTCCACCTGCATTTCAGCTCTTCCAACATGAACTCTCCTGCCTTTCTCTGCAGATGTGTGCCCATGCACACACCCCTAGATGCCCAAACAAACAGGTGAGCTATGCTTACTGGCAGCTGGGCTTGCAACTGGGCATGCTTTGTTCATGGAATCATAGGATGGTCTGGGTTGGAAGGGACTTTAAAGGCCATCTACTTCATCATCCAAAGTAACATAAGAAAGCAAGACAGCTCTTTCAGCCTCAGTCCAAGCTTCATGCAGCTTTTCATCAGATCTCCAGCTGGTGCACCCTGAGGAGGGCAGGTCCTTCTTACTTTTAGTGACTTGCTGGGTCCCATGTGGAAAGGCTTTTTCCCTTTGTATTTTTTATTAAGTTCTGGTAGCAAGTCACTGTCAGGACTTGACTGGTTATAGGGGTGAGCACTTGGTCTGACTCCAAAGATAGCTTGAGGATTCCAAAGGCAGGAGATTTTTGTGAAGCATTTCCAGTCCAATGACTGTTTCAGAAGTTGGACATGTCCTCTACAGTCCTGAGATGCTGCTTGTCTCACTGCATGTCTTTTTCCCCTGTCTCTCCAGATGGAACAGCTGGTGTGGGATTTTAGAGTGTTTCCAGTGGCAGCCTCAAAGAGCCCCTGAGGTTCCTGCACAGGAAGGGGACATGGCCGTGCCAATAATACCAAAAAGTAGGTGTTGTAGTGTTCTGTAATAGACATTTTATTGCACACTGTAACAGTGATCCCATTTGCATCTGTTAGTAAAGGCAGACCCATCTGCAGTCTGTGCTCAGCCATTCCAGAGTAACCTGTCCCATGGATCAGCTGAGGTCCTGTATATGCCATGTCACGAACAAGTGATGGATGTCACAAATAGCTGGACCCTGAGGGTTTTTTAGGACTCTGCTGGGAGCAGTCCATTCTGAAACCTAAACTACCCCAATTGCCATGCAGGGATCAGAAGTATATTTCAGCAAGAACTGAAAGGGAAAAGCTCAGAGGCAGCATAAATAGAGTCAGATTGTCCTTAGCTAATGGAGAAAGGACAATAAAATGTAAACAAAAAGTGTCCAGCTTCAGTCTAAGAGTTATTCAATCAGACACACATGCAGATTAAATCAAAATGTTTGGATAAGAATAAATGATGGTGGGAGGAAGAGAGGATGGTTAAAAGGAATGCAGGTTTCTTACCTAATATGTATTTTATACAAAAAAATAGCTGAACTTGCTTTGAAGGTGACCTTCTGACAGAGGATAAACGTGACAAATTTCACTTAAGGCTGGAGATTCAGAAGATAAAAAATGGTTGCAATCAATAGTGGAACAAAGAGGCAACTTTACCCTTTGGCAATAGGGAAGGGCGCAGCTCTACTGGGTGAGTGAAGGCTTGCTCTACTGGTTCACAAAGTACAACCCAAAAAGTTTTTGGTGCTGCTTGCTCAGAGATTCCTGCAAACCCTATGTAGTCACATAATGTGACATCAAGAAATTTTTCTTCTATGTCTTGATATATACAGGTTTTTTCTGCCATTATATATTAGAAGCAGATGGAAAAAGTGGAACTGGAGTCTTCTCTCTGAAGACTGAAAAATGGAATTCTAAGTCACAAGTTCACATTTTAAGTCGCAAAAAAAAATAAAACCCAACCAAAGAACCTACTCTGATGATTTTGGAAACAAAAGTTTTCAATTAACTTATTTATTCATCAACATTTGCTATTTTGAGTCCCCTGAAATGCTTCTATTTTTTCAAAAGAATTAATAATATTGCATTTTTGCTTACACTTGGCAAATTTTTGTTCCCTTTTGCTGTCCCTAGAACATTTGTTTGTTAATGGTTTCCATTAACTAATCAGTAGCTTTAACCATTAACTCTTTTCAAGCCCTTTCCTTATTTTTAACTTTGTCCAAAAACATAAAACACATTAGTGGTCTGAGTTTTTATTAGAACTCTGGAGTAACAATTCCTCATGGCAGACAGAACCACAGTTTAATCAGGGTTGGAAATGAACTCTGAAGACTGCCTGGTTCAATGCCTTTCTCAAAGAAAGGCCAGCTAAAATCAGGTTGCTCAACACCTCATCCATCTGATTTTTTAACTGACCAAGGTGAGATTTCACAGCTTCTCTGGGCGCCCTCTGCTCACCAGGCAAGTGCTTCAGTCCCATCCATCTCTGTGGGGCTTTGCTGATCTCCTGCACTTTGCAATGTCTTACTTGAAAAGGGGAGTCCAGTGCTGGACACAGCAGTGCACATGTGGGCTCAGAAGAAAAAAACAAACCTGTTCTTCTGCAGCCTGATCCTTTTCAATTTGCATCTCACACAGCAGCAGGTGAAGGTACACAGAGCCTTCCAGGCTCAGCTTTCACCCTGACTGCTCAGGAGCTGTGCCTGCATTTGCTATGACAAGAGACCCTCAGATTTCTGGCAGCAGAAGTTGTCAGCTTTCCAGTATTGCAGTTTTTTAGGTCTTAGAACTATCAGGCTGTCAATGCCATGGGCTGCTGACCTAACAGGATTGTCAGCAGATGTCCCCACTGAATCCTTCCCCATCGCTGTGACTTTCTAACACATTTTTCTTTGGTTTCAGGATGCTTAACCGAGCTGCAGAATACTTCCCCAAATAACAAGGGTAACAATGACAGCAACAACAGCAGCAGAAGGAAAAAAGACTCATGCAATCAGTCAGGGAGGAAATTAGGACACTGAGGCTGGGAACTAGGAGTAGGGGGGAATGCTGCAACTGACAGGAAAGTAGATTGAGTTTGAAAAGAATTTTTAGGTCTGTATGCAAGAGGACTCAAGAATATCCCACCTGAGGCAATCTGTGAGCTCACCTTCCAAGATGGCTTCATTGTCAGCATGAGAGACAATGCTTTTTGAAAACCAAGACAACACATACACAGGAAACCCATAGTTACACAGCCAGGTGGAATCAGGCTTAGAGAAAAAGAAATATATATTTCTTAGACTATCCAGAAGAGTTGCTTCAACTTAGATGTAAGCCACCACAATGTAGATACTAAATAAAAAATGAATAAAGCTGACCTAGAACTGCAGTAGGCTGATTGGTTAACTGTAAGCCAAATTTCAGTTTCTCCAGGAGACACATCTGTAATCTCTATGTGCCACAGGTGGAAGTATGGGGATTTCTGAAAGCATGATTTGGGGATTATTTTAAGCTTTTTCTTTCCAATTGTAGTAGCTTGGCCCCTGCCTGGACAAGGAAAGGAAAATGGTGCTTTCAGAGGCTTTTTTTTTTTTCACACGGAGATTTGATCTGCCTCTAACAGCATGCTATTGCATGCTATGAATAAAGCCAGCTAGCAACATGATCATCTGGAAACAGCAGATCAGAATTATTTTTCTTACTCTGCTAGTGATTTGAGGTTAGGCCTTGAATAAATTATTTTATCCCTCTGAGCATGTTGTCCGGAGAGGCTGTGGACTCCCCATCCCTGGAGGTGTCTGAGGCCAGGCTGACTGGGGCTCTTAGCAATCTGGTCTAGTGGGAGGTGTCCCTGCTCATGGAAGGGGGTTGGAACTGGATGATCTGTAAGGTCCTTTCCAGCTCCAGCCATTTTGTGATTCTACAATTGCATGATTCTCTCTTCTTTAGTTTTCTATTTTGCTGTGTGAGCAACAGAGTTGTGGTAGCTCCAAGGATTTACAGCAGGTCTGGCTTTGATATGAGATCTGGATTACTACAGCATAGCCGGACCAGAGCATCTATGCTCTAGGTCTTGCATCACCCTGTCCTTACATGATGCAGTGCTCCTCATGATGGAGGAGTGTCAGACTACACAAAAGCACTGAACTTTTCTTTTTTGCCCAATATATCCTCATCTTCCAACAGAGTCTTTTTCTGGGAGTGAAAGTAAAAATTCTCCACTAGCTGAAAATGGTTACTAGATTTTTAATGCTGATTTATGCACAAGGTGCCTGGTCAGTGCTCACAAGGCTTCTCAACATTTTAGTAGATGAAATTCAAGTCATCTGATCCCCATCTGTGCTTTTAATTCCTAATCTGTCTCTTTGGCTACATCCTGATTAATGAAATTAACAGGACCAGAACAGCACAGGACTGGGGCCCCAGTGTTGTTTGAAACACAAACTTTTATTTCCCTGCATACTCTACTTTCAGGCTGGCCTGAAAATGGTCAGGCTGGCCCAGGGAGCAGTGTGAATCAAGAAGCAGTTTGGATGCAGATATGTGTTTTGGGGAAGAGAATTTAGCCACACATGCAAAGTCTGCACTGTGCAAGGTCTCCCCACGTCAGAGACATAGACTTCCATATTTCACCTGGCTTGAATTTCGAATTGCACTCTGAAAGCATTCTAGGAATGCTGCTGCCTGATTTTGACAGCCATAAAAAGTTTCCCCATGAGGGAAGGGCTTCTTGGAACTCACATTTGGGAGAAAAACCCCTTTCCAAAAGTGACCTGTGATTCCCAATAGCGCAAGAGATGAATGACTAGTGCACTTTCCAATGAAATTTTGCTCTCAGATCCTCTAGGCATGTCTGAAAAAATCCTTTGGTCTTCCTAGGAGATTTGTCCTGTCATGAAATGGAGGCTGTCACAGAAAGAACCTTAAGGAAAGCATGATGCAAAAGCAAAATATAATTACTGCTGAACAGCTTTTATATTTTACTTTAAATTCTTAGGTTTTTATAGGAAAAGGAGGTGAGAGGCAGGATCATCACATAGCATAGCACAGAAAATATTTGCACTGGCTTTACACCTGTGCACCTCCACTGAGTTTTGCTGATCTGCTTACAGAAGCAAGAAAGATTCTGGCCTAGAGAATCAAATATCAACAACAAAACTAGGAGGAAGACTTGCATTTTGTTTTTCACTCTCCCAACTTTTTTCTTAATAAAACTTCAGACTATAAAAGCAAAATAAATACAGATAGCACATTAAAAATGTTTCTGCATATCAGGAAATTATGTTCTTAAAGCAATTTTGGATTCCCACCTGTCTTTACAGTGGAGCACTGAATAGCTTGTTTGTGCTGAATCTATTGTATGAACTATTAAAAAGCCAATAAATCCAAATTACACATTAAAATATGAATTGAGTTTAGGAGCTAAAACAAGATTAAGACGAAAAAAATTCTCTTTTTCTCTGAAACTATCTTAAACCCTTTACTGACATTCATTTTCTTTTCTTCACTGATTTTATTGACAGCCAATTTTGATAGGTTCTCTTTTTTGCCAGGTTTCAGTATTTCACAACAGTTGGCAATCCAGGGTTGACATAGTGATAGGATTTGATATGACCCCCAATACTTAAAAGCCAACTTTATTTTGGAAGCAATAGCTGCCAACACTTTAAATAGACATGCAGTCCTGATATATTACACCTTTCTTGTATGGGAGCAAAATACGATGTGAGGTGAGCGACCAAAATCTTTGTCACGTTTTCCCCGTGAATAAAAGTCCTCAAGGGAGCAACTTTCTTTTTCTCTCTTTCCTTCGTGTTTATTTATGCATTTTCCCAGTGCTACCGTAGGAATACAGGCAGCAGGTGTTGCAGCACAGCTGGAAAGGATATCAGTGAGGTCACTCAGGGAGTTTTGGAGTGTTGCACAGTAGCAGGGGCTCTGGACAGACAAGGGAGAAGCCATGTGTGAAGTGCAGTGTCTTCCAGCTCCTGGTCCTAATGGTCTGCAGTCCCCATGGAACACAAAGAAGGTCTGTGACTGAACAGAGAACCAAAAATAAGATGTTCAAGACTGTCCTTCATATTCCAAAAGCAAGAAGAAACAGCCTCAAAATGTTTTTATTGGATATTAGGAAATTTTCTTCACTGAAAGTGCTGTCAAGCATTGGAAGAGGCTGCCCAAAGCAGTGGTGGAGTCACCATCCCTGGATGTTGGGCTACACTGTGTGCTGGAAGAGAGATTAGACCTTGTCGGCCGAAGAGAGAGCCTCGTTCTCAGACCCGAAGGTGACCCTGGGATTACAGCCAGGTCACCGGGGATGGGCTGAGAGAGGATTGTGGGTTTCTGGACAGTGTCAGCCCTATGAGATGTGATAATTGCAGTTTCTGACCTTGTAAGGTATTGTTTACCTTTTACCATAATAGGCAATGTCTGGGAAATACTCCAGGTGATTGGGGAACACTGAGGTGAACTTCTTTCCTGTTTATATGAGGTGATTTCCTGTCTTTCTATTGGTGTTTAAGGGAATTTCGGATACGCAATAAAGTCTTTGCACCTTTACCACCATGTTGCGGAGTCCTTGCCCATGCGTGAATACTGCACCTGGAGATATCTAAAACGTGTGGATGTGAGGGACCTGGTTTAGTGGTGGGCTTGGCAGTGCTGAGCACTGGTTGGACTCAGTGATCTTAGGGGGCTTTTCCAGCCAAATGATTCTACGACTCCATGGCGTGGGATCTTAAGGACTGACCCAATTCTAAGCCTTCCCCTTCAGAGCCTCTGTAGCCGAGAGGAATCCTGTGAAGAAAGATGTCTGAGGAAGTAACAAAGGCATCCCTGAATATCCCTGGACTATGCCATGCCACAGGAGAAGTCTCCAAATACTGAACAAAATTTTGAACAATATTCCAGCTACAAAGATCTGCTTCATCAGCTTCCAGAACAGCTTTGGCTTTAGAGAGACACAAAGATGTATATTCCTAGGGGCAGCAGTTAGGACCATTTTCTGGGGTCTGACTTACACTCTGACACTTCAGGTCTGTACTGTTCATGGCAATGTTGTCAGCAGATAAACTACTTCTGTAAATTTGACTTAAAATTTATATATCTACAACAATTGAAACCAACATCCTGATATCTAATTGTTCTCTTAGGCTCACTTTTGGGACATAAAGACCAAATTTTTCCACGTTCTTACACTAGCCCAATGTGCACCAGGGTGTCTATCTAAGCAGCTGCTAGTGAATAGCTTATGCTGCCTTTGCAGAGGCCTTGGCATAGTCCTATCATATTTTTTAAGGTGCTTTAGCACATCAGCTCTGCCGAAACAAGATTTGCAACTTGGAAAACAAGGATATTTGGAGAAAGCATTTAGGCCTTTTGTCTTTCTAAGAAAGTAAAAAGCTCTTTCCAGAAAGTCATTATTTCCTTGTTCCTGCTGAATGCAAAATTAGGGAGCTGTCTGAACATTAGTTATAGTGTTATTCATAATAACTGGATTCCATTTAAGACTCTAACACAGCTGACCTGACAAAAACAGCTATTACTGCACATCAGCCCCATCTCTATGGCAATGCCTTCTATTTGGGTGTCAGAGCTTGTCCTCCTGATTAACACATTCTACTTCAGGTCTCTTCTATAAAGAAGGGAAAATGCAGTTATGCCCATTTTGTGCACAGGAGGTGAGCACAGAAACACTGAAATGACTTACATGCAAAGTCTGTGTCCCAGACGTAAATCACACTCCAGAATCTAAACTGTAACACTACTGTAGTTTCCTTGCCTATGCCATTGAACAAAATTTGCTTAAACTAATGTAGCAGCAGATGCTCTGTGCACAAGAGTAGTGTCGCATCAAAGGTTTCCCCTCTGCTAGTCACAGACTATGAAAGGGGAAGGAGTCACCTGAGCTAACTTGAGTGATCTGTACTATAGATGTGTACTATGTCTGGTCATGACAGTGCCATTTGAGATTTCGTAGGGTCTCACAATCTGGCTTTTAACATCTGGTCTTGAAGACTGTCGGTCTGTGAAGTACTGTCTCATTTCAGACTTCCTTGTGCAGTTGTTCAGGCACCTCAAGCCATCTCACATGGCACTAGAAACCTGTTTGCAGGCAAACAAATCAAGATCCAGCTTGGATCCAGCCAGCTCCAGTGCCTTTAGTTGGTGCAGAGTCACACAAGGAAACAATGCCTCTCTTTCACACCTGGCTAGTCCTGTCCCTTTTAAAGCCATGTTCACTGCCCACTCTTTGCGTGGTCAGCAATTTCCTACTCCAGTAATCTTCTAATGTTCCTCCTTGCATTGCTATAAAAGTAATCCCCAACAAGTTAAAAAACCTCATTTCTATGATTTTATGAGATGCCATTTGAAGGAGGTCAGGAGAAGGAGTTCTCATGTTTATTATTAGTAACTGGCTATTTAATTTTTCAGCTGCTTTAGCTGCTTTAGCATCTCTTGCCTTAAGTTTCAGGCAGCTGCTCTGGGAGGTGTTCAGCTGTATGAATTATAACCTGACTTTGAGCAGGAGGTTTAAGTACACAAAGTGAGTCACTTGATTGATGGCTCATTTGATCAGCTATGCAGTCAGGGTCCTTGCTCTGCTGCAAACCTGACTGCTCAGTCAAAACTGCAGCATCCCTGACTGGCAGGAGGATTCAGGGTCAGTAGCTGTACTATAATAAAGTCTGCATCACTGTAGAGCTGGTGTCTTGTATCTTGCCTATCTCTCCCCCTCAGCTGCCTTTCATTGTTCATGTAAGAAGTCCAGGTCTGGGGACTTCCTTCTTGTCCTCTATTCTTCTGCTCAGGCCGGTCTGTCCCCTGTCAGCTGCAAGAATTCCTGTGGCCCCTGTCTCCAGCTGGCTGACCAAGAACAAGGTCTCTGGTGCATTGCTCTGTTTTCAGAGGAGTGAATTTAACCTCAGAGAAAATCCCTGAGCTTGAACATAATGGACAGTGAAAATATCACCAGTGAGAGCTGGTCTACTTCTATTGATTTATTTGGTTTTTGATGAAAGAAAACTGTCTGGAAAAGTTACGTCCTTTCTGTTTTTCAAACAGTAGAAGTTACTGTTCAAAAAAAGTGACACGAGTCATGGGGACAGGTCAGCTATCAAGGGAGCCATGGTGCCTAAAGGGAAAGGAAATAGAGGAGAGGACACCAACCTGAGGAAGAGTGAAAAGCTCTGGACTATCTTTTCATGATTAACCCCTCAGCAGCTTAGACAGACATAATTCAATGTCAAGCCTGAAAGGAAGTTGTGGTGAGGTAGGTGTCGGCCTCTTTTCCCAGGTAACAAGTGACAGGATGAGAGGAAATGGTCTCAAGTTTTCCCAGGGGAGATTTAGATTAGATATTAGGAAGAAATTTCTTCATGGAAAGGGTTGTCAGGAATTGGAACAAGCTGTCCAGGGAAGTGGTGGAGTAACCATCCCTGGAAGCATTCAAAAAACTTGTGGGTTTGGCACTTGACAACATGGTTTAGTGGTGAACGTGGTGGTGGTGCTTCGTTGACGACTGGACTCAATGACCTTAGAGGTATTTTCCAACCTTAATGATTCTGTGATTCTGTGAAATATCTCTGAACTGCAACAATTTGAATATTTGTTGAAATGAAATATTTGGATGTGAGGTGGATGGACTTGAAAGGTAAAGTTCCATTTGTATTCTGCCAAATTTACTCAAAAGGTCTGTTCTCTGGCCTCCAAGCTCCCTGATCCCACAAGCAGATTTTGTGGGAGGGCAACATTGACCTCACCAGAGGAAGATGTGGGTAGGAAGCACTTAAACCCACTGAACACATTCGAGTCCGTGGGATCGCAGGATATACAAATTAGGGTGCTGAGAGTTGACTGATGCCATTGCCAAGATCCTTGCCATTGTTTCTGAAAGACCCAGGGAAGTGGTGGAATCACTGTAGATGTGATACTTGGGGACATGGTTTAGTGATGGCCTTGGCAGTGCTGGGTTAATGGTTGGACTCAATGATGTTGTATGATTTGGAGTGATGGTGTTTGTCTTGCCAAGTAACTGCTGTGAGTGAGGGAGAGCTGCTTCCCTGGGCATGGCTGAACACCCGCCTGAACATGGGAAGTGGTGAATGAATTCCTTGTTCTGCTTTGCTTGTGTGCATGGCTTTTGCTTTACTTATTAATGTGTCCTTATCTCAACCCACGCCTTTTCTCACTTTTACTCTTCTGTTTCTCTTTCCCATCCCACAGGGAGCAGGGGAGGACTGGAGTGAGTGGTTGCGTGGTGCCTAGTTGCCAGCTGGGGTTAAACCACAAGAGTATTATATAAAACACATATTATTACATGATATTAATATGGTTATTTTTGTTCAACTGACAGTGTTTTTGTTATGAATACCTCACATGTGCTGTGTTCTATACATGTTACATGAAGTGCTTAGCAGTTCATATGCAGACACTACAGCAAAGGCTTTTTATAGATATCTGCAAATGTGTTTATGGAGTTGGCTATTACATAAAACCACCAGCAACAGCTTCTGGAGGAACCCAGTTCTGTCACTGCATGTTAGGGAAGATCTGGAAATTGCATGGAGCTCCTCAGGAGACACCGGCCTCGTGCTGCCTCCTTCCTGCTCCCTGATTACATTTAGACAAGAGGTAGGGGCTCAGACAAGGGCTGTGCTGAGGCTGAGGAAATTTGAAGAGGCAGTAGAGTTCAAATGTCACCAGTCTTGAATGACACATAGAAACAAGTCGTGGCAATGAGATTTTGGAGCCAGACACCTCAGTCTCACTTATTCCTTGTGCTAGTTGTCTGTATCGATGCCCAGATAAAGCCCCCAGGCTGGGAAGATGACAGATAGTTTCATTCCTAAATCTTTCATGTATACATTGTTCCCAGGACCAGCCCCATGATTTCTTTCCAGGCTGCACTTTTCCAGCCATTCAAATATTACTTTACAGCCATGTTTTGAGTCAAATCTCAGTTAGAAGCTGCTTGTGGAGTTTGGTGACGTCATTGGATGAAATATCTCTCCCCAGAAATAAAGTACTATTGGTTTGTACCAAACCTCTTCATAATCACTGGAATCTTTCCCACTTGCTAATGCAGAACAGAGAGGTCTGAGTAACAGGAAAACACTCTTAATATCACAGATTATTTCTCCATGGGGCAATTTGTCAGAAACAGTCGTGAAGGTTGCGATCCACATTCACTCCTGCAAGATCACAGCAAGTGAGGGTACAAAAGAGTAATTTCTTGAATAAGGAGCAGGAAAAGGGTGAAAAGAGCAGGATAAGCAATTCTCAGAAGCTCTTTGGAAAAATATAAACAATCTGGTAAGGGGGAGGAGGTGTGGGAGTTGAGCAGAAGAAAATTAAAAGGATAATTAGAAGAGAAAAAAAAATACGTTGCTGAGAACATTTTAGCTGGTGAAGCCAGGGATTTCAGATGAATTCACAGCAGACAGATGGTAAAAAGGGGGAAAAAACCACCAACCAACAGTACACCCTATAATCAGTTCCTGAGCATGAATATTAGGGGGATTTAGTTAGGGATAGGGAATAAGGAGCTGGCAGACTTAACACACAATTATTTTGTTTTGTATCTTTGCAACAGAAGAAGAGGGATCAGAGCAGCTAGACACAAAAGCCACAGCCCTGGTCTGCTGTGGGGTGTGAGCTGGAGCAGTCAAATCATCCTCAACATCTACCTAGACTGATATTTTAGTTGCAGTTTTCACATTTCCATGTGATTGTGGTTGGGATTCCTTTTTTTTTCTTGGACACAAGTATCTCTGGGCCTCTGGAAGTTTAATTGATGAGCAAATGGGTTAAATAGAGAAGTCTTTTTTGCCATATCAATAATCAATGCATCCTAAAAAAAAAAAAAAACAAAAAAAAAAAAAAAAAAAAAAAAAAAAAAAAAAAACCAAAAAAAAAACAAGAAAAAGAAAAAAAGTGGAAATGAAGGACAAATTATAACAAATTCAAACACCCCATTCCTCCATTCTCTGATAACATCAAATAACGGAAGCTGTAATAAGCAAAACAGGAAAGAAGGAAAACCATCTCCTCAATGTCTAAGAAAGCACAGACCTTCCCAAAGCAATAGGGTGAAGGACAGAGATTTGGAAAGCTGCTCTGACTGCAGTGCACTCTCATGGCATGGGGCAGAGACCAAGGCAGCAAAATTGCATTGGCTAGCACCACAAACGTTGCTGTCTTGCCCTGGATGCAAAAATGGCCCTTACAAACCAGCTTGGAGGTCCCTTCACAGCATTGTCCAGAGCCCTGGATCTATGTCTCAGCCCTTTGGGGGCAGGTAGGGTGGCCCCATGACAGAGTCTTTGACAGAGATTCTTCACTTTGGGTTGTTTCTCTTTTTTTAGTGGCTAAACTGAGATGCTCTATACGGTATCAGCTTTCTTGAGGGATACGCTTACAGAGGTGACTTGTTACTCCTGTCCAGTCTAAAGCTGGGTTCAGCCTATACCCAAGATGAAAAGAATTCTCATGCAGACTTGGAGAGGCCCTAAAAATGTGAAACATTTCATTAGAAAAAACCATTTCCCACTGAAATTACTAGCAGAACTCCCATTGATTCAATTAAGGGAAGAATCACAGTGTTTATAGCCCCCAAACCTGCTTATACATGAGGACATCTGACTCATGAGGGTAGTAACCAGAGGCAAGCTATTCACACACTTTATTTTTCATGGAATCATGGCTCTGGACAGCAGAGATGAGACCAAATTGATTTTAAATAGGGAAGCATTTTTATATAAGGCCAAAGCTTTCAGATAATTCTGCTGATTTCAATGATAATTTAAATTTACACTGCCATGCTAATTGGGAATATTTTTAACAGAGGTATTACTGAAAATGAAGGGAAATTAAATGGGAATGAAAGAAAAAATACCCACAACCTTTGTGATTCCTCCAGTGGAGTCTCTCTCATGAAGATGATTTGATTTTGAAGTGTTGCAATTTGCACGTTATCGGTTCATGCCTGGTTGGAAACACTTTGTGTTTTGTGTGGTTTGATTTGGTTTAGTTACTTTTTTACTGCTGAGGTGCTGAAAACTGTATTAAAAAAAAAAAGTAAAAAGGATTTTCACAAGCTCATGTGTCACAGATAGGTGTGAGATCAGGAGGGAGTTATCCATCCTAGCCAGGGATCTCCCATATTTCTCCTCATTCCATGTGGTGCTGCTCGTGAGCTGTGAGTCTCTGACACAATACTGGCTACAAAGACCACCAGTTGTGGCCAGGGGGGCAAGGAGACACCTGGCAGGCTCTCCCAAGACTGTCTTTGCAGGCAAAGTCCACATTGTCCATAGGTTTCCCAGAATCCCTCAGAAGCAGCTTCCCAGCCTTCTCACTCCCTCCAGGACAGCAGTTCCACTCAAACAATGTGCTGCCTTAAACATCATCAGCTGTGGGAAGTTTCTTACAACAGCCCTGACCTAGATCATGTTCCCTCCAAACCTCTTCCTCTCCCAGCTGCTGGATGCCCCAAGACCCCTATTGCGCTGCCCCAACTTAAGGATAAAATGGCCTGGAGGACCTTAAACTGAAAGAAGTGTCGGATTATGGTGGGTAAAACTGTTTCACTGGAAGTACAAACCTCCTTTCAGAAGAATTTATAAAGAATAAAAGCCTCCATTTCGCCCTGGCACGAGGCCTGGCTTTGCAACAGCTGTTTCCATATTTCAATTGTTTCTTCTCAGAGGCAGCGATTCCTTGATAGATCAGGACTTGCATCAGTTCATCTCCCACTTAACTAATTTGATGAAAAAAATGGAACTGCTATGGTGGCAATTTAAGTGCATTAAAGGAAAAAGTTAATCCAAAATTTTGATTCGCCAAATTTAAAGTCCATTTCCATTACGTTTAATAACTTCGGCCTCTCTTAGTTCATCTGTACTTATCTTTAAGTCTGCATGGCTGGGTGGCATTAGGAATAAGAAGATTATTCATAGTAGGGTGCTCTGCCTATGAACTTTTTCTTAGCTCTCAGTAGAGATAAAGAATATTTGCTCAACTGTATATCATTTCATAATCATGAGTGGTCGGCTCTTCTGTTCTTATAAAATCATATCTCACATCATCAGCCACAGACCTTTCAAAAAATACCAAGAAGGCTATAATTAATTCAAACTGAGTAATCATTAAAGTATGAGGATAGTCAGAGACATGCTTTTTCATTTCCCTCCAAGTACACACGAATTATGAGATCCAAGTCACAGCTCTTGTAAGGGACTAGCTCATGCATTTGTGGAGAGGAGGGAACTTGCTGCATGAATTCTCACCTTTTCTCTGTAAATCCATGCACAAAGCATTTGCATCCGAAGGCCTGAATCGTGATGTGCTTCACCACACCATGGAAAAGTAGGCAAGGAAGGGAGCCCAAGGGAAAAGCTCTGTAAGGACTGGCATGGTTGGGAGGGAGCAGGCTGAAAAGCTTCCTCTTGGGCTGGCAGCAGGTGCATCAGTTCTGGAGGATTTAAGGAGTGACTGGGGAGGGGGGGAAATGTGAGAGGAAAACTTCCACGCAATCCTGCAGCAGCTGGTGCTTCCTGGTCTGTGGAGTCAAGGAGAGAGAGCGGAGCCCTTGGAGCCGGCGTGGGAGCAGGTGGGGGAAGGTGCTGCTGGTATTTGCAGCAGACGTTCCTTAGCAACAACCTTGAGCAGATGGAAGGCCGGGTACCACTGAGCAGAGCCTCCCTCAGCAGCCCCTCAGCCTCTCCCCGTGCAGGGGGAGGTGAGGCAACACAGCAAATTCTACCAGAGAGCTTTTCTCCAGGCAAGAGGAAGGGGTAAGGAGATCGCTTTGACTCATGCCAGTCTGAAGTGTAAAGAGATGTGAGCAAATTTCATTAAATAATTTCGATAAATACCAGAAATATTGTTGTAATTATATAGTAGTTGTTACATACACATATACATACAAACACATTCTTTTATTATAACTGAGTAACATGGATTTCTAGGAATGCTGAAAAATCTGGGAAACTTAAAGAATATAAATGTGATTACAAATATCTTTAGGTTATCCTGAACCACACTTGATTTACACACAAAAAAAAGGAAGATATCAGGTCTTAATCTGTATCTGAAGTAAAATGCAAAGTGATTGATAACCCACAGTTAAAAAGGTTATTTGAAAATGGACAGTTCACAGATGCTGAGGATTTCAGAGAAAGTCTGCATTGACAGATGGATGTATTACCAAATTAAAGAAAACAGGGACCTTCTGTGGGATAACTAATTAATCTTGTACATGGAGAATGTGGAGAATCATCAAAGTTGAACACAGATAACAGCAGAGGTGGGGCCTCCTGTGGAGAGTGTCCATAAAACTATTAAAAACACCACCGACTTCTGCGGGTATCCCTCTTTTCTTGAAAATCAGGTGTGCAGAATTGAGCACTCTGATATCCTCTATTATGATATTGCATAGGTAAATATTGTCCTATCATTAAAGCAAAAGGAATTCCACTGTTTGTATTTGATCTGCCTACATGCCCTTGAGGTTTGGCTGTAATCTGCATGCAAAAGCAAGTGGGAACAAAAGCACAAAGGCCGTAAAATTTCATGGTCAATAAAGAGCCATAACTGTCTCTAGGGGGAAAGACAGAAGCTCTCTTTTCAGAGTTTGTACATAACAAGCAGTAGTGGTATTTCTTGCATCTTCTCAGGGACAGGATGTTTGAAACACATCTATGGCCAAATTAGAATTATGTCAGTAAGACTCGTGCCTTCAATTCCTCTTTTCTATTAATATCACCGTCAACAAAAATCTGATAGATTAATTGATTTCTCTTCCTTGATTACCTTGATTAATCAGGACCTAGGTGAACCTTTTAAAGACTTAGGAATAGGTCTGTAGCCAGCAAAAGCAGATAAACACTTGATTATGTATTCTGGTGAGTCAAGCTCACCCATATGGGATCTCATCTCCATTTCCCTTCTGCTAATCTACCTCTTAGCAACATTTTAGCAATTCCTGTGGGTGATACATCAGTGAACAGAAACTGGAAAATGGCAGATGAGTCTGAACTTACTTCCATTAAAGCCAATGGATGCTTTATTCCATTAACACCAAAGACACCAGTCTGAGGAATAATGGTATTTAATATTATTTCTTTGGCAATGTCTGGACAAAACAAGAAGAATTCATTTTTTTTTCTTCCCTTCTGTAGAAATATAGGTTAAAAAGAATGCAGCTAAAGCAAAGCTGGAGTTTTCTGTCTTATCAGAACTTAGAAATTTTCCAAAATTGTGCAATTTTGAGGAGATTGTTAATTTTCCAGGCTTCTTATAGGTACCCTGCAAGATTTCTAGTTCTAATCTTTCAGCCCACTTCCTTGTCCACCAGGTTACCAAAGATTCTGATAATTCCCTGTTTCTTGACAGCTCACATGCCAGATAGGACAAGATCTGAGCACGGAACTGCTTCATGGATCCTCAGGAGCCAAAACTCCCTGTCTGATAGCTATGAGACTGCCGTGCTCTCAAGCTCTCCAGGCTTTCCACAGCTCCAGAGTCAGAGCTCAATACCCTGTCACAGATAATTTTCAGTTGTTATTTTTCCCCTTGAGAAGCAGTAAAACAAAATTTCAAAATATCAGATCCTAGGTGACCGACTTCCCTACCCAGACTCCTCAATCCAAAACCTGGGGGCAGGGTGAGCCAGCTTTGGCACACAGGCATCATTTTTTTGTGGATGTAGCCAGAAAAGTGTCATCTCATGATTTCATATGTGATCATTTCTTAGTTTCCCATTACTGCCCTATCAGGTCTATTTCTATACAGTATAAAGTGGGTTGGACTAAACCAGGGGCTGTCTGTATGTGCATAATTCATTTCTTTGTTTGCTTGTTCATTCTGCCCTGTAACAGTCACAGAGGTTTCACAGAATGAATTACAGATCTCAGGTGAAAGGGCCCCAACCTGCAGCCAACAGGCACTACTGTCCCACACCACTGAGGTGGGAGTCCCTGCACAGGTCTGGGAGCACCTGATCGAGCCTGTGCAAACTCCCATCGAGCTGTCTGTGGACTGCAAAACAGCAGCTTTAGCAGCTCACCAGATACCATTCCTAGCTGCCTGAATGTGAAATAAGTTTGATTGAAACTGATGTAGGACTGTCCAGGCAGGGATTTGCAGTACATTTTTTATGTTGATTGATATCACTCTTTCACTTAAACAATAACTGCAAGTACTGCAAGAGGGCAGGTAAGGGTAAGATAAGGCCAAAACCCCCAGTATTATTACTGTTGTTGTAATTTCAGTATATTTTTCATCTGCTGGCTTTCTCTAATCAGTAGCAGAAATTGCAAGATACCATCCTTCAGTAATCTGCTCTAGTGGAAGGTGTCCCTGCCTGTGGCAGGAGGCTTGGAACTTGGTGATATTTAAGGTCCCTTCCAACCCAAAGCATTCTGTTATTCTATGATCTTCTTAGCCATTATGAGGCAATAGTTCTCAAAACACGGTATGAGCAGGAACGGAGATTAGTAGGCAATCCCATACATGACATCCTTGCCTCACAGCTGCTGCCAGCATGCCCATTTTCTTTATGTTTAATTAAGTATTTTAAAATAGCTTCTTCCACTCCTTTTCACACCCACAAAGCAAAAGACATTATTGATATTTCCAGTGTTGTATCCTTTATTATTTTATCCTCCATCAGGGCTGCTAGGAGAGCCAACTTCACGTTTCGTAGAATATTCCTTTTTTATGCAAAGCATTAGCAAGAGTGACATTTCAGCACTGATCCTGGGAAAAGGACATTGCAAAGTGTCTTCATGGTGAGATAAATCCAGTGTAGCATGAATAAAAAAATTTCCAGTGCATTCACATTCTGATTGCATATCTAGTTGGAAATCTAGATAGCTTGTTTAAATCACCAGTCTGCTGGGTTCAATGCCATGGAAATTGCAAAGAAATTCGGCTTTGCAGGACCTCCTGTACTGTATCTTGTAGAACAAATTTGAATGTGCCCATGATCACGGCAGAGAAATTTGATTGTGACACTTCCTTGTATGGATTGTGTCACTTTTCACACTACTCTGACTTTTCCAGGCTTCACCTTAGCGGGTTATGTCACTTGACTCCAGAATAATTATTTTGAAATACATTGGGTTTTTCCTTTACTTCTGTTTGGTTTGGGGTTGTTTAGGGTTTTGTTGGGTTTTGGGGGGTTTTTTGAAAAGGTTCATATGAGCCTTTTTATAAAGGAGTCACATCTTGTATAATTCACTAGAGTCTTATTGTGCAAATATTATTATTATTATTACTGCTTCTATTTTCCACTTATAAAAGTAATAACTTGGGAAACATCTCCTTACTTTGTCTTGTGAAGATTCATCCTATTATAGTAATTCCATTATTCTGGCTAATCCCTAAAGACAAAGAGGAAATTTCCCTGCCAATGATGCAGGTATTAAATAGCAAGTGACACGTTTCTGGTGCAATCATTGAAATTGTCACCGAGCACACGGATGGTGACCTGGGGGACATGAAAACCTTGATGTAAATTTCTCTAACCCATCCTTTGGCTTACTTAGATTTCAGTGTGCTTCAGATATTACACAGTGAGCCAGTCATTACAGGATACACAGATACAGTGCTGATGCTGAAGGGAACAATTGCAGAACAAACTTTATATGTAACTCTGATTTAGAGGGAGGAAAGACTACAATCTCAAAAATGCTATTTTGAAAAGGCTTTCAAAGACAATAAAACCTAAGATGGAAGAGGCAATTTCTGACATTGAATAGTTATTTCATTCCATTTTGGTTTTGACACCAAAAAATACCATGATATGAAACTCACTGTCCCACATGCTCCTAAGGATATTTAAAAATAGCTGTCTTTTTGTGTGTCTTCATAACATTTCTTTGAATATACCTTTTTCCTTATTTTTAAAAGTTGTCTGGAGTTAAATATTTTAGCTGTTCTGTCTCACTCTTATTAAAATTCTCCTGGCACTTCTGAAGAACTACTTCCTGGAGGAGTGAGAGGCAGCTTTCATGCCAGATTGCCTTACAATTCCCCAGTGACAGCTCCCCCTCTCCTTGTTTACCTTCCTGGAATTAATGTAATACCACCTTCATGGTACAGGGGCAGATAGCAGCCTTCCCCGAAATTCTTGTGTAGCAGCATCATCTCTTGTGCAAGGTAGAGAACAGGACCTTGGTGAAGCCAGCACAGAGAGGCTGGGGGATAAATCACCTTAAAGTCTCCAGTCACACTGGAGAGTGTGGTGTAGTCTGAAAGAAGACTGCACCTAAACAAGGGTTTCTCAGAACTGGCTTGCCTGGATGCCAGCACAGTTCTGAGTCCATTTTGAGCTCTGTTCTGGACAATTTACACATCTAAGACGAGTCAACCCCTCATTTCTACACTCTCAGTCCCTTTCCATAAAGCAAAACTCCATGCCCTTGGTCCAAGCCCCTCACCATCAAGAACACAGAGCTACGTCTTCATGAACATCATGCAGCCATCACTCCTATCCCAGTGCTTTCCCCGTCTGCACTTGCATCACCAACTTGTGCCTTAACAGTTAATGACCAACCAGGTCCTTAGAGAGAAGCACACATAACCCTCAGCTCAGACACATCTCTCTGAAGAAACCACCAGGTGCAGCTGCCTTGCCCCTTTTGCATTTGCTTAAGCACTGTCAACAGCACGCTCACTGTGCTTGATAAACTCTGGAATAAACTATTCCAGACTCCTCAACTGCCTGCCCGTCTCTTCAGTAGCAATAAGGTCATTCTTAAAAATAAAGAAATACAAATTCTTCTAAGTAGAAGGAAATGACCTTTATTTTTTGCATGTCTAAGTAAGCTGCATTAAAATGAGATGAAGACTGTGACAGGAGATAACCAAAGATGGTAAATTTAGGCTGACATTTTGTCCTTAACTTGAACTGTTCAATAAGAAATTGTACAGTAAAAAACAAAGATTTGGGCTTAAATCAGATTCTTTTGGGATATGTCATTGTACTATATGCGTAATATATTTTCAGGTACTTCTTGAGCTGCCTGCTATAGGAGACAGAATCTCCGGGAAACCAGGAGTGCTGTAAGACCATCACTGGGGATGTGAGTCCCTTAGGACCGGATGCTATAAAGTTAAATCACAGCAACAGAGTCCCTGCCCAGACACCTCTGAAGTTAAGTGCCAGAAGGGATACAACAGATGAGTCATTCAGGCAGAGGAGGGAGGGATAAGAAGAAAAGGCACTGGCTGAATGGATCTGGTAACAAAAAGAATGAAGGTCAAAAGAAAAAGGCTTGTGTGTCTCAACAGGGCAGTTTCTCACAAAGGTGGGAGTTATGGGAAAGCACCAGTGAGCCTGAGGAAGAGTCCAAGAGAAACATGAATGTGGGGCTGCTTCTGTTAGACATCTAGAACAGTCTTTTGGGTGACTGTGAAGTTTTATGGTCTATTCATTTTGAAGCTAAATGTTCGGAAATTAAATTCATACAACAAAACGTTGTAAAATATAAAATGCAAAACCATATCAAGTTAGACTTGGGACACTTGGGGGAAAACATTCTCACACTGAGAAGTAAAGACTGCTTTCCTCTGAGGTGGCCAGTGAAGGTTCTACCCCAAAGCTGCTTCCAATGAAGTTGAAACTGAACACGCGGGTAAAAGTGGGAAAACCAAGAAAACAAAGGCAAAAATCCAAGTGGTAGAGGGGATGGCTGCAAATTGTTAAATTCTTTGTAGGGTTCATAATGTGGATAGACTTTGAGGGTATTTAAGGAGGATGAGGCCATGTATTTTGCCATTTGTTATGGGAAACAAACAGCATTAAGGAAGAGGGCAACTAGTGGAAGCTGGCAGATCGTGGGTGGAGCAGAGGCAGGAGCTGACATTGTGATACTGATTGAAAGAGGCTGGGGACATAGTTCAGTTCAGTTCATTTGGTTCAGTTCAGGCAAATAGGTGCTTGTTTTGGTTTTCTTGTAATAAGAAAAGAGAATCCTGAGGGAAGCACAGAAAGACGTCATGGTGGGATGATGTGGTCTCAGTAGCCTGGGAGATCACTCCTGACAGCAGTGACTTACACAGAGACGAGGAAGGTCAGCTTATACGTGCTGGGGTGACAGGGAAGTTTCTTGCTTATGAAAACCAGTGCTGATCATAACCTGGGCAGGAATGTCAGAATGGCTGCAAAGGCCTTTAATTTGGGAAAGAGTGAGACCTAAATTTGAACATTGCTAAGGAACTGAAAGCTCAACAGAGCAGTGGCATTATCTGTAGCAAAACATTTCAGACTATGATTTTAGGCAGCAACATTAATAAGAGCCAGGAGATGGACAAGCAGCAGAAATGGAGAGGGAAAATAGCTTTTTTTTCCATGTTTGTTTGTTTATATTTAATTTTCCTTTTCCTTTTTTTCTTTGAAGATATGTGAGATAAGGAGCAGATAGGTCAAAGGGTAAATACTTGCAAGATGGGAATATCACTGGGGCAAGAAAAGACAGAGTAGGGAAGTGGACTAAATTTTTCTACCTCTCAGACTGGTGGAAGGAACCTAAATTTAAATTACCAGATGTCTTCATGTTGTGATGAAATACATAAAAGAACCCAAGTTAGTGTTGTCCCCAAGGAATGGCGAACTTCAGCCTCAACTCTACTTTAGGCACCAGATAATCCATACGGAAGGGGCATGGTATGGATTCTCCATCGGTAGAAACATGCTTAATGAGAACAATTATGTTGACATGAGAGCCAGAGTGGAGGTTTCACCACACATTTCACTGCTCACAGCAGCACTTGCTAAACCAATACTCAATTACTTAAAATATTCCTCAGTTTCATTTTGTATTGGTGCCTTTCTGATGTATATTTTATTCCTTTTAAAGCGCAAAAATGAAATAACTAAAGCAAACAAAAAAAACCCCTGCAGCTGATGTTTTTAATCACAGTTTTCTGGGAAGGTTGACCAGTAATCTTGAGTTATTTTGGGTTTTCATTATTCTTCATGACTTCAACACAGTGTCACTGGTGTCTTACTAACTTAATTGTGCTTGTTTCCTTCCACAGAATGAATCCCGCCTGAAGAGCCAAACATTTCTGGTACAAACTCACAAAACCCATCAGAATTCCCTCCCAGCATCAATAAAAAAAAAATTATAGTGAATGACTGAATGAGCTTCTTTCCAGTCTTATTTTGAACATGGTTGAAATGTTGCTATTCTGAGTAGATGGTTAATAAAGTAATGCTGGTAGGTAACATTTTACATTTTGACAGTATAAAAAGTTACCACCAGTTTAAAATTGTAACTTTAAACCACACCGCATTGTAGATAAATTCCATTATGAGAATTAACATACAAAGTCTTATTCAATATCTTCTTTTTATTGATTTTTCCATTTTAACAAGAAAGTTTTACCAGTAGGGGTTTTTTTCCCATCCATTTAGGCTCAGCTCCAGTTTCAAGGAAAGATGTGGGGAAATACTGTGTCACTGTGTAAAACAATATCAAAACAAAGCGGTAGTTCAGCATGACAAGACAACTTATCACTGCCCAGCTGGGATGCCAAGAGGAAAATCAAAGCAAGCACTGGTGTTTGTAGGCTCCTGCACAACATGACAAATGTACATTGTGATCTCAAGAGAAAGGAAGATGAGCTCAGGAAGAGCGTAATGAGCAGAGCTGTCTTTGAGAGTCAGCAGCACCAGGAGCAACTGCAGTTCCAGTAAAGCTGTGCTCCCTAAAATATTTTTATATTGAGCTCTTGCTAATCAATAGCAAGGGGAACCCCCATTCCTGTATATTCCACAGGAAAGACACCACACAAGCCTCCTATGACAGGTTCATGGCTGATAGGGGCCTTGGAGACCCTTCTGAGAGCCAGCAAGGAAGGGCAGGACTGCCAGGCTGGGATCCATCGTGCTTCCCCTGCCACAGAGAAGCTGCATCTTCTGCAGGCTCGTGATAAATGACCCCCCATTTCCAGTGGATGGAGGCAAGAAGTATTTGATGGGGGCCTGGACACATCCTAGGGTGACTCCTAAGGGAGTTGCTGAGGGTCCTGGTGCACTGGTGGGATGTGATTTCAATTTAAAAAGGCAGGAAGAAGGAATGAAGAGGAGAGAGGGACAGGAATCCGTCCAGGCTGGTGTGGTTCACCTGTGCCCTTCCTCCTGGGCTGTGCTGGTGCCATGAGGTGCCTGTCACAGCCTCAGTGCAGGCAAGAGACAGGGACTGTCACACATTCCCTGTAAAAGGAATGTAAAAGTGTGTCTGATACACTCATATGAAAATATGTACCAAGTTTCTCAGCTGATCATCCAAAGGGAGGGATTCCAGTGCTGAGACTGACCCCAGAAAGGGGCAGAGGAAGCAGGAAAGGGGGTTGTACCTGGCAGATAGATGAGTTTTTCATCCCCAGCTATGCAGCAGGATGACATTAGCTCCTGTGATTGAATGGAGGCCTATACACAGATATCAATAAATAAATCAAAACCCCTTGCACAAACATGAAAGCTGAGAGTGTTTAATTCAGGCTTGACTGTTACTTTCTTCTCTGCACCAGGACTGGACCACTGTGAGATATAAAGAAGCATTGACTCTATTAGGTTTGAGCTATTTACCATATTAATCATAATCCAGCTCACCTTTCAAAAAGTAAATAACATATTTAAGATTATCAGACTCAGTTTTGAGCAACATTTTTCTTATTAAACAAGCACACAGGACTGGCAAAAATCAATAGGAGAGTTAGAGTAGCCTCCCTGTAGAGGGAGTTTGTTATCTCCCGTAAGTCACTGTAAAAGATGACAAAGCTGCCACATCATGAGGAAAAGTAATTTTACAGGATTCAGGTGGGTTCAAGTTTCCATCTTCTCACTGTAATCCAGTGCCTCATGTGTTCCCACCAGCTAAATGAACCTGCAAGCCTGCCAGGCACATGTGGCCACAGAGATCAGTGTGCTGATTTCCATTTCCTAGGCTGTCTTTCCTTACCTTTCCTCTTTAGCAATAAAAAAAGGAATTCTAACTCTTCACGGGTGGTGCAAGTTGATGTGACTGGGTGGGTGTAACAGCTCCCAGCTGCAGGTGGCTGGCTGACCACATCCATATGGGGAAAGGAGGGGATCCTCACTTCAGCTGGCAAGAGGCAACTTGAATGATGTCCAACACATTCATCACCCCGGTGACACAGTTCACCTCCCTCACCGTCCCTGTCATCTCTAATAACTGCAAATGGCCATGCAAAGTTAGTGAAATTGCTACAGTTTAGATTAAAATTATCTTGCATAAAAAAGTTTCCAGACAGTCTGATTTTTCTGTGCAGTTTCTTAAGTGTGAAACTTTAAAAATTAAGTACTGACGCTAAGATATTTGGGGAAGGGATGTTTTTTGTTATTTATTTATTTATTTGTTGTTTGTTAAGGGTGGTTGTTTTTTTTTTTTACCAAAATGGAAGTTAATCTGCATTCTTAGTTGGTGTGTAACAGCTATTATTCATTTGTTTTATCATAAGACATTACAGTTTGCAGCTGTAGTGGGAAGATCAGCTGGAACAAGATGAAGTAAGTATCCATTCCAGATAAATGTTTCTAATGCAAAGGAAAGGTGGTAAAAGCAGAGAAGTGTTAATCAAATGGCCTGTGGTTTGAGAGCATCTTTGTTTCAGAGAAAGAACCCCCATATTTGCTTTCCAAATCCTTATATTTGCCTTCCAGTCAGTAAATTGCTTTTAGTGGAAGTTACTGTCCATTGGTGAAAACAAACCTATATGTCTAGAGATGTTAAGGACACTGGGAACAATAAAAATAGCATTAAAAAGTAAATATGTGGGTTTGCAGTCATACCTCTTGCAGTACCAATCTCAGACATATAAGAAAGATACCACTTTTCCTTCTCCTCCACTCTGCAGCTACTACATGAGTAGAATAAAACTGTTCTACTTTCAAAACTGTGACTTTCAAACTTCGCAGTTCACTTTTGTTACCCAGATTAATGGGCTATTATTTTCTGTGTTTGTCTTACTGCCTTTGTTATTTCTGACTCGAAGAGTAGCTCCCAATGATCAATAGGGCCTCTAATATGCACATACTCGCACTGCTGGCAGTACTAAGTCACGCACAGGACTCACAGCTGAGAGTTCACTTTGTTAGCTCTGCTCTCCAGGCAGTTTCATAACCTTTACCTGTCCTCTGCATACATTTTGGTAACTAGTATTGAGTGACTCTCCAAAGTGAATACTGTACCCTGTATAATGAAATTAATCAATAATACTTGCTATCCTTGATATTACATTCTGGGGACATTGAATTGTACATCTCTGGAGCACAGGGTTGCTTTTACAATATTAATAGCAGGTTGAATTGAAAAACCATTTTTGTTCCATTTTTAATGATAGAAGAATTTCTCCTCATTTGATGTAAAAGAGAACTGCACATTCCATGAAAAGCGATTTATTTTCAGGATCTTTCTAATTCTGATGTGAATTCCTAGGTATTGATGCAAATTTCCTGTCAGGCCACTGCAGCTGGGATAGTTTGCAATCAGGTTAAGATCATTCCAAGCCAGCACCAACTTTTGGTGTCAAGGCCACAGCATCTGTATGAGTGTATGGTTGATACCCACCACAGGAAGGCTTTCACTGCAAGAGATCACTACTCAAGGGAGTATGTGGTCACCCAAAAGGGCAATATGGGAAGCTGTAACCATGGGAAAGGAGCGGCCTCAAGGTCTTCTGAGAGGAGGAAAAGCCTTGGCATGAAAACATCTGCCATCTGATTAGTTAGAAAATCCGACAGGAACTACTGGAATACCCCAAAAAATAAATCTATATACATCTGTATATCTAAATCATATATAATCTATATGATCATTTCACATAGACTTAATTCCTGCCTTTTTCTCCTCCACACATTTGATTAAGGAAGAAAAAAGGTCATGGCTGCCTCTTTGTAGCCCACTCTGAATTTGGCCACAACCAGCAGATACAGACAATGGCCACTTTTCTGAGGTGTTATAAATAAAAGTTTCCACCTTGGGCTAAACTACTGGCTCTGAGTCTCTCATGGAGCACCTCTTGGGAGCTCAGCACTGGGTGGAGGGACAGTATCTAGTTCTTCAGTTCAGTATTCAGCCATGATAAGCAAGACATCCTCCCTTCCATCCCCATATTCTCTTTCTTATCCATCATACAACACCTAATTGCTGCAACAAGCCACGTGCCTGGGCAGTGGAGCCCTTTCACTGCTCAGTCCTGATTCATCTGTGGAGAAGGTCCAATACACAGATGCAATATGTGCATGTATTTGTACAATCAGTGGCTGGAAGGTCAGAGATACTTATGAACAGCACCAATTCAGCTGTCACAGAAGATGATAGTTCTAGTGACTCCCAAGCTATATGCTATACATGTTAAAAAAACTCATAGGGTTTTTTTAAGGTCAGTAACCGTGGTTCTTTTTAGGTAAAGACAGAAAGGGAGACTCCAAACCTGCTTTTGCGTTACAATGTGGCTAGATAATTATGCTACATGTGTCTGGGATCACTCATTGGCACAGATTTGCCTATATCTGTACTGTTAAACTCTCCCAGCCTTGGAAACAGGATGGGCACCCAAACTGCTTTCTGGGAATGGTCCCGGGTCTGTGCTGATTCCCCAACTGTGTCCAGGCTGCATTTGGGAGAGTGCCAGGTGGATGGGGCCAAAATCATAGCAGGAACCATTTAACAGGACAGTCTATCAAGTTCCCCTTGCTGGGTACATTCCCTGGTGCCATTCAATTAACCAGGATAGATGTAGTCCAAAAGTCTAAACTAATTACCATGAAAAGAGACAGTAACTCAGTGATGGTTTTTCACAGCCATATGCTGGCATCTTTGGGGTCTGGAGAGGAAATGAAAACTTCTTAAGGAGAGCTTTGCCAAATGAGAGCTCTGAATGACAACTGCAAGAGGGGAAAAGTATTAGGCATTGCCAAACTGTGAGCAGAGTGAAAATCAGCAAGGGAAGAAAAGATCAGCTTGTAGGAATGGGGTGTGATAAAACTGCCCTTCCCTTACTTCCAGAGTATTTCAACAGAAAGGAAACATAGTGAAGAACCAAAGAAGGAAAATACTCAATTATTTACAAAGTTGGGTTGTTTCATTAAAAAAAAAAAAAATACTCTTTAAATGCTGTGTTTGCCTTACTGGAGTGCAGAGTTAACCACAGCCTGTTCCACAGGGAGAGCTCAAATCAGCTTTCATTTAAACCAGATTTCAAACTCTGGTATCCTGGACACAGTAATGTGAGGAACATTTACAAGAAACAGAAACACTCTGTCAAGAAGTCTTATCAGGATGAGCAAATATGCCACATACATGCTGGGGCCTTGTAAAATTCAAACTTTCCCAGTGAAAATGCAGTTGTAAATGATAAATCCTTCCTCCGGTAGAACTGAAGAGGTTGGAAAAATATAAATATATGTTTTATAGAATTATCAACTAGTCTTCCCCTGGCATGGATTTAAACATAGGGTAAATGAGATGAAGTAATCTAGTTGCACGTGAGATACTTCATTTTACTACTGACCTCAGAACATCTTTTGTCAGACCTACCAAATGTCTGGATCACAGGAAGCTACAGCATCAGCAAGGAGATAAACAGCTACTGCAAAGGCCATTTCTTGCACTGTGGCTCTGCATAGCATCAGCTACTGGATGTACTTTGAATAAAGCCTCCAAAGGTGAACAAGAAGGGTAAATTCCCTCCTTGTTTACTGGACTACCACCTGGGTATGATAAACGTCTCTTCCTACTCTTGTTAAATGGAAAATATTTATCTACTGAGCACCTCCAACACAGCATGACAGTGAAAAGAGGAATGGAAAATGTACACCTAGGACACAAAAGCAACATCTCAACAAGTTCTCCTTTATCTGGAATAACACAAAATTTGCTTGAAACCACTGCATATCAAAAATGCCTCACTCCCACTTGTAAGGAGAAGTTGTCATAACATGAGGTATCTACCCTGTTAGCTTTTACCAACTTCCATTCACTAAACCGTGAGAGATGGATAAAGGTCAATTGGTGGCTGAGATAATTGAGTTTAATCATGAGCCACCTAAGTGAGGGAAGACATTACCACCTGGCATTATATAGTACATTAAACTGACTCTTCTCTGGCCTATAAAGGTCATTGTACATTGTATGGCAAAGGTTGTGCTGTGAAAATGCTAATTGATTTTTAATACTGGCTGCTGACTTTCCTGTAGAGGGTGTCAAGTGCCTCTTGGGAGTACTTACTGACAGTCATTCCAAATTCAATATTCATTGTCATCCCATGCCAGCAAATGGATTTTTGGAGTCCAGTCCAGCAAAGCTGGGAAAGGATTAAGTGACTCTGTCACTGAATGACTGGACCACCTCTGTCCAGCTTGGGTAATATATTTGTATCCCTCATCCTGAAAGCAAGATAATCCTGTCCTCTTGCCCATGGGATTCAGAGATGGAAAGGGTGGGTTATCACCATTCACAGAACAGGTCTGAGCACCTGGTACCAGGACCACAGGACTTTAAGTGATTAACTCATATTTCCTCTGACTTAACTAAGAGTTAAATTGAGCAATACAGAAAATACATCACAAATCCAAAACAAGTTCTGTGGAGGACTCTGAGGTGATCAGGGCTGGACTGCCCCAGGGGAGAGGCTGAGGGATGGGCAGTGTCCAGCATGGAGAAGAGGTAGCCTTGGGCAGCAAGGTGCTACTTTACAGCAGCTCCCATGGGAAGGTCCTCAGGAAGATGGAGCCAGGGTTTTCCCAGTGGTGTGTGGTGGAAGGATATCAGAGTCTCACACTGAACAGAAAGAGGTTTTTTCCCTGTGAGGATGGCCAGGCAGTGGAGCAGACTGCCCAGCTGCATTGCGCTTTCTCATCTTTAGAGCTTTTCAAGACCCAAATGGATCAAACTGAGTAGTGTTACAGGATCCCACAGCTGACCTTGTTTTGAGAAGGAACTTACAGCAGAGGTCTCCTGGGGTCCCATTTAACCTGAACACCTGTTGAGCCCATGAAATGGCCACGTTGGTGCTGGACACTCCATTTGTGTGAGCGATGTGGGAGAATGGACAGGGGGGAATATCCCTCATTCTCTACATTCAGCACACACAGCATCCAGCATGAGCCAGGTGTGCTTCCAGCACAAAGCTCAAACACCTCTGAAGGGGGATACCACAACCAGAGTTATGAAATGCATGCAAAGTTCAAATTTTCCTGGTGCCTGTCAGTTAGAGTCAGATGCATTTCTAGGAAATCCTGAAAGAAAGAGAAGAATGAGATTTGGAAAGATGTGGTGGGGAGGGCTGTGGTGTGACAGATGGCTCACAATGATGGGCTGCAGTGACCAAGGGAATCCCTGGCAAAGCATTGGCAAATTTCTGTGTCCATAATTCCCTCAGTTCTAAAATGAATTCTGAGAGGCTGACCATCATTTGTATTAGATCGCTACTATGTAGGAGCAGCAACAATCTGTGACAGCAGGGAGACAGAAGTTAATTATGAAAGCACTTTAAAAACCCCCCAAAAACCACAGAAACCAACCAAAAAAATCCCAACCAACCAAAAAAACCCCAAAACCCCATCTCTCTACAAAAAGCAAAACTTCACTATTTCAGAACTGTATCTTTCTAGAAAAAAATCCCCTCCAGTCCCTCTTTAAAGGGCACTTTCAGTAGTTTAGACATTACAGTTTATGTAGGACTTGTTACAACTTTGCATAAATGCTTAAAATTAGAAAAAAACCCCCAAAAAACCCAAACCAACAAAAAAAGCAGATGAAAAAGCACTACCAGTGCTTAAAAGGAACAGGTGAAAACAAAATTCATTCCCAGCACAATCCAAGCTCCTTTTTGTCAGATTTAAAGAATTTCATCCAATTTCCCCATTAATCAGCTGATAAAGCAAACCCACATTCTGACATGAAGCATAAGATAATGTCAACATTATTTGCAAACTGCTACATTATGGTGACAGCCTAATGTTTATTACAGTCAAATTACTGTCATTTTATTAAAAGGACCAAAAGCTCTGGCTTTGCTAAGCACATCTCCCAGTCCCACCAGAGCAGTGGAGCTGCTCCCTCTTTCCCCGTGCTGTTCTCTGTGATGGAACACAGCATTTGCATCCGTCTGCACAGGCAGCTCTGTGAACGTGCTGGATAATGAACAGGGCAGGGAATTTTATATTCCAAGACATCTTTTAATCTGAATATCACTTTCTCTCCTGTGTCAGTTCTGGCACTTGTGATGTGACATGATATGAAACTTTAGAAAAGATATCACTGTGCCACCTTCTAGGCTTACATCACCTAGTCAAACAGAATGCAATATTCTCATCACCTATGCTTTTCTAGTGTAAAATAAAAATACTTGGTAGCAGATCTGGGCTAATTCACTCCACAGGATTGCATGCAAACACCCTAATATTTATTTTGGCATTGTTAACAAGAGCTGGAAGTTGGAGACTACAAAATTCAACCTTAAAATCTGTGATGATTCCCTAGAAAAAAATATTGCTAAGAGCTGGAACAAGCACAATACTTACACAAGGAAAGGAAAGGCAAGCAATATCTTCTGTGGCCTTTTAAACAAGGTTTGAGATCCTTTTATCCAGAAAGAATTGTTGAATTTGCATTTTTTTGTGAGGGGGAAAGGACATGTGAGCCTATTCTGCTGAATGAATGCAAGCACCAGCATCAGGATTGGGATTCCTTGTGCTGCACTCAATGCAATCATAGCACAGTAATTTGGCTAAGACTTAATAATTTCTTCCAGGACAACTTAACATTATCAGATTATCACTTATAATGTCCAGAAGGATTTCACTACATACATGAAATATGAAGAAAAAGGGCATCAGATTTAGGTATTCTGTGCTCCCCTTGGTGCGGGCCTTGCCTCCAGTGTTTGCTTATTACAGTTGGTAATGAGAAAAGTGCAATTACTGTTGTTGCAAATGGGAGTTAGAATGACCTTTTAAACTTTTGTTAGAGAGGAAATAAATGTAGGATATGTCTCTCTGAACATAGGTGAACACACTGCAAAAATACTCAACAGCATGTCCTATAGCAACATACTTAATATGAGAGGTGGGAAACGGGATGGAAGTGCTGAGGGATAAAAGCAATTGGCTTTGGTTTTAAATTTTCCTAGCTAAAATACTCTCATCCCAAGTCAAGCTCAGTGTCCAAAGCAGGTACCATCTCACTGAGATTTAGCAGCTGATTTCCAGATACGAAACTGAGGTTTGTGGAATCAACCATTGTGAACCAGAACCAAAAGAAATTTTGTTAGATGCCCACATGAGAAACTCCTGCCTCCTTTCACCACTTCTTACAGCCTGTTCAGCTCTTTTGCCCAGGGAGGTTGTGGCTGCCCCATCCCTAGAAGTGTCCAAGGCCAGGCTGGATGGAGCCTGGAGCAACCTGGTCTAGTGGAAGGTGTCCCTGCCCATGGCAGAGGTGTTGGAATGAGATGGTCTTTAACGTACCTTCCAATCCAAACTATTTTATGATTCTATGAACCAGAGAATCTCATACAAAACCTAATGACTTAGTTACCCTATTTAAATTTATGTCTTTGCTTCATTTGGATTCGTTATCTGATGTCCACCATTTAGAGAAGCACTCCAACTCATCATTCCAACCAGTGGTCGTCATGACTTGTCCTGTTCATGACACACAACCCTTCTACCATGTCAAATACTTATTCTACATTCTGGAAATTCTTTCAACCTTCTACTTTGAAAAAGGGTAAAGTTGCTGAAATGAAGGTGGGCTATGGAGTCTGCACAGCAGGAAAGTGAATTTCATATATGCACAGAGAAACTTTGTGTGAAGACTATTTTTAGGTGAGCTGTACACAGAGACCAGTCCTCAGGATTTGGAAAAATTTGCATCCTTGAATTTTTCAGGAGCCATTTCTAAGCCTGGCTTGGCTAATACTGAAAACCAGAAACAGCTCATGACTAGACCTTTTCTGTGACAGGAAGGAGCTTGCACACCACACAGGGCTAAACTGAATGAGCTGCATGACGGTCACTCCATGGTCCTCATTCTGTGTTATGTGAAATTGCCAAGATGGTCCATCTTCCTTCTTGAAAAGAAAATAGATACTTGGCGTATGGATGTGTTTTGTGGTGGAGTTTTTTAACATCTTGTTTGCGTAACAGATTGTTTACTTATTATCTAATTTTACCAAAACACTTATGTCAGATCTTCTGGTATAAATGGAGGAAGTCAGCTGAAAAACTACAGTAGGAATAAACACAAACTCAAATTAAATATAACTCATTCCAAGAACAGGCAGAAGGAGCACATCTGGTAGGATCTTAAGGCTATGTTTTTCAGTTTCAAATACAAATGACCTCTAGTACACTGATATTTAATTGCAAACATTTAGTCTGATTTAGTAAGCCTGAAAGTCTGTTTCTTCCAGAACAGATCAGTAAAATATTTTTTCTGGGTGGGGGGAGGTGAAAAGAAGTAGTCATCTGCAAGGATATAATAATTTAAGGATGCATCCCTACCAATATCCAAACAGCGGATCTTAAACCTGCAGATGTTTGAAAAAGATTTTAAAGTCAAATAAGGCAGAAGATTAGGAGCTCTTTAGTCCCAGGGAATTTCACATGCTTGAAGAACAGCAATTGCTTTGTCTTCTGCTGAAATGCTGCTCTCTCTGGGGTAAAGAGAAGCAGCTGTGTAATAACACACAGTGATGCCACACAGGAACTTGACAGGAAAGGAAAAATTGCACGTGAAAGCACAGCAGCACCAGGAACTTCGCTAGACAAACTGTGCAGTCATTACCCTTTCAGATTATCGGGACAGAGATGGAAATTAGGTTTCCTGTAGCACAGGGCCTTTAAACACTCCTCTGTGGCAAAGCCTGAAGTCTGATATCTTATTTGAAGCCTGGCAACCACCACCTCACAGGGCCCTTTGCTCTGATGCTGCTGCTGCTGAGAGCGCTGTTCTGGTGCCACAACATCAGATACGAGTTCATTCACGAGCAATCTCTGGTTACAGACAGAGTTTGCTGGTGCAAATAACTTTGGCTGCTTTCAAAAAAGGGGTGGGGAAAAGAACAAGGAAAAAGAAATAAAACCCAGAAAAACCTTGAAAACAGGAAAGGCAGCAATCCAAATATGAATCAAAAGCTGTACCACCTACTGAGTCAATGGGAAACTGAAATGAGATAATAAATACCTGGCTCTGGATGAATATTAGAAGCTCATCAACATGGTTTACTCGCTTCTTGAAGGGGGAAGTGCAGGGTGAAAATTAACACAGTTTCTAGAAATCTAAGAGACAAAAGCTTCACCAGAGGCTTAGGAGGTGGGGATGGATTTGCCCATAAAGGAATTTTGCTACACCTAATTAAAGCACTAGTAAATGTAAAAGGCACCCAAATAAGGAACACTGAGGCTGATTTGTGGGGCTCACAAATCGCTGCTCTAACCAGGAGGAGAGCGGGTGATCTGCTAGAACCTTCCTTAGGTTTTAAATCATCAGAGGTGCCTGTTTTGCACAACTGGGTGCAGGAGTGTGGCACTGTGTCACTAACCTACAGGCCTGTTCAGGAGAGTAAGAATCATCAAAACATAAAGGTTGGAAAAGACTTCCAAGGTCATTGAGTCCAACCATTAACCCAGCACTGCCAGGTCCAGCACTAAACCACGTCCCCAAACGCCACATCTACACATTTTCTGAACACTTCCAGGGACAGTGATGCCACCGCTCCCCTGGGCATCCTGTTCCAATGCTTGACCACCAGTGAAGAAATTTTTCCTAATGTCTAGTTAAGTTTTAAGTGAAGGATGGAGACACAGCTGAACAGATGCTGCCAAGTTCCACTGGGGGCTCGATCTATACCCACAAAACCCCACCATTTCCAGCAATTTGTGAGTCAGATCTGCTCCTCCCCTTCACTGGATATGTACCCAGGGTCCATCAGCCCTAAGCACTGAGGCATTCACACCATCCATCTGGAGCTTTCTGTGGTAAGCAACACTTGTCTACCTCAGTCAACACTGTGGTAGCAATTGCTGAGTGAACTCTCTATCCACATCTCCACCTACAAATGAGCCTTTCAGTATATTTTCTCCCCCTGCCCAGTTAAGAGGGGGACTGATGGTGCAGCTTGGTGGGCACCTGGTTGTCAGCCAAGACCAACCAACCCCAGTCATCTCCCCATCTTTCACCTGACCCATGAGCTTAAGAGATACACTTTTATATGTACATATACACACACAACCATAGCAGCCCTGATTTGCAAATATGACCCTAATGACAAAATTTTGAGCTCTATTTGCTTAAAGGCTAGTGGCTTGTACTCAGGTGAGTAGCTGTCTAAATCAAAGCTGTAAATCTTTCAAGTCTTGCTCCATTCTAACCAAATATATTGTGGCCAGGGAATTAAAATTCTGATTGTTCTTTTGAAAGATACCAATAGATCATGAGGCATGTCCTAAACTATACTTTTTAATTTAGGCTTTTTAAATTTTAATGCCTCTTACTTTAAGCTAATAGGAAAAAGACATTCACAGATACATGGACTAATGCAGAGCTGTGTTCTGCTCACTAGACCTGAAATACTCAGAAGGTGCTGAGAAGAAAATAAATAATAAATTGCAGTCTGCTAGATTTTCTGATGCTTTAATACTGAGAAGCTCCTTGAAGAATAAATGCCTGCATATAATTGAAAATTTTGCCTGTTCTCTAGATGTACCTGTAGCAGAACAAAAGATCTGCAGGGATAATTAATCAGTAGCACTGTTCCTCAAGCACCATCTGATTAACAGCCTTTCCACTTACACAGTCCTTCACTGGAATTAGCAGAACAGGGTTTCAGCAGTGAAGGACAATAACAGAGCTGGTGGTGGAGTAGCATAAGGAAGTCAACACTTTCCTGCTGACTTATGCTGATCACTGTGAACTTATTTCTAATCAGCTCACTTAAAGTCTGTGTTTGCACACTACAGAAGACAGAGGAGGGAGCACAGACTTCGTATTTAGTGTGTTTATTCATTATTAAATTAATTCTATAACTCCATTACCAGCTGCAATTATGTCAACAGCCATTCACATGAGTCAGCAAGGAGGTGTGAGATAACCTGAGGCAACCAAGGGAGGCATCTGGCCTAGGAGAAGAGTGCCTGATGTTTCCCAGGGTGGCACACTGCTCCCCCCTCTCTTCAATGGCTTTCTACCAGTGGCTATAAAGGAGCCTAGAACAGCTACAGGCCAGAGTCAGGGTCACATTTTTGGGTCCAACAAACCTGAAACACATAAACCTCAACAGACACTGATGCTGTGCAGATGCTTCCAAACTATTGTATGAAACTTGCAATGGTCCTAAGGCCTGCTGGCTGAGGGGGAAATAAAGATATGCAAACATCTTTCTTTTACCTTGATGGGCTTGAGAAGAAAAAGTAACAGCAAGAAAGCATGCAGAGTATTTTTAACCTCCTTCTCATGCATTTTTTTTACAGAAGGGGAAGAAGGAAGGACCTGTATAGGTTCAGGTTCCTCTCAAGTACTTTCATTTGGGTGTTGGGTAAATGCTGACTTGTACACTGTCCTGAGAGAAAGTCATCCTTTAAAAATATACATTTTTTGAAAAGAATTTTTAAAATAACTTATTTTAAAATTAAACAGTATGTCTGTTCCCAATACATGTTTTTGTGCAAACCCATGTTTTTTGGGGAAAATTTTAGCTTCCAAGGAATATTTCACCAATGCTGAACTTCAGGCTTGCTTTGGCTCTTTTTCTGTACAGTGCAAAATTATCTACCTGCATCACTGCTCCCTTAACAGAACAGTGTTTGAAAGTTAGTGAATTCCTTAAGTGTTATGAGCCACAGAGGTATAAAGTCTTAGATTTTCATTAGCAGAAGTGCTGCATATTTTCTGTTTCCTAGTTAAAAGATATCCTGCACATATTCCAAAGGATAGATAATGTTATTTAAACAGCTCTGGATAACTGGGTAAGTACACTGGAGGTTTTTATTTTCCTTCTGTGTAACATCTAATGGTTATTAGTGGAGACTGGATACTAATATTTCAAACACTAGACTGAAAGAGGAAAACTTTTACTTTACATTGTTCTAAGTAATTATGCACAGAAATTCATCTCTAGGCTTACCTTCAGAATTTAAAGCTTTCTCTTAAGCAGCTACTAACATTTACAGCATAACCACAAATTCATAGAACCATTGAATATCCAGAGCTGGAAGAGACTCACAAGGATCACCAAAGTCCAACTCCTGTCCCTGCACAGGATAGCCTCAAGAAAACAGATTCATAGAATATCCAGAATGGGAAGGGAAATTCCCTTTTGTACAAGTCCTCTCAGCCAATATTCTACCTAATCCTGAGATTCCAGATGCTTACAAACAAAAGCATGTGGCTGTGTTCAACAGAAGGCTCTGGAAACAAACACTGAGCGTGAAAACCTCCTGATCAATGCATATGCTAAGAAGGCTGATAAGAGAAATATTCCGAGCAGAAGCCATCAAAAAAGTCTGCCTTTCTTTGGTCCTTGCTGGTTTTTTAAGGTATCAGTAAAGGTGGTTATGGAACAGAAATATGAGTGGGCTTCATCATGCTTTACTTCAGACATCTAAGGTTTAAACATCCAAACAAATTTAATCACCCACATGAGTCAAGGGGGAAGAGCCAGGTGCTTTCAGAGGGTGAGTCAGTCCCCTGAGCTCAATGCACTTCTCTCTCAAAAAGTTGATTTGTCCTTTGAGCTTGTTTCTCTTGGTTGATGATAAGGGGATGCTGGGCAAATAGTCAAGAGTTTGTCATCTGAGTTGTACATCTGTAAGTCAGAACTACAAACACCCAGCCTATTCCTTTGACAAAATTTAGAGCCTTCTGTTAATTTAAAAAGTAGATGGTGTTTTTCAAAAAGTGTAATTTGTGAGGAAACCACAGCAATACCCAAAATTTCTAGGTGCAGGCTGCATGAGGAACAAGAGTTGTGTTGGTGTGTCAGCACCAGTAAATACCGACTCATATCCCTTTCAGTCTGCAAAGGCATAGATAACACACACAGAAACGGAGAATTCACCCCGATAATAAAAGGAATTTTGATCGTCTTCACTCTCACATATTACCAGTCTGAAAATCAGTTAAAGAAAGTAACATTGAGAATTATTATAGAATGATCCATGACTCTCAAGCTCAGACACAGTTATTAGATCATCCAATCTAGCTGCTAGGTAGGAAAACCAAGAGAAGCCCATTCTTTTGCATGTAGCTTGCTGCTGTGGTTAATCCCTCTCATTTGAGCCTAATTTCTCATTTAAGACTGCAGGGTTTTTACTCAGCATTAGTTCTTACTTTTTTCACTAATAGATTAGAGTCATTTAGTACTTGTTATTTTCTCCCTCTGTGAGCAATTATAAACCATAATCAAGCTTTTTAAGTCTCTCACAGTAAGATATCATCTTCTGTCCTTTGAATTATTCTTCTGAAGGGCCCTTACCAAAACCGTTAAATTATGTACACATGCATATAAATATTATTCAGTACACAAAGTGACCTTTCAAAGGAATATTGATTGTGGCATTTATGAAAGTTATATGCTTATATCTTTGAAGTATATCACCAAAAACTAGTGCTGCTGTTCCTACTACGTGAGGAATTTCAATGCCAGACCAGTTACATACATAGGTTAAAAAAAATAAAAATCAGTTGTCACAGACCATAACTGTGGCCTGTGTTTATCCTGCCCCTCTGGACTAGGATACATCACTTCAACTTCCTAACATCAAATACATCTAAACTGAGAGTGAGCTCCAGGGAAAAATAGCTGGAATAGTCTAGACAAAAAACAAACAAACCAACCAATTTGAGGATTATCATGGTTTTGTAAGCTATTTTAGGGAAGATATGCTCCAGAACATGGAGGTTTTCCTCTTCTATTCCAGAATTTGAAATCCAAAACATCTTTTAGAACTTAGCAAGCTTTTTAACAACCACTCCTCAGTTTCCTGTTGTGTAATATGCATATATTATTTTTTTACATTTTCATTTCTTCAAGCCTGCAATTAGTGTAATAAGGTAAATGCATTTCATGGTCACCACCATCAAACACACCACAAAACTTTACCCCAATCCCTTATGCATTCATCCTGTAGTTCTCTCAGGAGAACTGCCTGAGGATTACCTCTGCTTTCTTGACTTATTAATTCTGTCAGTCTTAGAGGGACCCTATCTCTGATGTAAAAAAAAAAAAGAAAAAAATCTTAAAGTGAATAACGAAAAAAACCACACACGCTTTTCTTATTAGTAAGCTGTATGAGAAAACCATCACTGGAGTATTTTAAATATCTAAGGGAATTTTCTATTCAAACCATTTGAAGTAAGAGCCTCAAGTGCTGTAAAAAAGTGAAACTGTGCATGGTATATGCTCTAATTTTGAATTTTGAAAGCAGGTTTTGTGCAGTCTTGTTAGTTGCTTATAATTGAGATTGGCTCAGTTGGTCAGAGCATGGTGCTGATAACACCAAGGTTGTGGGTTCAATCCCTGCATGGGCCACTGGACTTGATGATTCTTGTGGGTCCCTTCCAACTCAGAATATTCTGTGAATCTCTCAATTTCTCCTAAACAGTTCAAGGTCAATTTTCACATGTGGGTAATTTGGATAATCACCATTAGTCAGAGGATTTCCAATATGCATGCAGGCAGAAGTCTATACAGTATTCTCATTTGATTTCAAACTGTAATTAACTATCTTGAAAGGTCTATTGAACTTTCTAAATATTTATATAGTAATATAAACATTGCACAATGATTCAGCAAAAGCACAAAGTCCATGAATGCAGGTTTAGCAGTGTAATCCTGTAGCAGTCTCACAATCTGAAGCAAGAGCATCTTCATCTATGGATTTTTGAACCAGTAATTGCACCGTCAGAAGAATTAATTTAAGGACAAATGTAATTTCCTTCTTTTTTTAAAATATCTTAGTAAGAGTAGTTAATTCTGAGATGGAGTCTACATATTTTCTTTTCAGTAACAAAGACAACAAACAGCTACCTACACACTAAGAAACTTAAACTCTTAATATAAAAAGGAGAAAAAAACAGGGCAAGTATATTCAAAAGACTAAAAAGTGTTTCATCCTCCTGAGATGTTTTAGGACATCAGGATCTTTCACAACCAGATCAACAAGAGCACAAGTTACCACTGACTCTTTTGCCACAGAAGACAAAATACTTGAGTTCCTGGGTTACAGCTTGAGTAAGGATTTGGAGCTGTTCACTACATTTTGTCTAAGACAAAAAAAATCACTCTGTGGAGGTCAGTAAAAAAACCCACAACTTCCCATCATCTTCACAAAGGGGCCAGAATTTCACTTCAGGTGAAGACTTTATTTTTATTCTAAATTTCAGTAATAACATAAAGATTAAATCATTTATGCTATTTCATACCAAATGGTTCTAAGCATAAAAGTGGGTTTAGTATTTAGCTTTGTAAAAGCAGAAACTATACTCCAAGGAATGATTTGTATTTGATTTTTCCCTGGTTAATAAGATCAGCATCTTGTTTAGTCAGGAATTCTGGCTCCGTGGCTATCTTGAAAGAGCATGAGTTATTCTGGTTACCAGATATATAGATTCCTGAGAAATTCTGCCATAAACCTTTATTAAATAGAAATTAATGTCATATTTTTCAAGTATATCTTTGATGAAAAAGTGAAAGTTTCCATTAAGCCTATTTCCTAATTTGTTATTTTTAGGAGTGTCGACATCACACACTTTTTTAATACTTTCCCAATGATGAAAAAAGATCTAAAAAAGAACTATGCAGCAAAGCAGCTTTATTTTCGCCCTTGGCTACAGCTTAAACATCTTGAAAATCCAGGTTTGCCAGAGATGTTCTCTTGACTTGCAGTCGTGTAGAAAGCCTGCCTGAAGACAAGGGTCAATGCACAATGAAGCATCTCAGGCTGCACAAACATTTATCTTCACAATATCTGCTTTAATACTAAATACTTTCAATAATTTCCATTACCAAAGGGCTTTTTCTCCCCATTAAACAAATGCAGCTGTCTTGGACAAAACTGCTGAGCTTGTGAAAGCAATTCTCAGCGCCTTCATCCAATTAGTCTTTTTCATAAAGTTAAAAAGTCAAAGATATTTGGATTCTTGGTGTGCATTTACTACAGCTGCCAACAGTACTGGTGTTCTTGGACATTGGTAACCTGGAAATTCTACTACAAATCTGGCCTTTTAGCACACATTTGTGAATGTACTACAAAAATCCGATTTTAATAGCTAAAATAGTTTTTAAGATTGAAAAATTCTGTGTGGGGAAATTGGGAGCAGAACCACTCAAGAACAGATTTGATTTTATTTATCTCAAATCATTCTATATACATTTTAACTTCGAATTTTGATCCTTAAATTTTCAGTTCCTTTGTAACCAGAAGGATGAAGTTCCAATGTGAAATGTTATGTCCTGCAACATCATTTAGGAAGATGTCTGACCTCAAAGTATGTTCTAATTCATAGCCATGGAACATCTTTTCATCCATTTATTATGTAGTACCTCAAGATGGGGTCACCCCCAAAAGAGCAGACACAACTGGAAAGGCTGTGATGCAGACAGGAAAACTCATTTGGAGCAGCAGGCTCATGACCTTGCCCCAAAGCCTTTGAAGTAAACTGATGCCACCTGGAAGTGGCACCTGGGAACAGAGCATCAGGACTGTCCCACAGCGTAACACCCCTGAGGCAGCACAGCCCTGTACATGTGTGCTCTTGAAGTGAGTGACAAATGAGACCAGAATTTCACTCAAAACACCATCACAAGAACTTAAATTTTTACCTAGTGATGATAAAACCCAGCAGAAATGGAGCCACAGAGTCAGAGAATGGTTTGGGTTGGAAGGGCCTGAAGTCCAGGCTGCAAAGGCCAGAGACAGCCAGTCCTTAAGTTTTTAGTGAAACAAAGCAAAGTACTTGTAACCCCAGCAGCTGGATGGCCACAGTTAGCCCACTTTGACTGGACCCCAGTGGTTCCTGTTAGGCCACTCAGCAATCAGACAAGACCCCAGGAAAATCTATTTGCGGGATAGATTTGATAGTCACATAGAAAGTCACACTAGCGAAATATTTTAGTATTGCCATTAAGCAGCCCTGTTGTTCACGACTCCAGAGTGGAAGGTGATACTTCACTCCTTAAGCAGTTCACAGCACTCCTCAAATGAGCTTGTGTTGGTAATCCTGGTGTCCAAATTACAGAAAGTGAAATTGCATTCTGCTTATCTAAATTCCCCACACAGTATCTATATACAGTTTTTATACTTGGCCTGCAGTTAGGATGTCAGGTGCTGTTCCACACCAGAGGCTCCTGTCAGTCAGTCTGAAGGAATCATTATTATACATCTCTTGTGCTTATTCAAAGGGTTTTTCTTCTTGATTTTGCTTTCACTTATTTAAATAATTACTACTGCTGGCTGTAGAAAGCATTTTAGAAACACAGTTTTAGCACAGAGAGAGATGAAGGCAGGGAAAACCTCTCCAGATTGTGAGATTAACTGAGAAAATCACCTTAAATATTCAGAGGTTAAAAATACAGACTTTTTATGGTTAGTTGTTTAAATCTATTAAAAACTGTTTCACTCAAGATAATTTGATCAGTGCCACAGTTAAAAGGAAGTCTTATTTTTATCCATATCCCCACAACTTCAAAGTTATTTTTCTGTAGTCAGTATATGGAATTAGAAGTTATGAAAACCTGTTGAAGAGGCAGCATTTTGGTGTGAAACTATCAACTGGTATTGTTTATGTTCAAAATAGCAACAGCACACAGAACCAAATTATGTTTTTGTTGGCAATAAACTGAGATTCAGTGAAGAAAAATGCATCGGATGGGACCATAACTGAAGAATGGGACACACGTGCTTTGCAGGCACTATTTATGAAAAAGAGCACAAGAAAATAAATTATCAGAACTTTATTTCTGTTACAAATTATCACAATCACAATTAATATAAAACAGCACTGAGGAAACATGACTGTTGGATACAAGATTTATCGAGGTGTAAAAGCCTCATCCAAGACTACTACTAGAAAACCTGTGACTGTGTATTAGAGAAAAGATTTCTATGCATCAAACACCAAGTGAAAGAGAAGCAGCAGCATAGTATAATTGACAGGGATTAAACACCTTCTTGTTATACAAGTTTTTGAAGGAAATGGGAAGTTGGAGCATTATTTCTACCCAAGAGTCTTGCTTTGAGCAGACTTGTTTACAACTAGCTATTAAAAAAAGCTTCAGCAGAACACACCAATCTTCATTTTAACTTATCCATGTTGTTCATACATTAGACAAGCTATTTCCAAAAGCATTTAAGTTCTAGTCATGAGACTTCACACACTCTCTTACACTTGCTGCGTAAGGCTAAAAAGAGTCACTAAAGAACGGGAGGTTGCGTTATTGCTTTGTAACAGGAACTTAGATGTAAATTCTTTATTGAGAGCTCCAAATAAAACATTGTTGCATCACTATACAATTAAGAGTTTCAATATACAATTATTTTAAAAAGTGTATGCTGTTATACACTTTAAGGCTTTCATACAAGAAACGCTGAGCAGGATTTTCATGCTCGGTCTCGTCGGTGTCTGAGCACACGGGTTAAGTACAATGCTCTAAGCAGTCCATAATTAACATGGCAGAAGTTCCTGAAAAAGAGCAAAATACACTTCATTTGTATATATCTTGAGACTAGAGATCATGAATTCTCTGAAGCCTGTCAGACTGTAAGTAGGGGAATCAGACAATTACGTACATAATAAATGTATGTAGATCTAGGCAAGCATTGCAGAAACTGCTATCACTGAACTTTAGTGAAAATGTTCTAAGAAGATTCAATAAAGGCAAATGATTGATATGATTAATTATGGCCATTAACATTACTTGTTCGACCAGTAACATACAGTAACAGACCAGTGTCATAATACAAAACTCCTCTAGAATGAAAACACACTTCTAAGTTTGTTTGTCACACTGGAAGAAAGGCTGCCTTCTACATTGGTTTTTTTTTTTTAATTTAGAGACCTTTTCAGATTATTTTTCCCTCTGGTCAAAATCTAATGGATTTAATTTAGGAGATTACTCCACAGAAAAAAAAAAATACCCACAAGAGAAATGCAATAGCAGAACAATGCTAGTGCATGCTATTTTAGGAAACGTCAAGAGAAGTTTTGCACTGCAGAAATACAGCTTTGAAGAATATCCAGTACCAGTTGTTTGAACTGATGTAGTTTATTGTGCAGACACAGGACATATGAATTGATACAGAATTTTTTTAAGAGGCATGGAAACATATTTTCTTAAGAGAAATAAGATGTATCAATGTGGAGCATTGCAAGAAGGAAGACTGAATTCATATGGTAATCATTCAATGGTGCACTTAAAGAGCCTCTATTATCAGTGAGACACATTTTTCCACCCCAAAGAGAACCTAAAACAATTTAAGGTTCTCTAGGACTTCAGGGCAGAGTAGCAGAGAAGTGGCACAAATCACACATGCTGATCACACATTCATCCTCCATACTGAAGGCACTAAGAAAATATGGTATTAAATAAAAGAGAGTTGGATAAACATTACAGAACACTGGATCCACTTCTGATTCACCTATTTATCTACTAGCCACCCTTGCTCCAAGATATTTTAGTTTCAACCCTTCAAGTTTCATTCTATTTAATACAATACAGGATGTTTGCAGATGAACACTTCCTCTGTAATTCATCATATTATGTGATTTAAGATGTGAACAGAAGGAGAGATTTGACCAATTGTTACACATATTTTTAAAAGATATTTATATATTCAGTTTTGCCATAGCAATTCTAGCAGCTGGTATTAAATCTTTGCCCTCTGAGCCTCAAAGGGGAGAAATCTTCTCCAAGCTCTCCTACTCTTTAAGAGTCCTTTGATTTAAGCCCTTAAAATGCTCAAAACTGTTCTAAAGTCATTTTGTATGTACAAAAGGTTCCTTTAGCCTGTGACAGCAGCCTCTTAAATTTACTGCAGTACACAGAGGCAGTGCAACTTATGCAGTATTTCACAGTATAGAGCTCTATTTATCTGAGCCTTGTCAACTAAAGGCACTGAGATCATGAGGTTAGCAGGAAGAATTACCATTCTAAGCAGAAAAAGTTGCTTTATTTAAAATATACACAAACTGAGCATAAACACAGTTAAATTATTTCCTTACTTTATATATTGAATTGACCAGAAACAGTAGAGCCAGCTATTCTTCAGCTAATGTTACTTAATGGATTTGTTCTCCTTCAATTAATGCCAGAAATCAGTCTGCTACTTGTGCAAAAATGCTTGACTTTGAAAATCAGCCTAAAAAATGTATTTTTCAGATTTAGACACATTTGTTGACCAGATTAGAGTTTTAAATTCCCATTTGAAAACTACAAGCATCAAATTACATTCAGTGTCTTCAGCTTCCTCTGCCCAATCAAATACCTAATGGGTTGAGATGCTGTCAAAGCTATGCACCTCTTTCAATAAACTGCCAGGGGAGTGTTCACACAGTGTGACAGCTTAAGGTCCTGATGAATGAGAGTTCAAAGCTATTACTTTTCTCACCAGAACTGAACACAGACAGCGATACCTAAATTAAAGCCTTGTGCAGAATTAAGGACCTGATCAAAAGTTCCATTATTTATCTAATAATTTCACAGATGAGTAAACATACTTACCAAAGCATCAGAAGATCAGGGTTTTTGTTCTCTTGGCTGCCCAAGGAGGTGAGTTTCCTGACAAGAGAGAAAAAAAGAAAGATATTTTTACTAAATTTCAAAGAATTTAAAATAAAAACTAAAGAAAACAATGTAAATCAAACTATAATTAATAGAAACAATGCTTAAAAAAAAGCTTTAGATAACATTTGCAATGTTTAAGTTACTAGAATTTATGGAAAAATAATATATTACAAACTATTGGTTATGAGGTTTTACAGTTGTTTAATAGGGAATAGTTTGTCCAAATTTAACTAGCTAAGCTAAGGCTTTTTAGATGACTAATACAAATTAAACGTTTTAAAATGAGAATTTAGGTGTCCTCACAAGTCTTTCCTACATTCTAAAATGAAACTTTCTAAGTTGTAGCCTCCCTGTTTTTATTGGTTATATTAAGATAACTTAAGTGAGATTAAAATCTTATTTGATTTATTTACCTTTGCAAATGAAGACCGTTTTAAGGGTTACACATCCTCTGCCTCTGACGAAAGCGACCTCAATTAGTCAAGTCAGAAAGTCTTTAAAAGCTTTGTGTTTATTGCTTCCAGCACGGAGCGAGGTGGTCATTAACGTACCAAAATTCTCATAAAAATTCCAAAGTTGCACTAGTGAAAAAATGCTCAACAAGGTGAAAACTAGTCACATCTTTTTCCAGAAAATTCATTAGCTATTTTAAACCATTTTTTAACAAAAGTATTTTGATTTAATGTGGCACTCAAGCAGATCCATACCATTTGGATATTTTAAACAGCATTTATATCTACTGTGAGTATATAGAGAGATACATTTAGGTTTAAACCATTTTGTTTTAAAAGAAGTTGCACAATGTTTAATATGAGCCTTTTATGCTGATCACTGTTAAACATTTCTCCCTGTTTACTACTATTTATGAAGTTTTATTATAAGATAAAGCATAAAATTAATCTCACACACACTGATTTTCTTTCAAAAGTTTATTTAGTATCAAGCAAGGGTAAAACTTTGCTTAACACTACAGAACATTTCAAGACTTGAGTTACAAAATACCACATTATTCGCATTTGTAGTTTGCTTCCCTTTTTACGCATGTTTGCAAAGAGAAAATCTAGCAAATGGCTGAAAATAAAAGCTAAAAACTAAATTGTTGAAAACCTTTAAAATAAAAGGTTACGCTTATGTTAAAAAGAATGGACTAATGTATTTAGTAAACCTATTTTTTGTTTAACACTAGTTAATCAAGGGTTATTTTTCTGATCACCTATTTTTTCAAACACAGTTTGGAAATAACAAAGTTCCTTGTTTTACATATCTTTCTGTCCAGGTTGTTCTTTCAACAAAATGTTTTAAGTTCAGTCCATCCATTCAGATTTTTTATGCACTTTGAGTTAATAAAAAGGGATTGTTCATAGAAAAAATTACTTTGAACAGTATACAGGACTGGTGGAGATTGGATATTTCACAACATCAGACAGTACAATCAGTATCTGGCATATGGCTGGTCTCTGTAGACTCCTTTTGTAGTCCTTGCAGAAGGTGTCTTGTGTCGTGAGTTGGTCCATTCTTCTTGCCCTACAAGAAAAGAAAATACGGTCAGAGCCCTTCCAACATTCTCAGATGCTGAACTTAATTTTTCTTCTGTGACTCAGCCACATTCTGTTTACAGAAACCAAGGTTTACAAAGCGAAGTGTAACACTTGAAACAAAAAATCTGGGTACAACACATCTATCTGAGCTATCCCACAGTGATTTCTCAGCACATAAGAGCAGGGAATGTGACAGGCTAATGGCAAAAATATTTAGGGCTGTGGAAATTCAGCTGGACCTGCTTGTTGCAAATGCACAGAAACGTCAGCTCCAGTAGCAGACACACCAATAATTGCAATGAGATGAAATGAATGGAGGGTATGAATTATGTATAAGGAAATAAGCTGCCCTCAGAAGTAAGTTTCTCTGCATCAGTACCAATTTAGGCCTAATTCAAACACGCAAACCAAGCCTCAAGTATCACTACAAACACCTATGGCTTGTAACATTCTAGGGCCAGTAGTTCATTTCTCTGGAGGTAATCATACACTTCTTCTGAAGCGCAAGAAATAGAAGGGGAGATTATTAAAAAAAAAAAGTTAAAAGGACAAGGAATGTTGGTTTTTTGAATTTTGGCTATAAAATAAGTTTGTAAAAAAGCTTGTGCTATATTTAATGATTCATAATCCTACCACCTTTTAATGGTAATAAATATTTTTAAAAAGTAGCAAAAATTGTTATCTTAAATGAGAGTCAGACCTGCTATGCCAGGCAGTTGCAAAAGGGAAAACACAGGATTAAATACAGAGCATAATGAAACAGTACTTGGGTACACTTTAATGATTTACACAAATGTGAGTGCTATGTGACATCTGTGAGAACAAAAATAAAAAAAGCAGCACCAAAAAAAAAATCCCCGAAACTAAAACCACCTTAAAACAGTATATGTGTTTCCATACTTATTTTTGCAGAACTGCCCTGCCCTAAACAGACAGGTGCCCCAGTGAACCCAATGCAATCCAAACACTAAAGGTGGAACCCAAATCTGTGACAGAATAAAATGTAGACATCACTTTGTCTTTCCAGTCCATAAAAAAAAATAAAACAAACTCAAAGAACCCCTGCACTTTGAATGCTGAGGTAACTTGCTCTGACATGAGATATCTGAAATTAGATGACAAGAATCCCATATGTCAAGGGTTGAGTTTCACAGTCTCTTCGCAGAAGCCTCATCCTAACTACTTTTTAATAATGTAGGTGGTAGGTGGCTGCCTGCAGAGTCCAGGCTATAAATCACACCCAGGTAGTCAGGACATTTGCCTAGGAGGTAAAAGGAACAAGTTCAATTCGGTGTAAGGCTGAAAGAATTAAACTTGAACCTCAGGCAAATTCCACAGGTATATGGCAATAACCTCTTGTGCTTCTTCATCACACAGAAAGCAAGACTTACATTAAAAACAGACCCTGAGCCCAACAGTATGGGCAGCTGACTGAGAGGTAGGAATTACAAACATCCAAGCTCTTAAACACTGCTGCAAGAACTGTTTAAATGAAAAGAGCAATCTTGGTTACAGTTTAAGGGGAATACTCGCTCTTTTTCAAGCAGTTGATCAAATCAGCAGGATAAAGAGTTACCTTACTGTTTTTCTCGGTTTTCATTTGGTGCTGTTCAGGGCTCCAAATCCTAAAAACACTGATATTCTTCCTACATCCTCTGGATTGTCACCTGAGTTTCTGAGAGGAAAAGTTCGGACACCTCCTGGGAATCTGAATTTTCTCCTGGCCAGCACTAGAAAACTACCGGCTCACTACGCAGTCTTACTTAGTATGAGGCACCTAATGTTCTTTACATATAGTGAAGGTGGTTATTAACGTCTAACTCTGTTTTTAAAGGATATACTTAAGAAATAAAGTGTATAACTGTTTATATGTGCAAAAACTACAGCGGCTGCAACCCATAATCATTCTTCAAGGTATTTATAGTCTTTCTCTCAACTTGAATAAATATATCACTTAATATTCTGAGTGGCTATGCTTTGATAAATAGAAAACCAATTTTAAATGCAAAAGCAATGAAAAATCCATATTTTCAACCTTAAATACTGCAATCAATATCTCTTCCCATCAATCCATCTACATTAAGCAGTTTCATACATTTTTTCCCCCATCAATTTTGCATTAATGAAATGGTCTTAGAAATATCTGATTTATAATGGCAAACAGTTTATTTTAATGCTGAAATAAAGATTTAAGCTATGTATCTATCAACAGGAACTGGAAGTGCTGGGGGACAGACAAATTTCAAGTGACCTTTTCTTTTGATGAACTGACTCTGCCCTTAAGCAAAATAATCGGTTTAAGCAGATACATTGGGCAAACTACAGCATTAGGTGCATTTATGACAATTTAGTTACGGTCATTTTAGTTTTCAGCAGGAAGCACTTCCAAGTGGGGTTAAAGAAACAGACCTTGGAGAATTTTAAGTAGAGCTCTAAAATCATTGAAGCATTCATTACTCAGAATCACAACTTTTACACAGATTACTAACAAACCTCAAATGTTTGAGATTTGAGAGACCTACACTGTATTTCTCTGATCTCTAGCCAGAGACTTAACATTTATCCCTTAAGCAAAGGTGCCTTTTAATATGTTTTATGCTTCTAACCCATAACAGATTTCTTTAATTAAACCTGTCACTACAACACTTCTATATTAAAAAAAAAAAGTGATCTTTACCACTGGCATAAGTTTTTTGCTTCATTACGCATTGTTTTGTCTCTATACAGAGTAACCCACTGCCCTCTCATCTATTAGCTACCTAAAGTACTTCCCTAACCTTTACATAATGACTCCCTGCTTGATTTCCCAACACTGATGCATGAAAATGAACCAATACGAAAAGACCATACAAGGCTAAAACACGCTCAATTAGGCCCTAATTCAGCTGGGAGCTACAGCATATTCTTACCTTGTACCAAGTCTCAATGCCAGCTGTGCCACACCAGAAGCATTTGCTTTTGGTGGCCAAAAGTTCCTGGAAAAAGGTTCTATGCCCCCATTTTTTTCCTTAAATCTCATTGAATGTGACATGAAAAGGCTGCGTGCATCATGCTTTAAGTTTTATTTTCTCTACTTCTTTGGTTTCAGTTTCCCATGACTGCGTTAGCTAACAGACCACAGAGGGCATTTTTCTCAATAAGCACACGAGGAGCTCTGTGACAGCTCAGGAGTCCGTGAGCAGCCGTTACCCGCCGCAGGACCGAGCCTTGCCTCACGGAAATTATCCTTTCATTAGGGATTTTTTTATCAGGAGTCTGCTGCTGCAGCCATTGAGCTGATAAAGCTACTCACCGTAGGAGTCATAGGTGTCTTCACTCAGTCCGTGGCCATAGTCGTAGTAATCTGCTCCACTGCAGGGCAGGAGGGACATTGAGAGAAAAAGAAATAAACAGTTATGAGAAGAAATACCTATTACTCATTCTACCTTTGACAAGAAAGCTTAAAGGATACAGGACATGCCCTAAGAAAGGTGAGTATCCATGTGACAGTGACAACTGAGGTCCTGCTTGTTTATTAATTAGAAACTATATTTAATTCCATTTAGGATTTTTTTCATCATCACTCAGCTACTCATCCACATTATAAATGCAGATGTGGGAATTTTTCATTTAAAATTATAGTTGGGAAGGTTAAAGATCTTACAAGCATCAATGAAAAAACTGGAAATGTAGGTACTGAACCAATTAATTTGTCTTATAAACTCCTTTTCATTACCTAATGCTGCCTAGTATTTCACCTTTGTATCTTCAAATTCACTGATAAGATTGCAATAAAGGGCAAACAATTTGCTGATGGGAGGGTTATACAGCTGCTGTCTGTGTACAAGTTCCAGTGTCTTCAAAACAAGACAGAAGAATGCAAATACAAATGCTATCATTTTAACAGGAAGATAAGAAATGACAGTAGGAACTATGGTAAAAGCTGAAATCTGTAGTTGTTAGGATTCAAAAGTGTGTATGAATACCATAACCATGGCCTAAATACCAGTCTTCCACTTCATAATGGTATTTATATTTGGTATACAATGGTATATATTTGGTATCTTAATGGTATGAAGACCCTTGAATGGAAACTGAAGAACAATACTTAGTACACGCTATTTCATTATGTTTTAAGATTTCATGTAAGTCTAGCTATGTGCATGTCCTACACAATTTGTAGGACATGAAAAGCAAGTGCCTAAATATTTTTTTCCTTTTCTTTCTAACCACAGCCAGACTCAGGGCTGACAATATTTGGAAAATACTCTACGAACTGATGTTACCAAGTCATTACCTTCTGAGTGAGAAGGAAATCACTAATATATGATCACTAGCAAGTAATTACTGATATTGACAAAATGTTCCTAACATTAGATTGATTGCTAACAAAATAAACACCAGAGAGAAAATATACAATTTATAGCCTTAACACAAATTAGCAGGTAAAGCATTTATTTAAAACAAACAACATATCACAGTTACTTCCAAACTGACAAAAGAATTTGTTGTGCTTGGGTTGTTTGTGTTTTAGTTTGGGTTTCTTTCCTTTTTTTTTCCTAAACTAAAAATTTTTAAATCCCACAAAATAACCAGGCCAGAAAAAAAATACAGTTTTGGTGAGTGCAATATAATGCTTCCTAAACAAAAACTTAACCAGAATGCACTTTGAAGACCCACAAAAAAGTATCTCTACAAAACCTGTTGTCTATGGTTTCTCCTGTGATGAGGACCCCAGAATAAGGGCAAAGTTTGAACAAGAAATATTTTTTCTCTGCAGCAGCCAGTAATAAAAGTCTTTATTCAGACAATGAACTGAAAACTGACATTCACTATCCTTCCACACAGCACTTATTTATTTCAAGGCTGTCATTGAGTTTAGAAGCCTAAAGCAGCTGAGCCCAATCCCTGTATCTGTCAATCCTGTCAGAATAACTTTGCAGGGTCTCATTTCATAGATCTAATATATCTATTAAACAAAAATATGACTGATTTTACAGCACATACACTGCAAAACAAACACCAGACAGGAAGGAACCTTTCACTTACACTGAAAGTATATCACAACTCATCTTTATTAACAGACAAACCCTTCAAAATTAATAATCTATCTGAAAAGCACAAGGTATAATGGGAAGTAACCTTGCCCAGTGCAATTCAGTACTCCCTGCTCTGCTTCATTCATGTGCTATGAACAATGCCAACATTCTCCAGTCAACTCTGTGTTAAACAAATCAAAAGCTTCAGGTGAGAAAACCTAAACACCCAAAGAAAAGGGTACATAGAGAAGGCTGTAAGGAGCTCTGGGTGTTTAATTTGTTACAGAGTCTGAACATTCCATAGCGTTCACAACCGAGACCAACAGGTAATGGGATTTTTTTGAGGTTTTTTAGAATTGCAGAAAAATCTACTACTGTATATGAACTTACAGTTTATACAATTGCATTTTGTTTCAAAGCAATTGCCTAAAAAAGGAAACCTAGTCAAAGCAGCCTGCAATACCAAACTTCTAAATTGTACATTTTAACTCATCAACTGAGATATCTAACTGAGATAGCCGAGGTCAATTCTGCTGCGAGGACTTAAGCAGCTATATTAAATAATTCTTCCTCTGGACAGAAGATACAATACATCCTTTTGCTTTAAAATAATCCTTTACATTTAGACTCTTTATATATATATATGTATATTCTGTGACATCTTAGCATTCTGACTGAAGGCTATTAAACTTTTTATTTCCCTTAATGAATTTATTCTGCAAGGAAAGGCATTCTCACAAAAATCACAGAAAGACTTGGGTTGGAAGAGACCTTAAACATCACCTAATTACATGGGCAGGGACACCTTCCACTGGACCAGGTAGCTCAGGTTGCTCCTCTTCCTTTAATTTTGTCTGACAGAAAGGAAAAAAAAAAAATACATCCACAAACCCAGCTCATTTTCTTCTTTACCTCATGTGACTCCCTCCTTTCACAAAAAAAGGAGAAAATATGACATGGATTCTTTCCTTTTTAACCCAGCAAGACTAAAACATGGACTCTGCTTGGAGCTCTTTTGTTTTCAGATGTGAATTGTCTTCATGAAACCACTTTCTTTGTTTTTCCTCATTTCCTATGCATTTTCTTTTTAAATAAATAATCGGATTACATGCTATAGCCAGCTGAGTTTTCAAGCATCTTCGTAACCATCAAGTAAATGGTACAAGTTCAATTAACACTGGAGGATCAGCTGTGATTCAGATCTTTTGTATACACAAACACTTTGCGTATATCCCGCTCTTTTTAACTTCTTTTGTATTCCCATTCCAGTGTAATGGCTTTGGGCTGAAAAGAGAGAAGACAGAGATGGCAAAGAAAAAATTCTTTGATTTTCCGTGTCAGCATAAAAACTTGGAACCACTTAATACTATGGAAGGATTAGAAAACAACAATAAATTTAAGTATGTTGTTTCTAATTGCTGAGGGCTGGGCAGTAATCCTACAATGTTCAGAGGAAGTGTGAAGTGAGGCTTAAATAGTTTAAATAAGGCTGGAGAAAGTGCCTGTTTTCTGTGTTAAGAGAAAAAGCTTCAGACAGAATGGAGCAAGCTCAGATTTTAGCACAGCATCACTGATGAAGTAGAAGTGCTTCTCTAAGGCTTTATTTAGTAAATTAGAGGACTGGGAAACTTCCCGCCATTCCTCTAGAATCACTATGAGAAGTATCTTAAAATACATTAATTTAGAGGTATTCAATGTAAGCCTTCAAAGGCCCTATGAAAGATGACCTCAATTTTTCAGCTGATTTGGTTCTGAAAATATCTTGATGAACCATAATAGAACAAATGTTTATGAAAAAAACCCAAACAGGAGTAACTGCTCTTGCCATGATGGTAAAGTCTTAAGGAACTTTACCTTTTATACTGTATTAACTATTAGGTTATTCTGCCTAGAGATACTGGAATATTCTCTTGGGACAGATATCAACAGAATGGTAGTTTCAACCCAGCTCTCATGGGTCCCTCACTACAAGACAGACACTGAGGTGCTGGAGTCTGTCCAGAGAAGGGCAGAGCTGGGAAGGGTCTGGAAAGTCCTCCTCTATGAGGAGCAGCTGAGGGAACTGGGGGTGTTTACCTATAACCCTGGAGAAAAGGAGGCTCAGGGGAGACCTTACTGCTCCCTACAACTCCCTCAAAGGAGAAAGTTGGTCTCTTCTCCCACACAACTCTCATCCCACACAACAGGATGAGAGGAAATGGCCTCAAGCTGTACCAGGGGACATTCAGGTTGGACATCAGGAAGAATTTCTTCACTGAAAGGGTGGTCAGGCATGGAATGAACTGCTGAGGGAGGTGGTGGTCACCACCCCTGGAAGTGTTCAAGAAATGTCTCGGTGTGGCACTGAGTGCTGTGGTTTAGTTGACATGGTGGTGTTGGATCAAAGGTTGGACTCGTTTTGGAGGTCTTTTCCAACCTTGATGATTCTGTGACTCAGAAGAGGTCACCAGGCTATTTTGGGACAATCTCAAAACAGGCAGATCAACCACACAGTCCAAATGTACTTCCAAAAATGCACAAAAATGCAATTAATTCATGTGATTGCCACAGCTCTTTATATTTGATATGGGCATCTTTTAGAATGATCATTAAGACATTTCTGTGTTTGAAACAGAAGCAGTGTGGTAGGGAGCCTGGTTGCTAAGGAAAGATTAAAAGGTCTCTGACTGAAAGCTTCTAGTTTACTAGAAAATCCCAGACTTAAGCACTGACAAGCCTGGTATAAGAACCAAGTGATCTGAAACTTTCTTTGGCTTCTGATGAAAAACAGCCTTTGCAAACAGTTCTGCTTCCAGTAATGCTTATTAGGGAAAAACTGACCAAAATTTCTGCTTTTTCTTTTTCACATCAGTATCACAAGTAATTTTGATCCCTTTAGATAGAAACCAGGGCAGTTTCAGAAAGTGACAGTAAAACCCTTAGAAACACCAAGGTTTGCTTTTGTGCCAAGGGAAGCTCCAAAAGCACCACCCTTTGTGCTTCTACAGAGTTGCACAGAACAGCAAAGCAGAGAAAATAAATGAGAATCTCACTAGCAAGAGTTCTTATATGATAGACCCTGACTGATATGATCACATGTGAAGAGAAGTCTTCCATAAGGATAAGCCTCTTTCTATCATTCCTGTCATATCTTCATGCTCAGCTACTTCTGATAACAAAAAGCATCTGTCAACAGCAAGAGTGTCCAAGACAACAATCACTGCAGTGAAGCTTCTCATAACTCTGTAATTGTCTTGAACACTGAGTAGCTGTTCTCAGTGCTTCTGTGGATCAGTAGAACACCCTATTCTGGAACCTAGCTTACAGCAGGACAGCAGAAATCCAGGATATCAAGAGGATCTTTTCTTGCATCTTGTAGATAAATTTTTAGTTAATACCCAGTTCTGCTGCTACTTAGTAAAGATTTCTTTAGTGCATATTTTTATCCCTGCAGCTCAGTTTATGTCTGTAAAACAGATAATCTCAGAAAACAATTGAGACCCCTATGTGAAAGCTTTATAAAATACAGAAAAATGATGCAATCTTCCTTGAATTATAGTCAAGGAATTATTGTACTCTCAAATGGATCACACAAACAGCAGATCTGCTACCTGTAATCCTAAAAGGTGACCAGAGTGCCCTCTCAAGGATCCCCTTAGCTATCACTATTCGGGAATTACTTTTTATGGCAGAAATTGTGAGAAATTTCACTTCTGAATAGTGAAATGTCCTCAGAGGCACCTGCATTCTGGTGCTACCTACCAGGCACAGAACGATCTAGGTATTTCTAGCTGAACTCTACAGTTGCCTAAAGCAGTTTTATCATCTGAAGTGTTCAGTTATTGCTGTCTTAACTCAATTAGTCTTTCCCCCCATGTCCACTACATTCTCATGTCCCACCTCTCAAAAGAGGAAAGCAAAATGGCAATTAAAAGAGGTCACTGGAGCATATGGTACAAACAAGGCTTCTTGGGAACCACAGCAGCAGCAGGAGCTACAGCTTTACCTTGAAACTATGCATGGAATACAGCAACAATACATCCCTGAACATGAGAAATGCTAACCATATTAAATGTCAAAAATCTGCTGCATTAATAAAAGCACCAGCAGAAAAACTAAAAAAGGTTGCATAAATTTAGCATTTTGGTTTGGCTGGTGAATTACAACCAAGTCCCAGCCACCCCACACCACATCCGTCTGGTTTGCAAAGCAGGGTGTGAACTGCTACCAGAGGAAGCTAAACTTGAACTCTTTAACTATCCAGGTGTATACCAATCATATTCCAGCTGCTAAATGGAGAAAAAAGGCATGAGACAACATTAACATCAGAAAAAGATGTGTTTTCTTCCCTCTCTCTCCAAATAGACAAGATTACTCTGGACAGTGGAAGCAGTAGAGAACAGTGAAGATCTGAGAGACATCAGTCAAAAATCCTTAGACTATTCATTGCAATACTGGAAAGATATGGGGTATTATTCTGGCTAATTCTTGGTTATCCTCCAAGTCTTGCATATGTTGTTGTCAGAGATCCAAAACGATGTCACTTGTCACGGAGTGGAGTACAAGGCAACACTGCCTCTAACACATCGGCCTCAAAAACTGCACAGGTGGCTTGTCATCATTCCATCACAACAAACACTGCTCCAGAAGGTAACACCTCATACCTTCTTATCTTTTTAATTTACTGAAGGAACAGTACAACTCTCAACACGTTTCTAAAAATTTGAGGCCTTACTCACCAGCTGAAATTGAAGAACATTTGAGAGAAAAGGTATCAGTCCATCCCGGTTATATATAATTAAAAAATAATGAATGTGCCATCAAGGAATACATTTGGTAAAAGAAAGATTAGGTTTAATTGCTTTCAGGTCTGCATAGTCATAAGCTTTGCCATGTTCAAGATCTTTCTAGTACTTCTCTAACATCCTTTGCACTGGCAGGGTCCAAACCTTGCCTCTCCAAGTACAGTAAGGCAGGGCTCTTCCTCCTAAGGACAATTCAATCTGTTTAAGTGCAAAGACTGTCTTCCTGGCCTCATCTGAGCTCCACTACTTCTATCCATGTATATATTTCAGGTGGTTTACATACAGCACTCAGGATACAATTACAGCAAGATAAATGTGGTTGTGATGGTTACTAACACAGTATTTTTCACCATCTGTACCTGGACTATATCAGAATTGTGTATACAAGCACAATTTACAGCCGTCAATATTTCTACTGAAATAAAATACAAGAACAAACAATTAAGACCATTATAAAGATTTCCTGCAACTGTTCCCCATTTTAAGTTGCCCAATTAAGTAGGTATTTCCTTACCAACAGAGAGAAGGAAGATTTTTTTTCCCTTGAAAGCAAACTGAAAACAACAGGGCAGTCAGAGAAAAAACTGCAACTTTCAATTACTGCTAGTAAGCAGACAAAGTATGTCGACTGTCAACCAGCAAAACAGTGTCAAATCTTCATCTACAAAAACCTGTTCTGTGACAAAAATATGCTCTGAGCTGATGCAGCCTGATTTCTCATTCAACTAATAGGCACTGGCTTCCAAGTGTGAGTTTCCAGTGAAGTTCCTTCTTCACCTCACACCAGGGAAAAAAGTCTTCTCTATATGTATCTATAGATACATGTCATTCTCTGTCTACTGCAAATGTAAATTTAAGATGTCCTTTCTTTAGTCTGGAGAGACTACATAGTCTCTCTTCCTTGTATCTCTTACTCAAACTGCTGGAAAGTTAATTATAATGTGAGATATTTGAGAAGTCCTTTCTAAACGAATAACTTTAATTTGTAAGATTGATTATCCACATTCTGTCTCCAAAGCCCATATATCCAGCACCATTTCTACAGCATCCTGCTGACACCTGGCAACTGGAAACTCTCCACTCCTCTTTGTTACCTCCATCCTCCAAGCTTAAAACATTTTATTTTTAAAAAAACCCACTGTAATTAATGTGAAGCCTTCATATAACTAAGATTTTTTGAACTATGATTAATTCCACAAGTTACCACTAATAACTACAACACAGCATTTAATATTTAAAATATATTCCCCATTAATGAACATTTTTCCTAATTTGGACTTGGAAGATCCATTTTGACCTTCCCTTTCCTCGTGTTTTCACTTGTGTAATCAGTCAAGGAAAAAAAATTCAAAATCCTATCAAATACTAATCCTCTTTAATTGTGGAATTCAACCATCCAGTTAAAGATGCTGTAAAATCACCTAAGTAAAATTAAACCAATCATGCAAAATTGATATAATTGAAATAATGACTGTTCTTGATTCCTCAATACTTGTAATTTGATGTTACTACTTTTCATACTACTATTACACCTGCATACTAGTTTTCTGTAACAGTTTTCTAAATTTATTTTCAAATGCATTTTTACTTGTTTCCTAAATATGGAGGCACAGTCACAGTTAAATTTAATAGCAAAATCATGAAGACAACCAAATGAATTTTACTGAGTATAATTAGTACAGATGAAGAGCAAACCTAACATTTATTAAACAGTGAAGCCATCTACCAATATCATCATGAGGATTCAAAAAACCTTTTCCAGTTTATGAGTGCACCATGAGATATGCTTGTGTTTTTTCCATCACTACAGCTGAATGATCTTAGTCTGATTCCTTTTTACTGACTTTTCAAACCAGATTTCTGTAAATCAACTAAAAAAATTAAAATACATCAGATTCACAGTTAAAACTATCTATGCTACTGAGGCACCTCTGTATAGTGTACCTTGTCACATCTCAACATGTAACAAAAAAAGAAAACATCTATCTAAACCTGAAAAATTAGATCTGGAAAACGGCAGTAAATAATCTCTTTCAGTAATGTAAGCGCAAAAATCAAGCAGGAAACCACATGGCAGGATTTTCAGTTAAAAGCTACATTAGCTTATTTACGCTAATGCTTTAAGGCTTTATTTTGCAGAATTATAACCTCCAGTACACTCTGGTACATACCAGGTGTTCATAAGCAACAGCAACACAAGATGCCAACCCTTTGCACAGTCTCCAGAAATCAGACTCCTGTGGATTGATTTGATTTATAAGCCAAAGCATGAAATACAAACAGCTACAAGCATTAAAATGGAGAGAATTACATCTTGGAAAACTACAATAACAGACACTCGTTTGCATATAATGCATATTTATACATCTTGGAAATGCATGATTGCTGACAAACTCAACAATGTAAATTTAAAACACTGAGCATCACAAACAAACTGTTAGCAATTAACTTTCAAATACCAATAGCAACATCTCCATAAGCCAATTTCAAATCCATATGCTCAGCTCTTCATGAACATCCTCGTATTAAACAGGAACGTCATCTTTTGTGTGACTACTAAGCATAGTTTCAAAAAACACCTGAAAATTTTAGTTCCTAGTGGAAAATGAGGAGGGTATTTCCAAGAGCTACATACTAGGAATCAGCTTTTCTTGTAACTAAAGTGCCTCTGAAATAACATAAAAAAGCAGTAATTTGAGATTTGAAGGACTTGAGCAAACCAATTTAGCTGTATTCTTCAGGCATCAGTTTAACAATGGACACTGCCAGATTTTAAGGTGTTTTTTAAGTCTTTTTCAACCCAATATCCAGCTTCTCCATTCTTAGGTAACTACCACAAGCTACCAAACAGAATTCCTCAAACCTTTCACACCACGGGGTCTTTGTGCACAGTCTTCCCTATTACAAAGAAATTTTCTGTCTGGAATCAATCACTTTTGAAATCAATTGTAAAGAAGGTAATGGAAGATAAAGGAGGCTCAGAGGGAACCATATCACTCTCCACAACTACCTGAAAGGAGGAAGTGGAAAGGTCTCCCATGGTAGAAATACTAGATATTGGGAAAAATTTCTTCACTGAAAGGGTGGTCAAGCACTGGAACAGACTGCCCAAGAAATACCATCCTAAAAGGCTTAAAACATGTGTGGATGTGGCACCTGGGGACATGGTTTGGTGGTGAACATAGTAGTGTTGGGTTAACAACTGGATTTGATCTTGGACATCTTTTCCAACCTTAACAATTAGATGATTCATAACACCATGTTTTTAACGTGCCTAGGACTTACCATAGGGGTAGTTATGTTTTTATGCATTTAAGTAAATGATCTAAGTTTCAGCATGTAATTCTTACTTCCCAACACATCATCAACAACCACAGAATGATTTAGTGGCACTGAATAAATGTAGGTGCACTAAAGAAAATATGCCAATTCCATCAGCTCAGATTAGGTTAACTGGGTGGCTCCAAGGCTCACAGGGAGCTTGCAGAGATCTGAATTTATCACATTTTGGTATGATTTGAAGGGATAGTAAATATTGTTAGATATGCACAAAGAGCAGTTGAGAAATGCTATTTAAGCCAATGGCAAAATGGTTGTTGCCAAGAGAAATCTATAGCACTGTTAGGTAAATGTGGAAACCAGAAAACAATGCAGAAAACTGTAAAGAAAGCGAGCAATTTCTCTGAGTCCTAATTTTCCCACTTTTATGCATGTGTTTAGATTAAATTCTGCAACAGAGTGAAGGTGAGATCACCTCGACTGAAGATCTAAAATACTTTTTAAATGATAAATTATAATTAAACACAAAATGACATTACTACTTAATGACTCATTCTTGTCCCTCAACAGACACTGGCATACAGCTACACAAAGTGTTCCTCGTATAGTTTAGGCTGCTGATTGCTGTTGTAGGCTAAAAAATAGAGCTAGACAAAAGCTTTTTTTTCCCCTCTAGGAAAAGTATCCTATTTTAAATGCTACCAGACAAGCCTAAAGAAGTTCTTTGAAACTTCTGAGTGCCGGAAGCAGACAGATGGGGTTTCTCTACATTTTTTTTTTGCGCTACAGTAACTGTGTTAGCCATTCTCTCTCGACAGCAAACTTAAAAGCACACAGTAAACCCTCTAACACTACTGGAGAGGTAACAAACCCAGCCCCCTTTCTCAGCAACCTTTCCACATAATCTGGATTCCAGCACCAAAGCTCGTTCCCTGGCATGTTAACTCTCTGCAGCATCTGTCACTGCTATGAATGGTTGATCACAAGTACCTCTGTAGTCATCTCAATGCCATTAAGCAGATGGCAGCGCTAAATCCGAATGATGTAGTACATCTCCCTGGTGGACTTTGTTTCCATACACCACCATTATTCTACAATTCCTCAGTGATAAATCTTATGTATTCTAGAGAACATTAAACAGTGAGCTGTCAGTGACAATTGATTTATTAGCATCCATTTCCCTCTGCCATATTATTGTCCTCGCAAACACTTGTGCAGATCATGTATGGAGTCACTATGGGAGCAAAAGCACTTTGGCTCAATTTGAAACCTATTTCGGAGATTTAAAATAACCAGATTTTTTCAAGCTGAAAATGTTTAAACTAGTTTTAAATGAAGATTCAACTAAATCCTCACAATTCCTCCACAATACTATTAGGTGTATTTTCACAATAAAATCGGTTTAGCATTAACACCAGGCCATCAAAGCACCCACTAACCCAAGCAAATAATTAGTTTTCTAGACAGGCTTGGGAAGTCCTTTAAGAGTGAGCTAAGTTGCGTAAGGATTCATACACGCTGGTGACAAGTCTACATGTCTCTGACACAGGCAAATACCAGCACCGAGAGTCACGAGTTTGGCTTTCACAATTACAATTCATATTTACCATAAGATCCTGAAACACCACTTTTTTGGCTTTTGGTTTTTGGCACACCACTGCACATGTGAAATTAACAATATGCATATAGAAGAAATTTTATGATGGAATTCCTGACTGCATAACATGCCCTTGACTGCATATCACATAACCCTAAAGCCTGATTGCATATTGGGTCATGTAGTGATAGGAGAAGAGGAGAAAAAAAAAAAAAGAGGAGAGATTTAGATTAGATATTTAAAAGAAATTCTTTACAGTGAGGGTGGTGAGGCACTGGCACAGGCTGCCTGGAGAATCTATGAATGCTCCACCCCTAGAAGTGTTCAAGGTCAGGTTGGATGGGGCTTGGAGCAACCTGGTCTGGTGGAAGGTGTCCCTGCCCATGGCAGGAAGGTTGGAACTCAATGATTTTTCAGGTCCATTCGAACCCAAACCATTCTATGATTCCATGAAGTATTTGCTATCCTCTGATTTTCAGAAATTGCAAAGTATTTTGGTAATTTTGTTTTGTGTTTTCATAACACGACTAAGCAGTCCAGTTGATTAAACATCCATGTTTATACTGATAAAAGTATCATTTAACAATCCCCCTGCAAAAAACTATACATATAATTTAATCTTCTAAAAATCAATTAAGGATCTAGCAAAGCGCAGTACAGCTTCAAGGGATATTTTAAGTCTTTTCGACCATAAAAAATAATTCTGTTAAAGCACATCCTGAAGCACTATTTGGGGCTTTGTTGAATGAACAATCAACAGCGGATAATAAAATGTTCTAAAGGAAAACAACATTTTTTTATAGGATTACATGGCATTAAGATAGATGAGAACTCAGAAAACTCTCATGTTTCTCTCTCTGTTAGTGCTGTGGCAGGTTTTAACTCAAACTTTAAATTGCCAGGCACAAGGAAGGATACAGTCTCACACAATGTCAAATAAAATGCCATTAAACCTCTAACCACTCACAATTTGGTACCAACAAGCAGTTAGTACACAGAAAGGAATAATTTATTTGCAGAACAAAGAAAGTCTCAACTACCTTAATGCACACAGAAACAGAGTATCCTATTCTTCATATCTAAATATGTCACCCATCCTAATCCACCTCAGATTTGGCCATTTCTGGGAAATACACTTGAAATGTCCAGATTAAAAGAGCAATAAAGGAGAGTCACACTGTGTTGTGCTGAATGGTGGAATTTGGAGAATGCACTCCTATGTACCTACACTAAAAGATCTGCTGTTGTGTAACCTCTTACAGATCTCCAAAATTCTGAAACATATTTAAAATTCTATTGCAAGTTCCCATCTTTAACAAAGGAATCACTAAATAAGCAAAATGTTTGAAACAAAAATGAGCATTTTCACTGTTTCCACCATATCACACAATGTATACTTGTGAGCATTAAGCCCTATTCCTGCACTTGAACTTAGTCATACACTAAAAACTACTGCAAGTAATTTAACGAGACAACTCATTTTCAGTTTACTAGCTATTTCTCAGATTTCCTCTTTATTACACAGTATCATTAATATCACAGCATCTCTAGAGAAATCAGTATCAGAAGACTTACTAGAAATAGTATTATTTCAAGATTACTATTTTCATCTTAGAAAAGGAAAGAGTATTTCCACATGCCGGTCACTAGATGCTTTTTAAACACATGACTGCTCTCCCTGAGCAAATGCAGTTTCTTTCCATGTTTTATGAGGGCAAAAAATACCAAGAATGAAATAAGGCTAAACTATGAAAACAATGCACTTTCCCCTAATTTCCTTCACAGTAATGGCATTGTAATGCACCTAAATATGGTAAGTATCTCATAGTGGTTACACAACGGTGTTCTGCAATATGGACTACTCCTTGATGTTCAGATTAAAGACAGGAATGCTGGTCTAGGTAGCTCAGATGGCTGTTTATGGTTATTACTTTTTGCCTGCCAATACTATCCTAAAAATCTTTCTGCCAAGACAGAAAATATGCCAGAAAACAAGCGCTGATATCCTGTGAGAAACATTGACATGAGTAATTTCTTGTTTTCTTTTACCACAGAGCACTTAATAAAATTAAGGGAAAAAAGTCAAGTAATCATTAAGAAGATAAATTCATTAAAATCTAGTAATATATATGTATTGTGAAACTACAGGTAAAATACAAAATAGAGCAATCATTATATGAAATATCTCCTCCTAGACAGCTAAGCACATGCACATCTATCTAAGAATATTACATATATTCTTATTTATCAATCCTTTACAAGAGCAATTTCATTCCTTGAGAGATTTGCTTTTTTCCTAATTTTAGTTCAAAGGAAGCAAATCTCAGTGAAAACCTTCTTAATGTGGAAAAAAAAAAAATCAAATCCAAGTAATGTTTAATTTTGGCTCAGGCAGATGACTTTGTAATGAAGTCCAAATGTTCGTGTGCAATAAACCCATTTACCAATACTACAAGCAGGAAGCCAGAACAGAATTGCCAACATAAAAGTTGAGGACTACTTTGGCAATTGTCTTTTGGGAAAAAAAAATCCATTACTAGTAACTGCTCTCAAAATGTAACACTCTACAGAGTCCCATATTTTGAAGATTCTATACTTCTGATTTCTTAAGTCATATTTTTATCAAGCTTAGAGTCTGTAGGAGCCAAGTATCAGACACAAAGCCAATTTCATTATTTTAGTTCTCAACAATAATGACACTTGAACTTTCCACTATGCTTTTTTGCATTGACTAAGTTGTTAAGCACAGAAAAATATTCATTTACACAACAAAACTGAAGTTCGGTGTGACAACGCTACAGCAAAGCAGATGCCAGGTGTAAACAGTTTGCTCTCGACTTTGCTGTGAACAGTTCTGTACTATTTCAGATAAAGCTGCATTGTAAATCTTACATATTTAGCAGAAGATAGAACAAATCCACCTCATATACACTATTCAGTTTAATTCACCACAAGGGGTTTATTAACAGGAACCTCAGTAACCCTGCCTCAGAGGCAGGTCATAACTTTGCCATAAAATTTCAAGACATTGTCAAAGACATTCAAACATCTACTACTGAGCAAATTATGAATGCTTGGTCTGAGAGAAAAAGAGTGAAAATAAATTACAACTCAGTAAATGGTATGAAAATGGCAAAAATCCCATGAAGTTCAAACTACCTCTTAAAGGAAGCAGTTTGTACTTCACAGCATGTTTCCCATCGTTGGGTCACACTGTTATTCATGGAGTTGGCAAATACTAACTCCTCTGAAGAAAGCAAAATTAAAAAAAAAATCAAAAATGCTTAAAAATAATGCTGGAAATGAAGTGGGAGAAGGAAAACAAATGGCAAGACAATCAAATTTGTCACAAGGAATTCCACAGAAGAGTAACACAAACTGAAGGGTGTACTTTTCTTACAGTCAAATACAGGTAAAATACTGGAATATAACTTTGTTAATGTAGTAAGAAAATTTAATCAGTTGTGTTTCAGACAATTTAACACCTTTTATAAAGTTGTCTTTTTTCTCCTCACCCCTCCTTACCCACTCCTCCCTCCCACAATGAATCTGAATTAAATTTTCCTGAAGTCCCTGAACTCTTGAGAACTTTGATTTAAGATCTGGCATCACTAAAACTGTTACAAGTTCCCAGTTCTGTTTCTTTTCAGCCACTCAGAAATTTAACTTTTATACTTATGTAATAGTAAAGACAAGTAACATGGGGGTTATTTCTAAAATCCCCTCATAAAATTTTTGCTGTTTAAGATGACATTGAAAACCTCTAAGTAAAACTAACTGGCCAACCACAGAATTTTTCAATTGTAGTTACAGCTGATTTGGAGGCTTACCTTTGTGCTTGAGTGCTATAGCTGTTATCATAGGAATCATAGCTTTGTTCATCATAAGCAGCTCCATAGCCATCATCATACTCCTGAAATGATATATAAGATGCAATATTAACTTCAAGCACACACAGAAACAGAGCAGTAACCTAGTTCTACATGTGAAAGAGAACATTCTCCCGAAATGTATGTGTAACATATGTACACCATGAAGTAGCAAGATTTTAATATTAATAGAGACCACTTCTATCTACAAATTTTAGACCATAATTTCTTTAAAGGTAGTTTGAGCTATTGGCAATACACTTCAAAAAGATTTTTTTTCGTTAACATTGGCTTGTGCAGAGACAGTACAAACATTTTGTGTCTCCACGTTCTTGAGTTTGAGTGAGCTACTGATCTTCAAGAAAGTTCTGGGAAGCATCTCAGGAATCAAAACATCTGAATAAATATTGTACAATTGACTGGACAATATTGTACAATAAATAACTGAATAAATATTGTACATTTTTTGGACAATAAATTCAATATTCTATGTAGACTTTGGATAGGAAAGAACTTCCCTAGAGCTAAGACTAGTAAGAATGATAGTTTTACTACTCTGAATGCCCTGTGAATACTCTTCAGCTTGTGGGAGTTCAGCACTGAACAAGAAACTAGAAGTAAGGACTTCTTACTCCTCTCCACATTATTCACACTATTTAAGTATACACTGTAACACTCTTCCCAAAACAGCACTGTATTTGAACACCAATTTGAACAAATCCCTAACTGCAGCTCTACAGAAGTTTAAGATAAAAATAAGTGACAGTAATGTGTTTTCACAGAGAGGGATGAGCTAGAGAATTCTGAAGAACTGCCATCAATTTACTGTTTTGTCCAATAGTACATCTACCTGAGCTAAACACAGTAAAAGTAGAAATGGCACATCCACTGCATTGATTCCTAGGAAATCCTAATATCTAAATCCTATCTATACATGTCAAAGACCTCAATGGATATTTAGGAGTATCTTGTCCAGGTTTGCCAGATGAGAAAGACCTAATGAGAAGACACTTTGAAGACTGGGATGTCATCTTTCATATACACGTGTGTGTGTGTATATATAAATAAATAAAAATGGTGTTTTCTGAGTAAGTGTGTATTCAACCCTGGTAATTAAAGGATAAAGCCTCATGAAAGAAGCAACATGTTCACGAAAAAGAACATTTTAAGAATCTTTCAGCAATGACAGAAAACAAAACCAACAAGCAGTATCAATTAGATAGGGATGAAAAATGATGGATGGATTGTGCAACTCTAGTAGAAAACATCTCCAATGATGGGAATCTGACAGCTTTTTACAGCAGAAGCCAGTGACATCCTCAAAACAACTGACAAGAAACCTAATTTCCTATGAGTTTTTAGCAAGTTTTCCAGTCATTTGAAATAGCTTCTATGGAAAACAGGCAACCTGCCTATCAATAGAGCTTCACCACTGCTACATCAGTGCACATGATTGTTTCCCAGCAGTGATTAGGAGAAGGGTGTCTCTGCATATTTGCCAGCACAGCTGAGTAAGTTTATTCATTGGTTTGGAAGAAGAAACCAGGCTTTTTTCGACTGTTGGTTGCGAGGAGATCCATAGATAAACAGTCACTCTTAACAGAAAATGCATTTTCTCTTTCAGTAATTCACTGCCCTGAAACTAAAAATTAAAACAGACTCTGAGGATTTTCTTGCCCATCAGATATGGATTTTTCTTGATAAGCCACAGACTAACCCCCAACCTCAACTGCCTCCTGGCACTCCTTCCAAACAGGCATTTTATTACTTATTGATGCAATACACAGACATCTGTTAACAATACGGACCCTGACTAACAGCAGAAGCTGCCTGAGCCAATTTATTTGCTCTGTTCCAGAACATTTACATGACATTGGGTCTCCTCTCATAGACTCTCCCAACTGCGAACCAGCCATCCCTAAGAGGGGTTTCTAAACTTCAAACCAGGCACATCCAGCAGTAGAAATAAATGAAAGCAGAGAACTGAAATTAACCTTTTAATGTACTAGGAAAGCTTTTCCACTAAGGAATCATTAGAGATCTCTCGAGCAATAAGTCCTCATTAACACTGATGTTAACTATTTCATTGAAAAACTGGATCATGAAGAAAAGGCAGTAAGAGACTACTTTGAAGTTATGGTACATCTATGACTTCTTGAAAACAAAGGAACAAAATAAATTTGAAATGAGAAGATCTTTCATAAGGTGTTCAGCAGAAGTAAATGAAAATTTGGGGGAAGTCTGTTCTGTATCAGACTGAACTGTTTCTAGTATTAGCACTTCTCTTCCAGATAATTTTTGACCAGGATTCATTACTGTTCACCACTTTGTGTGTTGGCAAACTGACAACTGTTGAAATGAGGTCCTGCACCATGATATTGTTGAAGGTGGCTCTTAGAAGCCTTGCATAGAAAGACATCTGATTTGTGGTTTATATGTGGGACTCCTGTCTCTCAGAATTAAAATCATCAACCTGTGCTTCTGAAATTACTATAATCTGCTTAAACAGATCAATTATCTTTTACTGACGTATTTCATAGAATCACAGAATGGTTTGGGTGTGAAAGGCCCTTAATGATCATCTTGTTCCACCCCGTCATGGACATGGACACCTTCCGTCCGTCCAGACTAGACCAGGTTGCTCCAAGCCCTGTCCAACCTGGCCTTGAACACTTCCAGGGATGGGGCATCCACAACTTGTCTGGGCAGCCTGTGCCAGTGCCTCACCACCCTCACAGTAAAGAATTTTTCCTTAATATTTACAGCTATAAACCTCAAAGTTTACACTAAAAACAAGATAAACATGTGCAGCATGCTCCAAAAATAGAAGAGGTTTGCTCTCAATAGCTTGTTCTGTTAAGAAATAAGAAATAAGAGATTCAAATTCCAAAATATGTGTTTGCTCTGCATGATTCCTTTGAAGTAGCAATTAGGCAGGAGCAGCAGAAGTACGTTTCAGACCTTTCCCTGACCTACGTCTGACAGTATTTGTTCTTAGCCATGTAGCATTTGAAAACTTTCTCTTTCAGGAGGTTACAAATAAGGTCAACCAACACAGAATTTTTTACACTTAAAATTAAATCTGCACTACTAAAGTATTTTCTTTCTGAATCAGACCTCTAGAGGCTTCAGTTTTCTTTATTTAGTATTTAGGTGAAATACCCCTGGCCATCTGGCATGTTTCAGTACTATAAAATACCACGCTAACTTAAATAAAAGTATCATTTTTACACGTACATAACGAAAATGGACAGGACTGAACATATGCACAGAAATCCTGTCCTAAAGTACACCTTTGTACTAAGTACATTCTACCAAGCTCAAGCATTGCTACACAGATTTCTTTCTATGTAATAACAAAAGCATTACACCTTCATAAGAATCTTCTCATTACATTTTTCCTGCTGATTTTTATCTTTCAGGTACTTTCAGGCATTCACTTTTATATTTAAAGCTGCTATTCTTCTTCACATGGATGACAGTGTCTGTATTCCTTCTACCTACTAAATGTAATACAATGGACTTCCCTCTCTATTCATACTACATATGTCTATAAATAGCTTTTCCTAAATGTACTCAGATATCAGAAAGTTTACTGGTGAACCCATAGTTCATCTCCCACATCAAAACCCAAAAGCCCACACGAGATCATGTCTTGATTCCACGAACAGAAGCCTTTCCTTTGTTATTCATTACTCTACTTTTCACGATAACCTAGAAAACTTAACTCTTATCAGATTTAGTCTGATCAAAAGGCAGCAAGTGTGCTGAACAGTCTGTGCTTACAACAGAAATGCAGGGAAAAAAGAGCTGAAAATGCTGAAGTCCTCTTAAACTACAGGTATTTATCACCCAACATTTGAAGCATCCACCAGGAAGGTATCAAGAGCAATTGTCTTGACTTCACACTTAAGAACCTTCCCCCAAAGTAACAGAACAGCTGGAGTTACAACACAGATCATCCAAAAAGAATATGAAATTACTCTGTAAAATCTCAAAGCTTATTAATAAAGTCCTTTATTAAGCCAACCTATAAGCATTTTTACTTAAAGAGAGCTTCTGCCTGCTGTGGTCTCAATGATAGTGCCCAGAGGTGATATAAATCCAAAGAGCAGCACTGGTAGCTGTAATTGCTCTGTGTAAAGTACAGACATTCTTCATTAATAGAATCAAAAGCAATGTGTAAATATGCACCCTTCAAATATATTAAATTACTATCATGGGTCAAAAAATAATAAAAGCAACCTTTGCCAAAACCCCTGCACTCCCCAAAACATTATAAATCATGCTAAGCCTTGCTCATCAGTGCTTTTTAATTACAACAGCACTCTAAATAAACCCTTGCTAGTGGAGAACAGGAAATGGTGGTTTTCAATTGTAATCTGCTGGCAATGACAGTGACAGACTACTGCTTGGACCTTCTTTAAGGAAAATGAACAATGCTTCAAAGAAACAGGAAGAAAGAAGAGGGTAAAAGTGGCCTTCAACAAAAAGGCTATTTGCAGTGCTGGGGAAAAAAAAAATAATGAAATCAATAAGAAATCAATTTTCCAGCTGTTCCCATCTAAGGAAATCCATCCAAGGGAAAAAAAATAAGGGCCATTACCACTAAAAGACTGTGGTTTCTTTTCCTCATCATTCTCTGAAATTAATACTTACGCCACTACTTTATCCCAGAATACTGGAGGAACATATTCCTTTTAGATAAAAACTATAAAATTTAAAAAAAAGTTTGTGCAGAGATTAGCTTGAAGGAGAAAACACAAAACAACATCAGTGCAGTGCAATGAACTTTTCTTGGCAAATTAGAACTGTAAAGGGAAGGAACAGCCATTTTGTTACATGGGAATAACATCCCCCCTCCCCATTTAATCAACAGGGAATATGGGGCAATCAAAACAAATATGGGTAGCTACAACCATCTAAAGTCTGAGTGCCAGCATCAAGGACATTAGCAGTAACCATGCACAGACTGTAAGATCTTGTTTTGGAGATTTTCATCTGTTTTCATCCAGAAGGAGCCTAGTGCATATCCAACCAGAACAAATAAGATATTCCTGGAATAAGAGATGCAGGAGCGGATTGTTTTTCATGCACCTCAAAAAAACCCTGAGGAGTTGCTAATGAATATAGACAGCAACATTTAAACCAAATTACTATCAGACCAAAACAAGTCTGGTTTTCTATACACAACAGCAGGGAGCAGTGTCAGAATCAGGAAGACTCATGCTCATTCAGTAATATCAAGTTTTAGACAAGCAGCTTAAACTAAAACACTTTGAAAATAATTTTATAGGAACTTTATATGTTAATTTCGAGATAGGCAAGGGGAAAACCTTTTCAGCCTTTTCTCCAAAACACTCCACTGTTTCCACAGCCAATGTCACCTGAATTCCTGGGAAAATGGAAACATTCTGCATTCTCTCTCCACCTCATCCTGAAAACCCCAGAGAAGGTAAAATATTCAAAATTAAACTAAACAACTAATTGAAGGGCTTAAAATTTGAAACCTTTTATTTTTACATTTATCTCTTCTTGCTTGTCCTATTTACTATGAAAAAGAACATTGGATTGGGAAGGAAAAGCCAAGAAACAATGTTTTCATGTTATGAACTTGCTTTCCAAGTCTTACTCGAATTCCCCCTGAATTTAAGAATAGTGTTAGCACTTCTGAAAAACCAGAACTCAGTAAACAAACTGCTCATAAAATGACGCAGTACCTAAATGGAAACCACAACATTTCCCACAGAGGGAAACAGGGCCAGCAAGGACGAAAGATAATTTCTCTAGTTCTTAGAGACTGAAGCTAATTCAAACTTTTCTCCAGGAACCCAAACAAAAAGCTTCACATTTGAAACAACTAAGCAAACAAAACCAAAGATTTAAAATGCTGCATGTCATTAGGAAGCTATCAACACTTACAAGACCAAGGTAAATTAAAACATGGTGTAAATCTTGCAAAGTGACACTGAAATTATACTTGAACTCCATTCAAGAATATAAATTCTTTGCAAAGTCTCACATCATCTGGACTAGCCCTTACTTTCACTAATATTCTGCCTCCTCAAATTCAAGAAGCCTTTACTTGTAAATAAAAAAATTGGGTTTTTCTATATGGTATACAGAGTTTTTTCTCCTTTTTTCCTACAGATCTTACCTTCTTCAACCCCAAACAGCAAGTGAATGTTAATGAGAAAACTCTACTTTAAAAACAGTTCACCACGCCAAATCAGCAGTGTATTAATAGCTCCAAGAAATTGCTTCCACATTAATCCTAATTTTTAGTTTTTCAAAATCTAAATTAATTATGATCTCAACAGGGAGAGAGGGAATTCAAGCACAAGGCCAGAGATTTAACAGAACTTGCACTGGCTTTCTAAGAAAGTGAACTAAATAACAGGCTATAGGTTTTTCAATGGAATGGGCTCTCCCCTGTAAATAGCAAGACTTTGCAATCATTCTTTTCACTAACTGATATCTACATTCATATTTTGTAATAATCACTGGATCATGAAATGAATTTCTTAGCCATCCAGCCAAATATTATTTGTGAATCAACTTTCCTTAAAATCCAAATTTGTAGGATTTCTTGCAAAACCAGAAGGACAGAAAACACTGTGTATGCTGGGACAGTATCCTGGTGCTCAGCATTATCATCTCCAGAGAGAACCAAGGGAAAATGAATACATGCAATAGGAATTTGAACCACAGGCCTTCCACTACTCGAAAAATACTGAGATTTCACTTTACAAAGAGAGACAGAGCAACACATCATCTGCTCATTATTTTGGGAGAGATCTTGTTAGACAGCAGGTTATGGTAATGCTTTGGGTCTTCCCCATTTCTCATGGGAAGCAGAACAGGCATAGTCGCATGCTACTGTAATATCTGTAATACACATGTACTTCACAGTACACATACAGTGTTAATTACAGTCTCACAATACAGACTCAGTGTGAGAATTCAAATCTGAAGTGTGAAGTCTGCTTTGTTGATCAGTTAAAACAATGTATTTCTGGAAATATTCAGAAATTAATGCTTCAAAACATTCCTAATATTTATGGTTTTTCAGAAAGCAGAAATAACTAAATGTAGATGTTAAGGAGTTGATTTTGAAGTTTGCTGTTATCAGTAACTTTTTTGCATCCAGCTGTGCTGTACATCCTTCTGAGCAGCCTGTATCTGTATCCAAGTTAAAATAATCTTGACATCTGATTAGAAGTAATTCACAATGCTCTTTTTCAAGTTACAATTTACTTAACATTAGAAAGGCTCCCTTGGTCTCTCATTGGTAGACATTCCATCTTAGCTCCATTTGTTAACACACAAAGCAATGTCATTGAAGTATTAGCTGCTAGAAATTATACATGTGGTCAGTGCATTAGAAAACTCTGCCACTGAGTTAACCCTTGTCTGAACACCAGAAAACATCAATAAATAGCCACAAACAGAATTAAAGCTCTGCCACAAATTTTCCTCAGAACTGGGACAAATATTTAGATGTGACTGCCTTCCAAAATAGTGTTGAAGCAAGTCTTGGCCATAACATGCTAGTTACAATGAGTTATTTTTTCAGTGTAGACATTCCACACTGCCAGAGAAACAGGTCTTAAATCCATGTTTAAAGTTCTTAATGCCTAAAAATCTGATTATGAACTCAGATAAAAATCACTTTGCATTTAACACACTTAAGCAGCCAAAACAGGGCTTGACACGGCATCATCACAAATATATTCATGCAAAGTACAGAAGTGAAAGACTGGCAGAGTATTTGCAAAATATTTGCCTTTGTAAAATGAAAATAGCATCAAATAAAAATATACTCTCAAAAAGCTTCAGTCCCACTGCTGTGTTGCTAATTTGGAAAAAAGCCTCAGAGGTTGGAAGCTGCTAAGAAGACGACAGCAGGACGAGGCCAAAAGCAGCAAGTGTTACGAGACGGTAACTGAGACTGAGCAGTTCTGTTCTAACCTATGTTTGACTGAACATTCACTGAGGAATTGACCTTACACTGTTACTAATTTCTGGCTTACTGGAAAATTGTGGAAAAGCTTAACATTTTCAGCTAGTAGCTAAATACAGTTTCTATTTCTTATCTTACTGGAATAAGTTGTCAGCTTAAAAATACATAAAAATAATTTTATCTATTACACAATATAGTTCAATGAGTAGAGAAAAATTCACATTTAATTTTGAGAAAAATGTTCCTGAAACCATCTGTCAGTGCTTCAATAAATGCAGCATCCACCTAGTATGGTTTCCCTTAGCCAACTATTACAAAAACAAACCCGGCCATGCTTCACACGTCACAATAGGTTTTCTCCTGACCTGAGCAGTTGAGGAAGTAAAAATGAGAGTCCTGTTAGTCTTCAGAGAAAGTTAATCACAGCAACCAGAGTTATTAAAGAGTCAGTCTTCAGAGAAAATGATAAGGAACTGTCATTTAGTGGCTTCAAGAGCTTCATAGTGGTACTAACAGTGTGGTGGGGTCTCAGGAGGAATGAGTCCTGGGGCTGAGACTCACAAGTAAGTGAGACTGGCAACAGTGGAGTGGGAAAACTGCTTATATTGAACCGGGGAAATGTGCAAACATTGCTGCTTAGTCCAGTATGTTGTGTGACTGCTGCAGAGAAAGCCAAAGCATTCAAAGGCCACCAACACAAAGACCCCAGAAAGCTGACTGAAGACAGAGGCAGCTCACTCTGAGTAGAGCTTTTTGTAATGGGCAAGGTTCTGGAATATTTCCCTGTGGGCTCTAAACACAGCACAGCAATGTTCATGGTTTTCTGGATCTTGAGCCCACATTAAAATGCATCTCAAATTAGTGACTTTTTGCCTGTGATATTTTTCCCATGTGAAATACTGCCTCCAGAAGTAACCCTTTCAATTCTTCAGAATGAAGTAGCCATTCCCCTTCCCATTTTAACGATAACTATTAAAAAACCCCCAGCTACTTAACCAAGAAGAGGAAGGAGAGATACCAGGATAAGCAGGAGGCAGAACTGAGTTACTCACAGGTGTTAAAAATCCCTTTGTTGCAAGAACTACACACAGTTAGCAAAATGAGTGAAGGAAAAAGGGAAGCTGTTTGTAATTCATTGTCTGTAACAAGGTAGATTTAATAGCACTCAACAGAGGAAATGGGCAAGGACTTTACATACTGAAAGCCCTAAATCACCTTTGAGACATTCACGGAGTTACAGGAGTGAGTGGTTCAAACCTTCCATCTGCACACAGTTTGCTTCCTCCTGAATCTGCAGCTTCACATTAGATTAATGAGTATAAAGCAAAGGCTTGTAAGCGTAAGGGAATGAAGAGCTTCACGAATCCTTAGGACTTTCCAATCCTCAATGGAAAGACTTCTTGTGGTGGGTTGACCCTGACTGGACACCACGTGCCCACCAAAGCCGCTCTGTCACTCCTCTCCTCAAGTGGATGGGGGAGAGAAACCATACCAAAAGTATTCTTGGCTCAAGATAAGAGAATTTCCCCCAGATGGGTCTGTTTTTGCCTGTGAGTGATCTCTCTCTGCTCTTATTACCAAGGAAATCAGAGTAGGATGATGAGAAATAAAAACTAAATTTGGCAACACCTTCCCCTGCATGCTTCCTTTCTTTCCCAGTCTCAACTTAACTCCAAAATTCTCTACTTCCTCCCTCACAGCAATGCAGGGGGATGGGAATGGGGGTTGTGGTGAGTTCTCTGCTCATTTCTCCCCAGGGACAGGACACATCACACTCTTCACCTGCTCCAGCATCAGTTCCCTCCCATGGGGACAGTCCAATGCAAACTTCTCCAATGTGAGCCCTTCTCTTGGGCTGCAGCTCTTCATGAACTGCTCCAGTGTGGATCCCTTCCATGGGGTCAAGCCCTTTAGGAACAGACTGCTCCAGACTGGGGTTTTTTTCCCCCCTCTTTTTAAAATACATTATCCCAGAGGCAGTACCACCATTGCTGCTGGGCTTTGCCTTGTCCAGCAGCAGGTCCACCTCGGAGCTGGCTGGCAGTAGCTCTGCCGGACATGGGGGAAGCTTCCAGAAGCTTCTCACAGAGCCACCCCTGCACCCCTCTGGTACCAAAACCTGGCCATAAAAACCCAATACACTGACAAAGGCTGCTCTGTAACCTCTCTGGGTATCTCAGTCTCCAAAGCTTTGATGGTGCTTAAAGTAACTCATGGTACCCTCCAGTCTTTCTGATGTTCTCGTTCTACAGATACTTCCCCATCAACAAGACCTTATTCTGCTCAGGTTGGCAAACTAATGCTTTGATATTAAATATATCTAAACAGGAATTAGTAAAGAAGGGGCAGAAATACTGCTAATGACTCCTACTGTGCTCTTTTAACCTGTAAAAGACACAGTTAAGGCACTTTGATAATGTACTACAAATGGACAGACAAAAAAATACCAAGCATCAAACTTAGCACTGAACATGCAATACACCAACGCCTCATGTCCCTGCTAAACATTCTTCTAAAGGAAAAATGGACCAACTAGAACTGCTTTATCAACTACAGCTTTAAGTACTATATCTATCTATATCTATCCCAGTTAAGGTATCTTGTTTAGAAGATAAGCGATCCAGTTCTAAAGAACATTCTTTTTAGAAGTTATTTAGCACAACACTACTTTTCTGTACAGTGCTATTTTCTAATTATTCTCTCAGAAGTGAAGCATACATCAGGATATTCAGTCAAACAGCTGCTACTTCCATGCCACTTCTATAGATACATGCTATAAATAGCAGATTATATATAAATATGAAGTTACTCAAAGAGGTTTATATTCTACCATCTCTCTGTGTGTTCTAGAATGTATGTCCTGGAAACAGGCTGTTCAATGAGGACTGATTCCTTTGAAAGCATTGTGACAGAACCACTTATTTGCAGTGCCCACTTTGACTAGTCAAGTATAGCCAGGGGAAATTCAGGCATGTTGTTAAAGGATTCTTCCTCAAAATTAATGAACTACATTAACTTCCGCTGAATTGTTCAGTTATATGCATAAATGTTTATATTAACAACATTAAACTTCTTTCTGAATAAGGCTCTAAGTGTTATATAGAAAACTGGATTTCTGTGAAAAGGACAAAAGCTGGTATTTCATTTAGAGGGTTTTGGTGGGGATCTTTGGAAGAATAGAGGAGAAGGTAGGTGAAAGAAGGGTTAAGAGAAAAGCAAAAAAGTTCTAAATAGTAAAACCATTTTCAGGAATGCAGGATCTCCTTTTTTGCTTATCTAAACAACAGAGACAAAGTCCAGACACACTTGGCTGTAAAGAGGGTACACTAAAAGCTTTAGTATATGTAAGACATTAAAAGCATTGTCCTTGAAGGTATTATTTTTCTATACGACTAAGTTCATTTTTATCCCTATAGTTTTGATTTAATGATCTTTTTTCTCTACCTTACTGCTCTGTAAGTTGAATTTAAGTTTTCCCTAACAATTCATAGCTGCGTAATTTCGTCATATACAACATAAAACGTATTTTGATATTATTCTAATGTTTAATACAATAAAATCAAGATGAATATGTATGGCTTATTGAGATACACTGTGCATTGTTAAAATTTTAGGATTACTTCTGAAGCTTTCATAAAAATACTTTACTTGTCTAATCATTAAACAACTGTATGACCACAAAGATAGGCTCAGGAAGGAAGATTAGAATATTATTCTGTTTTAGTTGAGAATTAAAAGTCATTGTGATTTTTCAGATTTTTTGGAAAGCAGAAACCTAATATAACATTTAAGAGGTACATAACTATTTTGCCAAATGCACTGTAAATGTCTTTATGGTGGTGTATACATATAACCTGAATTTTTTTAAAATCAAACAGTTCAAGTCTGAACAGGTAAAGAGAGATGACCACAATTTTTCATAGATGCTGGGTGTAGGACTTAATTAGGTGCTAATTATAGAGATTGTACAGAGTTCTGAAGGGATGTCACCTCTCCAGAATGACACACACTGCGTGCACAGCACATCCACAGCTCCACTTACATATTCGCCGTAGGTCTCCTGTGCCGGCGGCGGTGGCAGGGGCCGGTACCCTGCAGGGGGAGGAACTCCTCGTGCTCTGGGTGCCAGAAGTCCCCGGCTCCGACTGACTGGTCCTCTGCTGGGAGGGACTCCCCTGGGAGCTGGTGCCCCTCTGGGCACTCCTGCTGGTGGTGGAGGCACTCCCCCACGGCCCCTGCGAACACATGGATCACTCACCATTAAACACTATACCCAGGGCCTCCCTTGCACCACCCTCCCTCCCCACCTCATCATGACAGTTTTGCTTTGCTACAGCCAGAAAAAGTCTAAAGGAGATTTAGAGTTTGTCATTTCTCTGTAGGATTAAATCCGATTACACGCATTATGCAAAAAAATGCTGGAAGATACAAACTAGACATGGGATTCAGTGATGAACCTTGCACTGACTTGAGTCATTCTCACATACACAGACACTCCCAAAACAATCTGCTGGAATCAGTCAACTTCACTAGAACGTGACTTCTAGTTCGTGAAATCACAACCACAGAATAACAGCTTCATTGGAAGGTGTCAGGCTATATCGTACTCAAACCCTGCACAGAGGAATCAGTTGCCACTCCCTTCAGATCCCATGAAAGCTTCTGAACACAACCCCAAAACCACACTGTGTGTGAGATACTGAGTCGGTCACAAAAAATATATTTTCTTCTGCTTCTGAAGAGATTTCCATCTGTTTCAGGAAACATCTAAATGTAATAAAACGTGCAGGGTGATTATAGGATATAACCTGATGTCCTACCTGTATTTAAGAAAACTAAACAACAGTATACTTGGTCTAAAAATTCTGAAAGCATGATAAGCATTAACTTGCATTCCATTACTTTGGACACGCAACATATGGATGAAAAATATGAGACTTCAGTTGAACCAGTTTTCAAAAAACATTTGATCCATTTAGAGGTGGCTTTTCCTCCTGCCTCCCTGCAGTAAAGAGAGAGACTTAGAGGTACAATCTGTGAGAAATTTGCATCATTTACTCTCTTTTAAAGAGGACATCTAAAACATTGCTAATACACACCTCCTTTTTAAAGGATTTCATTTCACCCCATCATTCAGTCCATCATTTCATGGACTATAATTGAGTCTGAATGACTGCTGTGGGCAAACAGAATTGTTCCAAATTAGTCAAACCCTTATCATACATAGAAGGAAACAAGGCACAAGCTCTACCCTATCTTTCTACCTATCAAGCCATTGTCTAATTAATCTCAAGAGTAGTAATTGAGTAAAAATACTCTGTCCTGATTTCAGTAGAAATTTCCAACTTGAACAGTATTATAAAGATCCAGATTTGGCCTTAAGATTTCCTATCCCATTTCATACAAGTCTTGTAATTTTACATCAAAAAACTAATCAGAAAACAAGGCAATCATTTTATCACAAATAAGTAGTATTTCAAAAACTGCATCACTGAATGAGGAATGCAAAAAATGTAAAGATACAACCAGGATAGATTTTATTAATTTTAATTACTGATCAAAACACAAGTCACGAAGTATTTTAAACAAGCCTAGAGAGTGAGTGATTTAAAACTGTGCTTATTACTTGGTTTTGGCTAATCTGTAGAATGCCTCCTCAGGACAGGGTACCAGCTGCTTATTTGACTTCATTGTAGTGGGGGCAGGGGTGGGCAGTGAAGTTCCCAGACACAGCCTGCTGAAGTAATATAAAGAAATAGCAAATGTGATACTTTCCAAGAGAAGCCAGAGAAAGGGAAATGAACCTAGTGGCATAGATGACAGTCAACATCAAGTCAAAAAGAAAAAGAAAAAGGTCAGTAAAAAGATTCAAGAATCAGTAGGCATAATCATGACAGCATCCTTCAGGCAAGGTGCAAGTGAAAGCAGGAAATGGGACATGCTGAAAAACATGGAAAAACATATAAGGGAAGAAAAAAAGTACAGTTTTTCAAGCTAGCATAGATTTATTCTTGAGAAGTAATTAGAACACCAGATCCATGTGATGAGGTCTTTTCTGCATTTCAAAAACAGTTTATAGGATTGGAATGGTGATGAGTGGGAAATAATATTTCTCTTGTATTACTAGATAATTTCTGATCTTAGTTTTTCCTAACTTTGTCCATTCCACCTACAGGAACTCTTAATGTGAGATGTGTGGTTCTCATGGTTACTGGATGAGACTGGAAAGGCACCAAGATAGAAAACTCAGTGACAGGAGAGTTCCATCACCACCACACAGATTTGAGTTGTATCAGGTTACGATGCTAAGAGGAAATTTTTTGAAACTGTAAGTTGTTATTTCTTTAAGAAATTATTGGGAAACTAAAGAAGCTTGATGGACATCTACAGTGAACAGACTCAAAATATTGACAGACCACTTGAACAGGAACCTTTGCACACCTTTGCAAAAACAACAGATCTGTTCAGGTATTGCATAATTTGAAAAGGGCATCTACACAAATTGTGTTTAAAAATGCTTAGAAGAATAAAAGGTATATATACACACGATATAGGAAGACAGAAATTCTACAGGAAGTCAGAGCAAATACACAACAATCATCAAAAAAGAAAAAGCTTGAGAAATGGCAACAGGAGTTCAGTAAGGCTAGAACAGGTTTTAAAAGAGGTATCACTTGAAAGGCTGAACCTAACTCTAACCTCAAAGGAAAAATCCTAATAAAACAAAATACTCAGAAAAGCAGGTCCAACATAACTGAAGTCCTTCAATCCTCCCAGAATCAGGAAACCTCCCAGAGTGAGCCTCAATCACCAGTGCAGACCAGTTTCTATACAGGAATGTCTACATGTAGATGCACATTAGGTGTTTTGCTACACAATCAAGAAAGACCAGACAAGGTTCTCATGGTAGAGCTGTTCTTACAGTAATCCACTGGATAGTGCTGCCAATGCTTTAGAGACAGATTACAGAACAAAAGGAACAAATAAAAGTATGTGCACTATTTTTCTATAAACTACAACAGAGGTTCAGAATCTGTAGCTGAATCCCAACCTGACTGTTTTAGAAAAGAAAATAGCTAAAAAAATCCAGCTTACAGGAGGAAACACTCGGGAGTTAATACATACGCACATATAAATTTATATGTCCTACCATTACAACAACTAATAGGTTCTGCACTGTGACTGCCTATAGAACATCTAGAATTAAGATTGGCCCAGAGGTCAAGACACTAAAAATATATTATTTTAGAAAACATAAGTGACATAAGTCACTACTCAACTCTGTGTATTCACAAACTTGTTTCCTAATTCAACTTCTTTCCTAATTACAAAAAATCCAAACAAAGTAACTGTAAGTGCATCAGAAACTATGTCAAAGATGACGAGCAGTCTAGAACCATTCACATATCAGGAACAATTAAGTAGATTAAGGCACTTCACACTACAAATGACAACTGAGGCTTATCTGATGAATCCAAGAGAAGCATCAAAGGAATGGAGAAGGCTGCGGGGTGCCCTCAGCACAGTCTACACCTTCCTCAAGGAGAACAGTGCAACAGGAGGTGCTGGCCTCCTCTCTGGTGACCAGCAACAGGACCAAACAAAACTGAATTAAGTTGATTTTGAAATTTTGTTCTTTCACTTTCCTGGGCTTTCCATCTCCTTATCAACTTCTTTTGAGGGGTATCCATCTGCTTCCAAGGCCTCTGAAGAAACTGCACAGAGGGTCTATTCTCTATCCCTTCTCTTCTACAACTATCTCACCTATAAATTAAAAAACCTTTGTGCAACTGCTAATAATTAGAATAACTCTTCTACGTAATTCATCCAAATCAAGGCATCTCAGCTCTGTGTTATCGCACTCAGAGATAGCTTACAATCAAATCAAACTTCTCATGGCTCCTGGACCAATTTGTCTTGCTTGCCTCTTTGCCCAAGGACATCATTCCGCAGGCCCAGTTTCAAATGCCACCAACTCTCCCAGTCTTTACTAACAGACTGCTGATTAGTTTTATTTTCTTTATAACAAGTTAAACATTATCAAAACTCATTTGTCAGCCTATTGTCAGCTTTGACTACCAGCTCATATTCTGAAAGACAAGAAAGATATTTTTTTGCCTTTATGGCACCTCTACCATGGTGTCACCTCTGTCCCTGTGAGAAAACTTTTGAATGTTCTCTATTGGAACCCCTTAATAACAAGAACCCATAAAAACTTCTTACAGTGCTGAGTCCATATATCCAGGCTAATGGCGTGGACAAATAAGCACTGAACCTCCTACAGATCTGTCTCCTAACTTTTTGAGTACTTTGATTGTGCAAATACTTTAAAAAATGGTTCAAACGACTTATTCTCACAACAGGTGAAATAAAAAGGGTCTTGCTAGTAACCCCTCAGAGGATGACACTACAGTACACAAGTGAGCATCACGGGGGACACTGGTGTTTGGTTTTCTTTTTGCTACATTTTTAAGAAAAACTCCGAGTACCCATTAACTGTAATTTCTATCAAACACACACTAGTACTTAATTACTGGCAGTAAACACACTCAGTGTCAAATCCCACCTCCTAGCCAGGTGCTGCTATTGTCACTTCCAGACAGGCTTTAGCAACAAAATGATCATCTATGCACTTGAGTCCTTTGTGCCCTGCTCTCAAAGAAACATTTTATTGCCAGATTATTATTGCTTCAGAAAATCTGAAATATTTTTTTCATCTTTATCGTCACTTTGGGTTTGATTTTCCTGAATTTATTAATCTGGCAGTGGTAAATCCAGTGAAGGAAGTTAACCCTTCCCCATTAAACACACAAGTCATTTAGATCATTAAATTCTGAATAATTTTACTCCCAAAGTTGAGTAATTAACTTGTAGGCTCTGCATTAAAAAAGGCATTGAAATCTGGGTACCATGCACTAGACTAAGTAAAGCAAATCCGAGTAACTCATTTAGTATCTTTTGTTTCACTACAAAATGGGAGGAATAATCTAATTTAACTCACATATCACATCATCCATTGAAGATATTGTCATGAAAGCTGTTTTTATTGGAATCTAACTCTCCTCCCATGACATGACTTCATTACTTTCACCCATCACTGGATGGCTGAGTTAGTAAAATTATTCTGATCATGAAATCACAACTAGAGTCAGTTCACAGCTTTCCTTCACTTTTAGTGAAACAAAAATTTGAACAGTTTATGGTATGAAGATCCTTTTCACTATCTCCCCCCAAAAACATTAAATGGAAGAATAGCTCTAAAATAAAAATACTTGTAAAATTTAGGACCAGTTCTCAAACACTATATAATTCAATGAGGAAACACTTGGAATTCTTTAATTTCATCATTCACAGTTCTATATATCTGCAGGGATTTACAATGTTCAATATACAGATCTAACAAATTTGGTTACCAGATGTTGATTATTTTCTTCATTTGAGCACAGCCAGCTACATTCAATGTTCCTCAAACAGTAAATATTTTTGTATTATATTAGACATCTGAAAAATAACAGACCTGTTATTCTGGTGCTGACATTTTAAAATACTAAAACACTGATATCTGGATACAACTCAGAACTCACATTCCTGCCTTTTCTTCCTTTTTGAAGAAACAAAGAGTCACCATTGAGTTGACACTCTTACACAAGTTTTATTTCATATTTCTATTTTAGAACAGTAATATATATGTTCATGTTTCAATTTTGTGAAAAATGGAAGCTCACAAAACTAAAACAAAACACAGTGAACATTAATAATACCTGCCTTTGGCCTCGATCCTGAACTGGCTTTGTCAAGTATTTCTTTTGTGCTACAGAATCTTTTGCACTTCACTACCTGCATGTTCTCAACAAAAAGTTATTCTTCAAAAAAAGAAACCAATTGATTCCAGACATACGGCAGGAAAACAGCTGGAAGTTGTGAACACACTGCAGCAGTGATCCACATCAGCTCCTTTTACTTCTAACATATAAGACAGCAAGTTCTAACTCACAACTTCTGTAGCAGTTTTATTTTTCCCCAGAGTGATGGTCATTCAAGCACTAGGATCCCACTCATGCATAGACTGAAATATGAATAATACATGGGAAAAGTAAAAAAAAAAAAAAACCTCCACACCCTCTTGAAAGCATAAAGCAGAAATCTGCCATTTCTTTAATGAGACTATTGATAGATATTGGCTTTACAACAAATTATGTTTTTTCTCCCCTCACCTTAATGAAACCAAAATACCTGTTTTCAAATACAATCTCTCTCAGTCTGGGGTGTGAACTCAGACTGCTCTCCCTTACTGCGGCCTTTCAATACCTAAGCGGAGCTGTTTCTAAAAGGTAATTTTATCAGGGTCTGTACTGATAGGACAAGGGACAACAGCTTTCAGTTGAAGAGGGGAGGTTCAGATTGGATATAAGGAAGAAATTTATGATGAAGGTGCTGAGACAACACTGGAACAGGTTGCCCAGAGAAGTTGCAGATGCCACGTCCCTGGAAGTGTTCAAGGCCAGGCGGTGACTCTGAGCAGCCTGGTCTAGTGGTAGGTGTCCTGCCCTTGGTAGGCGGTAAAATGAGATGGTCTTTAAAGGTCCCTTCCCACCTAAAGATTCTGTGATTCTAGCATTGATTTCTATAAGCTACATGTAGTAATTCCACCTATGCCACCCCAAGGTACCAAGGAACTTTGAGCCATATTCTTAGACTTACTATCATCATCCTCTAGAATTTCACTTCTCTATAACATCTTAGTTGGAGTCACAATTGAGTGATCCTTGAATCTTATTTTTATTCTTAAAATAGTCTGAAGTTTTAGAGAGGAAACGCTGCTTTAGTTGAAAAACATCCTTAGAGGTGTACATAAACATGTACAGACTCATAAACAGGTTTGGGTTGGAAGGGACCTTAAAGATCATCTAATTCCAACCCAGCTGCCATGGGCAGGGACACTGTCCACTAGAATGTTAACATATGTAAATTTTAAGTTTTTAATTAATCAGAAGTCAAAATTCAAATTTTGGTTGCTATCATTTATCATGCACTGATCCAGAATGGGAATACAAATGCACTGAAGAAACATTGATTCCTAAAGTTATATAGTCTCACCATAACAGCATCACATTAAACACCATGGATCCTCTAAGCTTGCTAGCGCAATAAATTAGAAAGCAACTGGAATGATCATTTTATATAGTTGTCTCCAAAAAAAGAATTTAAGAACATCATAATAAAAACAAAGGAATGAAAGGCAGACTTCTACTATTTTCCCTTCTTGTTGTACAGAAGAGGGGTTATGCCAAAATAGTTTAAGTGCCCGGCATGAACGCTACAGAAAATAGAAGTGCTATGATTACATCTGCAGGTCATCTTTAACAGTATTAGGGACAAAAACTGGGGGCAAGGTGGGGGAGAAGGAAGCAGCTATAGGAAGCAGCTGTATCCTCCAAGATCAGTGATGAGAAAAGAACATTCCTGAAGGTAAAGCTCACAACACACACACAACTCTTCCGGAAAAAATTCCATCCAGTCAACCACAAAACCTTACTTGACTCTAGAGTAACAAAAATTTAGTCAAGAAAAGCTGGAACAATCCAGAAAAAAAGAATACAACGTTACCAAACCACAACCATTAGGAAATTACTTATCACATACAGGAATGGCTGTACATAAGCTAGAATTTTTGTATGAAAACCAAATGTACTGGTTTCTACAAAATAAAATTTTCATATGGAGCTAAAAGTAGATTTGGTAAGATGTATTATATCCAGTTCCCACATGTCTGATAAGGAGCAAAAAAGGCATAAATGAGTACATTTTTTTTTTCTTTTTAACCGAAACTATTCAGGAGTAATAAAGGTTTCAAAAGTGGGAACTTAAACACACTCAACAGGATGTTTCATGTATCAAGGCTGGTATCACAAAACCATTCTGCAGATTACAAAGAAAGGTTAGGATCAAGGTTTTAGACTTCGTTTTACAAGTCTTCTGAGGCTTTGCTTCAGCTTCTCCTGGATATCTCAGGGATGCTGCCTATTGAAACTGTTTTATCCAACACTGAGACAAAGCCTTTAAAGCTTTGCTTCAACAAAAGTATTATTCATTGAAGTTCATTTCTGTTAAAAAAGAAACATAGCATTATAACTGAGTTTGAGATCTTCAGCTCAATGGCTGTAGAACCTCCAGCAGCAAAAGAATTGAATTTCACTTAAGGAATATGCTAACAGACCACTTCAATTTGAGAGACGAAAGTCTTGGAGTTTAAGAGAAGCCTTCAGGTAAGGACAAGTCAAACAGAAATCTCTTCACTTTCCTTTAGAATATATGTGAAAAATGGCAATGGCAAAAACACAACCTACTTTTACTGTCACCTCCAAATCAAACATTAATAGCATTTAAATTTACCCTGAAGACACCTCAATAGTTGTAGACCAACTATGAAGAATTCTGTGAGCTGTGTAACAGTGTATCTCTTACATAAAACACAGATTTGAAAAAATAATTCACCAAAACCCAGAGGACAGAACCAGTGATGTTAGAAAAGCAGTACTCTAAAATTATTTACATATGCAGATACCGTGACAGCATAAGTTAGTTATGAAGCTTTGGTGATAGGATCCAACCAAACAACAGCTTCTGTATCCCAAAAACATTACCTGAAGGACATGGAAAACAAAATAAACTTCAAATAGTACTGCAAATGTATCTGTACTGAGCATCTGTAGCAGAATCATTACAGGTATCTGTGGCAAAGTTACAAACAGCTATTTAAAAACCAAAATAAAATCTGCAAAAAAACCCCCAAACCTCCAAAATCAAATGAGGTCTCCAATGTGAAAGAACTCTCGTAAGGCTGCTTACAGTGCCAAGGGGTGAACCTTGGTATATAATTACCACTACTCAGAATATTAAAATCAAGAAAAGCAGAATATATATTTTTTACACAATATTACAAAATACAAGAACAACAATTTGATGATTGAGAGAATTTTTTTTTGTTCTCACAGGACACAACCCGCAGTAAGCTTAATTTCTTTAAATTAAGATTCACTCTGCATTGCATTTGCAATCATTATCAGGATACATTTAACAAAGCAGATCTACGTAAATGGAATATTTCCTTAGGAGTGCTTCTTCTACCATGCTTTATCATCTGAGGTAAAATGCTTCGGAGTATTATTCTGAAATTATTTTACAAGTTGAAATTCAAGTTTCAAGTTGCATTAACAAGAACTGTAGACACACAACAGAAGAAAATAGTTTACCACAGTATAAACAGTCACACTTAGGTGCTGCAGCCACAGTCTCTGTACTCTGTAACATAAACAATTATGAACTTTATTTAGGTTTTGTTTTCACACTTCAGAACTTGAAGGAGTTGAAACTGTAATCTCAGTACCGCAAGGAAGATAGGGGATGCTAAAGTGAAAATAAAACATCTCCTGTGACAAAGAAAAAAAGCAAAAGCGGTAGACTTTGCCTACTCCCAAATCAAACAAAAGCCACTTTTCACAAAGTAAGAGCCACTCAGACAAGAAAATCCAAATTCTACCTCCAGAGCACTTCTGTATCATTTCATCATGACTATGAAAACTTAGTGGTACAGTGAAAAAAGAAAAACATACTGAGTAAGCTGGAGATATTGCCTGCAATTCACGTCAGTCAAGGCAACACAGATTTACCAGTTTTGCAAAGCTGTGAACTCCACAGGGCCCAAACACAGACTGCACCTAAGGAGCAACGCGAGGCTAGAAGTCAACTTGCTCGCAGTAGGATTGAACGTCTCCTATGCTGTGCATTGCTTCTTTACAAAGGCAGCATTCAAGCTGCACAAGACAAAATTCAGTACCATTGTTAATTCAGTCCAAATGAAATAAACTTTCATCAAAGAATGAAGGTTGTTTCCCCGAACTTTTGCTCTTCTTTTGGGAATCCTTCATATATTTTACTGCCGTGCTCTGTGTGGAAATTGTGTTTGAAGGGAAAAGCTTGAAATATGTACATTCAAATGAAGTTCCACATACCTGGACAAAGCAGGAACAGGTACTCCTCTTGCTCGAATAGATGCTTTTCCACGGACAACTGGAACTTCAGCAGTTTCTGAGCCACCATTTAAATATGTTAATTCTTGAAGCTGTGCCTGTCTGATTTCATCGTTGTAGTCCTGAAACAGGGAGGAGGCAGAGTGAGAAGAAAAATCAAACTGTTTACTCTTAGCAAACACTGCTCCTGAAAGTTTCCTCTTAAAAAGTTGAACATTCCACTGAAAAAGTTTCATATGCATAATAAGATAGGAATAATATTCAGTCCAAAAAAAAATTTAAAAATTCTATGTAATAACTGCCATTTTGACTCAGGCATGGTTTTTTTTCCCTTTGCATATTATTTCTATGTAGCTTTAGCAATTAAAATGCCAGTGTTAAAATGCTGCAGAGATAGGAGGAAATCAGGAAAAAAAAAATCAAGGTCCCATATTCTGAACTGAGATCCAGTTTTTAGTTCCAGCTGTAGAATGATTGTGTGTTAAAAGCAGGAAAATGAGGAGAGAGAGAGACAGTTGCAAAAGAGTAGAGAGTAAATACACTGTTGAGAGCAGCGCATAAATACGAAGGAACATATTAGGAATCCTCACTTTTAAAATCAGGAGTTAGAGAATAAACACAGGGATTCTTTCAATACTCACATATACTGCTATCTAATAAGAAGAGCCCAAAAAATTAAATTTGATAACATGCAATGGCAAAAATGCCAAGGACATATGGCTTTCTTCTGTCTGCACAAATCCTCTACTCTCAAGGTCTACCAAAAAGAAAGCTCAGGTTTTTATACACTGAATTAGTATGGTACTTCTCAAGCACAGTTTTCAGGGACCTTGAGTCAACCTCTGAAACAAGCAGAGTACACAGGAATAAAACAGACCCAGCACTGAACTCTTGAGGTATAAGTATTTTTCCATCATTTCTCCTCCACTCAAAGTGAGCTGAGCAGGAGGCAGCCATAAAGGTGAATTAAAGATAACTATTTTAGCCAAGGTGCATACGTACAAACTGAGCATCAAAGTATTAATAGGTCCTCCCATAGGAACAAAGGGATACTTCTAATACAACAGCTCTTCTGCAAATCCTCCCATTTCATGAAGTAAGGTTTGTTCTAACACCACCCATTTTACAATTCAATGATAAAACAAAGAATCTGCATCTCACTGCAAATCTGAGTTTATTGCATTTATTCACTAGATAGGTACTAAAATGATTGTCAGGTAGTCTTACAGACTTTGAAATATAACCCTGCATTGAAAGGAGATTAAAACTTCCATGAATTCAAATATCTCAATTATCCTTGAAACATTCTGCTTCTCCTAGACTTCTACAAATGGAAATAAAAAAGTTTTCCTTTATATGCCATTGCTGAAGAAAGGTTACTGGTGTTAAAAGAAGCACCATACCAGCATTTTGTCCAAACTGGCTTAAACAGGTTCTGAAATCTAACTCCCAACTGCCCACTGGAGATCATCCTCTATTTAGAAGCAGAAACCAAACAGCAAATATGAAAAAGCTCTAGAGGGCTGAAATAACTGTTTCAAATGGCAAAAATGAATCTTTTGAGAAACAGATTCCATTATTAAACATCCAGGACCCAGTACATAACCAAACCATCACAGGGAGTAGACTAGAAACAGGAAACTGAACACCATTCTGGCCAGCTATTATACAGAAACGCATTTGATATTTTTTATTTGTTGTTGCATCAGAACTGGCTACAAATGCAAAATTCTATGTTCTGTATAGAACAAAACTTCAATCTAGACACAAAATACCAAGAAACTGTACCACCAACACACAATATCAAAGTTCTCACAGCCTGTACCAGATGCCCTTTATAATTTCTTCACAAAACATCTTTTTCAGAACTGGGCCCCTGGAAAAATACCTTTGATCATTTTATACTCAATTCATTTAATTCCTTAGCAAAGATATGCTTGGGTTGCCATTGTGCGTGTTGGGTCCCTTTTCTTTTCTCCCTGATGCTTTCTCACTTTCCTGTAGCACATTACCAGACACAGCAGCAGCCTTAGGTCACAGACAAGGGCTCCACTGTGCACAGCACAGCACAGAAAACGCAGCCCTTATCACACACGCCAGAGGCAGCAGGAGGATACAGAGTGAAGGGGCAGTACAAGGCAGCCACGATAAGCTGCAGTGTTAATCCATTAGACTCTGAAATGGATTCCTCAATTAAAAGTAGCAGATGGTCAATTTATGAATACTCACTGCTGGAAACAGCACACTTCAAGTCAAATTAAGCAGACAATCTTTTCCTCACCTAGAAGATGGACATGGAAACCCTTTAGACTGCATCCCTCCTCTGAGCAGCTTAGGCAGTGGCAGCACTTGAATTCCAGTCAAATGCTGCTGCTGAATTTCAGTTGAACAGATGTACTCTCATTTTATGAATAAATTGCCTATCCTGACCAACTACAGTCTTATCCAAATATGGAGGGTGCATTTACATCAAGATCCATGCAAGAGATTTTCATCCCACAAGTCCCCATACTTACATGATCTAACTAAACATTCTTTTAAGTTTTATCTATGATTTTCACCCAGCCAGAACAACACCTGGGCAGCAGCTTGGGATCACTATGACTTAAGACCTTATTTCAATCTATCACTCAAACTATTAGCAAAGCTATTTATTTATATCATGTTAGGACAGATCCCTACAAAACCCTTTGCAGCTTTGCAAAGCACTCAAGTAGATCTTTATCCTGGCAGTGAGCAATCCATTTATTATCAGGTTTCCAGCCACCTTTTTACACCATACAGCTATTTGCCAGCTTACTTAGGAAAAAGCCTGAGAGTTTCCAAAGGCCACCAAGCTCTTCCAAATGCCATTAAATGCTATTTCATCACCACGTCTTACAAACCAGATAAGCAGAAGGTAAGACAGGCTACAGGAAAAGGTTGTGAATTCTGCTCACATTGTCATGTAACTGCTACAGATTGTCCTCTCAAAGACATTTCTATGCTTTGATTTAAAGACAAGGAAAATAAGAAACTCTGATAACCAGTGGCAAAGGGTAATTAGTGCTGTATCTGTCAGAAGACAAATTATTTCCACTACTCAAAATTTAAGCAAAACAGACTAAATTCTAATGGCCAAAACCACCATAACCATACAATCACAGAATGGTTTGGGATGGAAAGGACCTAAAGACCATATTGTTCTAATTCTCCAGCCGTGGGCAGGGACACCTTCCACTAGACCAGGTAGCTCAGAGCCCCATCCACCTTGGCCTTGAAACCATGGTATAATACAGCAACCAGGGGCAGGTGAGGTTTGAAGCACCTGGCTTTTTGACCTGACAGTGGTAATTCTGAGATAATTAGTATCAAGCACAACACCCACGAATCTAATACTCAGAGTGCTGACCAGAGAGTCTGGCCAGAGTAAAGGGACTGGCTAATTTAAAGGAAGATAAAAGAATGTACTTAAAGTCAGAAACCACAATTCTAACTGCAGAAGAAAGGTAAGAGTCAAGGCAACACAAGCAGCCAAAAATACCCTTGAGAACAGTTTTAATGCTTTGGTTTGAGTTATGCCAATGGTTTAAATGAAATTACACCACTGCAGCTGCTTGAGGTTAAACTTGGATGCAAGGATTCTCGCCCATGGATCTGAAGATCCAATAAGAGAGGCTGAGGCATTTTTGCTATAGTCAATTACCACAAGGATATTTTGTATTCTGCATTCTAGCACGAAATGTGATGTTATGTTCAGCACTGATCTGAAAAATGAACAATAACCATATTCATAAATTGGGTTCAGCATCTAAAAGTGTAGGAAGGCATAGTTACCTTACATTGTAAGGAGAATGCAAATTATGATCATAATAATATATACTCATAGCAGGACATCTTTCCTGAAATAAAACAGGTCATTTCTTAAGAAAGCCACAATAGACCTTGGAGAAAATAAAAACCAAGTTGCATTTGCAGCAGTGAACCAAACAGTAGTTGTAGAGCAGAAAAAGCTGCTCCTTATTCCTTCAGTGGCTGCTGCAAGGGTGGGGGGAAGCAGGGCAGGCAAAAGAGATTAAGGCATTTAGAGCAATTCTGATAAGATTACATTTGAAAAGCCAAAGGGAAATTAAGACAGTGTTGGCTTGATCCCACAGTTCAGGAAAGATTATGTAGCATCAGTTCAGCTCAGTATAATAAAGATGCAATGATCAAAAATCAAGATGGAAAAGTGTATAACCACCAGTCAATGGAATTGCTCATTATCAGTCTGTAATTCTACTGGCTTAACACACTAATGACCAGGTTTTGATAAGCTTACTTCATTTATGGCAACATTAGGGAAATCAAGCTCAATGAAGAAAAATAAGACCTCTGATGGAGGGGGCACGGGAATCAGACATATCCTTCCTTCCAGGACGTGCAAGAAGCATTTATCAAAATTGAACATACTCCCATCTAAAAGAAGGCAGCTGTTTGCTGTCTCGAATGCCCAAGAACTTAATTCTCCCTTATCTCTTCACACAATTAAATCATGAATCAGGTAAACCTTCGACATTATGACAGCCCAGCATTCCTCCAAATATTCTGTTGAGTATCCCCTGTCTGATCCGTTAGGATGCCTGAACAGTAGTATGCTCATCCACCTCTTTTCATATACATCAAGAAAAAAGCTATTTGGAACCTGCAGACAAATTTATTATGTGATGCTTGATCTTTATAACATGAGAACATAACGCCCAGGATATCTCCTTGTTTTTTAACAGCCTTAAGGTGCATCTACATTAGGGTTATTTCACATCAGGACATATTCCTAATGAAGCTCCTGACAATTGTCATTTATCATGCTTTGGTTCATGCCATGGTGCATTATCGGGGCACATGAACTCGCTCCATTCAGACAAAAACAGTCCAGAAAAAAGCCACTCAAGAAGCACACAGCTCCAGTCACCTGGGGACTTAGATTCATAAAATATCCTGAGCTGGAAGGGACCCACAGGAATCAGAAACCCAAATCCTTGCCCTGCACAGGACACCCCAAGAATCCCACCATGTGCCTGAGAGTGCTGTTCACTTCTTTAACTCTGTCAGGCTTGGTGCTGTGACCACTTCCCTGGAGAGCCTGTTCTGGTGCCCAACCACTTTCTGGGTGGTTTCATGGATATGGACAAGGTTTGTTAAAAACTTTAATTCCCAAGATACATACAAGAGCGCTGTCAGATCATCAGCACCAACTGCCATACAAGAGACATGCCCAACTGGTAGCCAGTACAGCCATGCTGACTCCACTCAAACATTTACAAGCTGCTGTCGCTCAGATACATGCCTCAGGAAACTTTCCTTAGCCAAGTCCCCACACTTCCCAGATCTGACACGAATAATGACTAACACTTGGGTAGCATTTTCAGCAGTAAAAATAAACAGAAGTCAATGAACCTTGAGAATGCTTTGCTTTCTACACTCATTCCTTTGATCACCAATAAAGACTGAAGAATGTTCACTCAAAAGCTGAAGCAGTTGGGAACTTCACACACAAAAACATCACCTCAAGTGCCCCAGCTTCCTAGGAGAGTTTAATACTGTAAAGCAGTAAGGTTGGTTCTTACATGAGGAGCAAATAAAGCTATCTCTCTATAGAGGACACTAGAAACCTACTGCCTAGGTATGTCCCAAACCTGGAGTACAAACTTGTACTGGAAATCAAACGTGGTTTTATACATCCATACAATGGAAGCTGACGTATACACCAGAAGACAAGTATAGCTCGTGTATCACTAGTATTGTGATAAAAATGATACAAGATAAATCTGTATTGATTCTCAGCACTCAACACTAAACCAGGATTACAGGTGAGAGAAATACTACAGCTTCAAATATATTAATTCTTAAACAGAACTGATGCTTCCTGTGTACCAAGAAAACAGAAAGGCCACACATTTTACAGATTTTTACAATTATCTACAGTCTGAGATGCTTTGCACATGACTAGTTAAGCAAGAGTAAGTTTCTCTCTTACTGTAGGTCAGATCATGAGATTTGTGTGAACAGTTACAAATTCACCCAGTAACTGCCTGTATCAAAATGCAAAGTATTTGACAACATCATCATTTCTTTCACAAAGGAAATTAAGCAACATGACCTGACAAATATTGTGCATTGTTCACAGAATCATAGAACAGTTTGGGCTGGAAGGGACCTTAAACATCATTTGGTTCCAACCCCCCTGCAATGGGCAGAGACACCTTCACTAGACCAGCATGCTTAGTTTTAGACATAACATTTCTCACTCAAGACTGCCAGAATTCTCATAGAAAAAATAAAATACTAACAGGGATGAGGAACTTCTTGATTTCTTCCAATGCATGTCCCATTCTGGCATATGCTTCTGCAGGCGGAGCAAATACTTCAATTAAAACATGCAGGTCATCATTTAGGTGGAAATACTTTGCCTCTCCACTTTTTCTCAACTCTTCCTCCTAGGGGATAAGAAAAAGATTGGTTTTACACATTCTTGTTTTAAACATTGTAATGCAAGTGTTGAAGTTTCTCCAGAGGAATTTGCAGACACTGTTTACTCATGTTCAGATGTCTGCAACTAAAAAAGTAACATGAAATAAGAACCAGCAGCTTCTGCTCACACACAGAAACTGCAGCACAAGGGGGAATGCTTCCAAGAGTTTTCCCAGGTGCACCAGTTTCATGAAGAAGACACTCTTTCCTTGAGAGTAAAGTCTACAGAAACAGGTCTGATCTAATATTCCACAAGAGCAAGATTCTTTTACCAATATTATTTCAATCTTGGTACTACTACGCTGCTTTGATACTTATTTTCTGTTCTCACTGAAGTTTTCATCCACTGACTGCATCCTTCACAGAACATATTGGGACATAAAGCTAACAGCATATGAGATGAGGGAAGAGAACATTAGCAAAAAGAGTTCACTAGCTGTTTCAGAAGCAAGCTTATTTCTTTCATCCTCCTTCACCCAACCCACTTCAATGACTGCAAAGCTGAGTTCAGTGTAGTGAAGCAGAGCTCAGTTCTCAAATACTGACATTCACACACAAAATATTCACAGACCTAAAGGGCAGCACTTGCTTTTCTCAGGCTGCCCCCCACCTGTGTGTACCTGACAGGTCCAAGGGATGAAACCAGCACTAGAAATAATTTCATTCCTTTACCAGATAACATTATATCAAATACTTAGCAGTTCTGCTCTCTAAAAAAACTAAAGCTCCCCTGCAGCTTCATGTCTTTGGCAAGCGGCAGGTAAGCACTTCACCCTTTAGACTACTAAAATTATAAGCTGCAATGATAGCTGAAATCTCCTCCCCTGCACACCCCTTAATTATGGGTTGAGGTTTATATGTGCCAATCCATTTCCGCTTCTCATGAATAACATTCTTATCAACATGATTTGTGCTTAACAATGAGGATGTTATTAAAAAAAAAAATCAGTCTAGATCACTGTCAGAACACACACAGCAAGAATACTAAGAGGTCACTCAGCAGGATTAGACTCTGTCAGCAAAATCATTATTTTGTCAATACAAATAAGAGATCGTAAAAATAGAAAGTAACCTAATATAACCATCACAGCTCAAATATTTGGTTCTAATAGGAACTGTTTCTCAGTTAAATACTTTAAGCACAGTTACTCAAAATCTATGAGCCATCACTAGCACTGGAAGCTAGCTGAGTTCCCCATATACTTTGACTTTTAGTATACACTGGCATCAAGCACTCCCCATCCCTTTTTCCTAAAGAGGAAAAATAATCACTGTGCAGTTAGTTTGTGCAGAAAACAGAGTGCTAAAAATATTGCTTTTTGTGTTTATCAATCAAGTTGGCTGGTAACAGCAATAACCAATAGAAAAGTCACAATTTTCTGCGTAGTACCTGGTAAAAAAGCATTTCAATCAGCACCTTTAACAAAACACACAGAATTTCAATGCAGGTTTTTCTAAGATCCTTCCCATAAACAAGCTTTTGAAGTCACTCTATGTTTTTTTTTTTTTTTTGCAAAGTTCACTTTTATTAATGAATTTTATTTTACTTCCATAACATGACTTGGCAATGCTTCCATTACTTTCTCCATTACTTGCCAGGCCAGGAGTTGGACTTCGATGATCCATGTGGGTACCTTCTAACTTGGGATATTCTGTGATTCTAAGAAAACACTACACACTAAAACTCTTACAACAGCACACAAATGAAAATAAGCTCACTCACTGACATCTTCCAGCCTTAGGCACACCTTAAGCATTTCAGGTTTTTCTCATTCCCCATGAAGACCAACACAAAAGCTTCAACTTGTTCCCATTCCAGTATCCCTCTTTGACAGCAATTTAGCTCCCATAAAACTCTGTCTTCCACTACTTGACATCTATTGGTTTGGTTTGCCCAGTGCATGTGGATTCTTGGCTTGGTTGGCCAAAGAGAGACATTAACCAATAACCAATATTAGGATTTCCCATGCTTTTTATTTGTTCCAATTTTTGTTACAAGGTTTATGCCCCTCCTCAGAAATTTAAGGTAAGTAACAAAACTCCACTGACATACTCAGGCCTTACCTTTGTTTTGTCCCTCATAGAACCTTTTCCCAAAATAGACATTTTTGTCAGTGTTTCTTCCTGCAGACGCTTTAGAGAATTACCACGTGGACCCAAAAGTTTTCCCACGAAGTTGAACTGTAAGAAAACAAAAAAAAAATCCCATTAACATAATTGGATTTTTAATAATAAATCAATGAGCACAACCAGATATTTTGCTGAAACAACTTTTGGTCCTAGGTGCAAACAACAGTTAGATCATAAATTAAAAACGCCAAGTACAACCAGATAGTGCAGTTAATAGAATGTCAGCGGCTCCAGAAACACAGAAGTATCTAAACTCAAGGAGAACTACAGGCTGCCAGATCAAGAGGAGCCTGTTGACAAAGCCTTCTAGCTCCAGCCACAGGAGGCAATGTGCCCAAGACTTTTGTCCTGCTGAGGGACTCCAACCACCCCAACATCTGCTGGAGAAGTGGCACGGCGAGCTGCAGGCAACCCTGGAGATGCCTGGAATGCATGTGGGATAACTTCCTGACCCAGGTTAGAGACAGAATTACTGGGTCTGCTGGTCACCAATGCGAGTTCACTGGGGACATCAATACTGGAGGCAGTGACCATGCATCGGATATGGATCAGGGAAGGAGTAAAGCTGGGCTGCTGAACTTTACAAAAGCAGACTTCCAGCTCTTTGGGGAGCTAGTCATTGGGATCCCCTTAGAGACTTCCCTCAAAGACAAGGGAATGGAACAGAGCTGGCAGATCTTCAAGGAAGTCTTACAAGAGCTACTGATTCCCAGGAGCAAGAATTCACGCAACAGACCAGCATGGCTGAGTGGGGATGGGCTGGGCAAACAGATGCAGAGACAGTGGAAGTTAAGACAGATGACCTGGGAAGAGTATAGAGATGAAGTCTGGTTGTGTAGAGCTGGGGTGAGAAGGGCCCAAGTGAAGCTGAAACTGCATCTGGCAAAGGACACAAAGAGTAACAGAAAGGGCTTCTCCAGGTATCCCAACCAGAAAAGAAGGTTAAAGAAGGTATTGTTCCCTCTTTGCCCCTGATAAACAATGCTGGAAAACTGGTAACGCCAGATAAGGAGAAGGTTGCCGTACCCAACAACTGAAGTGATGCAATCATGTTAAAAAGATAGTTCTAGGTAGAAATAAAATATAGTGATGCTGAACAGCAAACGGGCTTAAGCTTCATGGCCTCAAATTTACAAAACAGTTTGTAAGTTCTTTGCTTGTCCCTCTACTACTGTGAGACTGAAGAGCCAAGATGGGCTGCACTGATCTCCCTGTTCATCTGAAGTAATTTGAAAGGACCTGACAATGGGGTAGTGGCAGTCCCAAATCTCTTGTTGCTACACTGGAAGTGCTGATGGAAGAAAGGCCCAGCTGCACTCACCCTAAATGCAGAAAGACTACAGCTCCAGCTTATTTCTTTCAGCTTAGACAAAAAGGAAAGCAAGCATTAAAAGCCAACAAAATATGAAAACGTAAGTTTATTCCCCTTACTAGCTGGAAATTCAATTCCCAATGTAGACCTGACATAATACTATCGACAGAATGGCTTATGGATGACTATAGTCCACAGAACCTATTCAATTTAAGGCCTTGCATGAACCAGTCTTTTCTGAAATTATCAGGTCACATCAAGAAATTCTCAGGCAATTTCTTTATTTTTTTTTTTAAATTAAAGAGGTCCATTTTTTTTCATATTGGTCCTAAGATACAGTCAAGGAAAATATTAATCAGAAAGATTGAACAGATAAAGGTAGAAATCTCCCTTGCTGAGAATATTCAGGACTCAGGGCCACTGATGGGATCCTGTGCAATTTAATTTACAATCATTATTTCAACAGAAGTTTGAACATCTGAAGGCACAGACATTCTCTAGAGTTTCCTTTTAACTTGGACTTCCAATTTTACTATTTCTGAAGGTATAACTAAGGAAAGCAAACAAAATGAAACAATTTGTAACAACTATGAATTTTGAGAAGTCAATTACTCCTTGTCAAGAGTGTCCTTAAGGAAGTTCATAGTTGGGCTCAAAGTAAAGCTTTCATGTAGTGAACCTCCTCAGTTTTTCAAGCATTACTTAAGATTACTAGTATCTATTTATAATAGCCTTTTAAGCTACTAGGAACAAAAGCACACACTCTTTACTGCAGCTGTATTCTTTTAGTTAAAACCAGTTTAATGTTGTTTAAATCTAAAACTTGACAAACCAAACATTAATAGCTCCAAAAGTTGTCATCTTTTCAAAACCATTAAATCTCCAGTGCCAAAGCCAGACATTACAGCAGCTATACAAGGAATGCACAGATGACATGTTCAAGACACACTTAATGAACATGGAAATGCATTGTCTGTATCCTGATATCCACTGAGCTATTCTATTCTGTGCACCGAGGCTCCAAATATTAGATTTGACAAGTCTGAAGCATAAGAAACTTGTGCTGCAAATCTGAAATTCTGCTGATTTGAAAGCACAGTACCTCTAGGTGTAGCTTAAAAGCACAAACAAAGGTTAGTAAAAAATGGCTTACAATGCAGTCACAAAGCATTTTCGCTCCCACATAACAAAGCTAAAAGGCTTTGGAACATTATGGATTATTCCATAAATAAGACCCATTTATGATATTGAAGGAATCTTTTCAGTAGAAAACAGATTATTTACTTTGAACAGGTGCTACATTTTGTTCAAACTACTGGTTTATCTCCCTTTTACATCAAATTGGAAACATCTGATTAAAGGTTTATTTTGAAATATTTCATAGATACAGAAACACTCAAAGTATCAGTCACTAAGTTACTATTATTACTTATATACTGCTTTCAATCAAATAGTAGAAGGACACAAACTTAAAGGTACAAAACCAGCACATAGTAAAACAAATTTTACTTACAAAATTAGCAAATCCTGTTTATCTGCTGGTGTAACAGAAGCAAATAAGCCTGGCAGATCCAGGTTAGCTCTTACACAAGATTGCTCGCATACAAGTTGCATAGGTGCTTCCCATGTTCCACATTTAGGGTTTATTTGCCCCAAGAGCACAAAAATAAAAAACAAATTCAGGTCCATTACTGAACTCAAGCTTATGAACTATCTCTGAATTAGACACATTGGATAGTAACAAAAAGACATCTGAGCAGCTCTGCCCAAGTCAGACAAGTCACATTCACTAGCTCTGGCTCAGAATCAGACACGCCAGGCTCCCCTCTTCCCTCGCCCCTCTCAAGTACAGCACAATCACCTCCAAACTGCTGTAAATACCAAAAATAGTCCTCACCTTCACCAGCTTCAGTTTAATGCTGTATTAAAGCAGTCACACTGCTTTCCAGTGCAAGCTGGTGAAGTTTTCAGTTCTACGGGACAGATGAACTCTAGAGAGCCAACCATAAACGGATCACACAGGATCACCTTTGTCAAATCAGGAATTGTCTCTGCACTAAGGCAGCTTCTAAGGTATTAGGTAAGTATCAGTAAACTATGGACAATGGCATATGGAAGAGAAGATAAAGTCCCCAACTCAAATTTTCTTCTAGACCAGCTCTGAAGAGTATGCAAATATGGCATCTCAAGCAAAATTACAGCAAAACTTCAGGCATCTTTGCAAAAACAGTATCAAGATTCAGATTAACAGACCTGGGAGGAAACAATTAGATAAAATGGGAAAAATTAGCACCTCAGCTACATTTATAACCAAATAATACTCTGCTACTGATAATTGATACCCTCTGAACAAAATATCATCAGATAATACATCAGTTTGAGCAAAAGGATGCAAGATTTGAGGGGTGTTCTTATTCCTAAAATCTGTGATCACTGAAAGCACATCCTCCTATATCTCTGGTCTACTTTGTGGGTAAAGATACACCATGCAGCGCAACAGCCCTTCCTCAAATTCCTGGGATACAGGGTTTTCTCTTGACCATGGTGTCCATCAGCTGACAAATACTGGTTAACTGTACTGAAAGAGGCTACCTGTTCCTCTTTTACAGATTATCCTAAAGTCTGTAACAAAAATCTCCAATTTAAAATACATCTCAAATAGAAAACATCTTTCACAATAGAAACAACAAAAGAAAATTGATTATAAGGTTTTTGCTTGAAAATTGTTTGCTTTCTTAGATGTTCAAAAATCCTCATTTTAAAAGCATTTTTTCAGTTATCATACAATGGAGATTATGGGCATCACTGTGCAGCACCCATTTCTTCAGAATCACCAAACCAAAATATGACTTGAACAATTATCTAGAGATTTGTTCTCTTACCAAATCACTGCTTGAAACCATTCCCTGAAAACATTTCTGGAGAAACACAGTTACAAAGAACATTCAAAGAACAGGATATTCTCTTCAGAACCATTTGATCTACTATATGAATTATATATTAAAAAAAATCATTAAAGCCAGTGCTGCAGCATTTTTAAATGTATATATTACAGAAAAGGGGATATAATAGAAAAAGTAATCCTTGTTTATCCCCAACCAAGGCAAGACTGCTAAGAATGGTTCATCCAGCTTAAAATACTTAGTGAAAGTATAAATGCTTGACCAAATGCTTTCCTGTAAAGCTTTAAGCACTCCATTGTTATTAAAGCCATAGAAAGCTTTCTTGACATATTAGTTTTATGCAATGGTTCCTCTGTGACAGGGTCACTAGAAAAAAAAAAAGTTAATTTAAGATTCAGAGCACTTTCCCTTAGAATGACCTGAAACAAGGAAAACTTCAAGGTTTTTCCTATTCATCTCAGAAAGATAAAGTTTCTATAGAATGTTAAGTGCTTCAAGCATCTGTGTTACATCATAAACTACTCTCCTTCATGTGACATGGTAATAGGTCTTTAAACATTTATTCACAGCAGAAAGCTTGCTCAATATGACTATGAAGTTGCTCAATAGTTATCCCTGGTATTACAATTGATGCTCGTTCCTCCAGATCACTTCTGGTTACACAACCACATTTTCTCATTTCTACTCTAAGAAATCCTTAAAGCTTAGTTATTATGAAAAATTGCTTTCTAACTAGTCATGTGACTGAAATATTAATCTCTCCATGACTTTACATAACAACTGCAGATATATTACATATGACAATGACATTTTAAACCAGATATTTTCACTTTAAAAGTTGAGCTAAAAGGTTTAAATGGATACTAGTTCCACAAGTCAGTAACTTTTGAGAAAATATATTTAAACTATCACTTCAGGGAACAACAGACCATTTCTGCCTGACTTCGGAGATTTACCCAGTATTTAAGCGTAGATCTATGAGCAATTTTTAAAATGGTAACCTGTCAAAACAGAAATAATTGTTCCCCACAGTTTTGCTCCATCTCATGGAAAACCATCACAGTTCCATTTACCATCCACAGAAGCTATTTCTTTCACCTAATTCAGAGCACCCAAGTTCAGCAAACTGTCAAAGCAAAATCAGATTTCTGAGACTAAACTACTTCACAATGCATATTCATTAAATGTACGAGAGGGAGATAACGCCTTCCTGCCTCACAAGTGCACAACAAAGCTGCACAACACCTTTCACATGTGATGGCTCTTCACAGCACAGTTAGGACAGATCCACAGAGTCCCTTCACCAACACAACCATATCAGGACCTTCCTTGAGTGGCCAGCTCATCTTTTCTGCCTTTAAGTCCGTGTGCAAGTTTGAAGACAATTTTCACGCATGAAACACAAGATAAATACAGGTTTAATAGTCATATTTTCACACATGACCCAGAGTCAGTTAAGGTATTCAGCTGACCAAACAGCAAGTCACCCTAACCTCAATGTCCTAAGCTGACAAGATCTCATTCTACCACCTGCAGTTTAGACATCCAGCAACCACATGGACTCCTAGCTATAGGTAACTTGATTTAGAACTCAGTTCTGCCTCAAAAAGTTGGCCCTTTTCCTATAAGGTTGCATAAAAGCCTAACCTCCCTAATCCTTACTTGTAGTAGATGCCCCAGTTACAACAGGATTGCAGGCAGCATTACCAAAGCTTATTCAAGCTTCACCTAAATACCTCAGATTAATTTCTCTATCACAACAATTCAGACCTCTTGGAGAAATCTGCAGAGCTGGACCAAACCGAAAAACTGTAAGACTCTGCACAATCATATTTTGAAAAGATGTGACTGGGTCTGCAATCTATAGAGGTTTTGTCTTACCAGGTAAGACTATCTGTCACCATATCAAGACATATTAATTCAGGGGCTTTTTTTACAGCAGTCTGTAAATAACACAAAGAAATTTATTCAAATGCACAATCAGCCTCAAGGAGAAACTGAATATAACTCCTGGGACTAACCATCTTGAACTATTTCAAAGCACAGAAAAAATTCAGGTTGTCTTGGTTATTCTATCACCTTCCATCAAGATCCAGATATGAAAAAAATAACATTTAGACCAACTATCTGTAGCATGAGATTAAATCTGTTAACTAACACTACCAAGGGTTGAGCAAGACAAAAGCTCCCAGTTAAAGGATGTAATTATAGAGTACCACAGAAGGAACCAAGAGCTCACATATAGGAGGCCAGTTAAGTACATCACCAGGAACAGTCAACTATTTGTGCACTACGCAGAAGACCAGAAACTCATAAGGTTTTTTCAGGGTGAGCAAATAAACCCAAAGAAGTGCAATACACACTTTTGAACATGAGGTCTACCAGATCCTTTTCCAACAGAAACCCAGCTGCTCAGCATTTTAGTTGAAGAGCTTCTGCTGCACTTAACCTGCCACCTTCCAGGACTGTCAGAGGTAATCGCACAAGACCCAGCTATGGGTTCACGAGAATGTATCTGACAGGACAGGAAATGTGAGCAAGCATTACCATGCCAGGCTGATTTGATCAGAACCTGGACTGCCTGACCTGTGTTGAGGCTACTGTGATTTATTCAAGGAGTCAGAGTTACAGAAAAGTTTTAAAGAAGAAGGCAACACAATACACATTTCAGGTCTAGCACGCTGTGTGAATGGGGGCAGGGCACTGATGGGCTGTTTCAGTTCATGGACCTCTTTTATAACAAAAAGTTAAGATAGGATTAATGAAATATCAATATACCTGAACAGCAGAGGCATCTTTCCTTCCCAGAGTCATCCCTCGCAAGTATAAACAAGGGAATAATTTCTGCTGGCAAAATCACTTATATTTGTGGTTAGTTTCACTTTCAGATAATTAACCCTGTTAAGGATAAACAATTTTAATAACTTGGGGTTTTTTTTGATCCAGTTTAAAATCAGGATTGTTTATTTAGGGGACTATTGTGTTGATGGACTTGAAGCAAACTTAGTTTCTCACTACATCCTGGTTACCAAAGTTAGCTAGATTAAACCCAAACTGGTAACTCAAAGCTTATTTGACAGATTTATAAGTTATTACAACGATTTTGTCAGCTTCAAACAGCAGATTCTCAGGCCACTAACCCCATAAAGACTACATCTCATGAAAAAATGGAGGTATCTCTGTCCAGGATTTTGCACAGTAGGTAATAGCATTAGTGTGGACTGCAGGCAAACATGCCAGCTTGACAGGAGAACTCTAAATTCAATACTGACATGCAGAACATCTTTTTGCACACATTTAATCCATATTTAAGTCTTAAATTTCATTCTTCTGAAGCATTTGTCACCAACACTGATCAGTAGGAAAGAAACTTCAGAAATGAGAAACAACTCCTTTAACCATTTTTGAGGAATTCTCCCTTGGTATGTTCTACCAACAACGTATTTGCAGCAATACCAACACCTGCCACAGGTAAAATGGTCTAGGAAACTGCACACATGCACAGAGAACAGCAGTGCAGAGGCACAAATCATTTATGTGAAACACCATTTCAGGTTTTTATGAGGCCCTCAACATTTTTTTGTAAGTTCTGCAGAAGAGAATCACAGAAAAGCCTAGCATGGAAGGGACACTGAAGATCATCCAGTTCCAACCTCCTGCCATGGGCAGGGACACCTTCCGCTAGATCAGGTTGCTCAAAGCCCCATCCAGCCTGGCCTTGGAGACTTCCAGGGATGGAGCACCCACAACTTCTCTGAGCAACCTGCGCCAAATGCCTCACTGCTCTCACAGTAAAGAATTTCTTCCTACTATCTACTCTAAATCTCCCCTCATTCAATTTAAAGCCATCCTCACTTGTGCAATTACTCCATGACCTTTTAAGAAGTCTCTTACCAGCTCTCTTGTAAGCTCCCTTTAGGTACTGGAAGGTCTCCCTAAGCCTTCTGCTCTCCAACTCTCTCATCCCGTCTTCCTAGCAGAGATGCTGCAGCCCCAGTCATCTTCATGGCCTCCACCAGATTCATTCCAACAGGTCCATGTCCTTATGGTGGGGACCCCAGAGCTGGATGCAGCACTGCAGGTGGGGTCTCACCAGAGCACAGGGGAAGAACTCCCTCCCTCACCTGCTGCCCACAGGGCTTTGGATGCAGCCCAGGACATGTTTGGTTTTTGGGCTGTGAGAGCACATTTAGGGGTCATGTTGAGCTGCTTGTCAACCAACACCCCAAGTCGTCTTCCTCAGGGCTCCTCTTGATCCATTCTCTGACCAGCCTGTATTTGTGCTTGCCCCAACCCACAGGGATCACCTTGCATGTGGCCCTGCTGAGGCCCTTCATGAGGTTCGCACAGCCCCACCTCTCCAGTCTCTCAAGGTCCCTCTGGATGCCATCCCATCCCTCCAGCCTGTGTCAACTGCACCACAGAGCTGGGTGTCTGAACTTGCTGAGGGTGCCCTCGATGCCACTGTCCATGTCACCTACAAAGGTGTCAAACAGTGCTGGTCCTTGTTCCAGCCCCCAAGGAATAGCACTTGCCATTGGTCACTACTTGGACACTGAGCTGCTGAACACAGCTCTGACTGTGACCAGCCAACAAATTCCTTATCCACCAAGTGGTCCATCAATCAAGTCCACGTCTCTCCAGTTGAGAGACAGAAGTGACACGTGGAATGGTGTCAAATGCTTTGCACAAGTCCAAGTAGATGATATCAGCTGTTTTTCCCTTATCTACCAACCCTGCAACCCTGCCAAAAGAGCCCACCAGTTTTTTCAGGCACAACTTGCCCTTAGTGAAGCCATCTTGGCTGTCACCAGTCAGACAACACAGACAAATATCCAACACATACACTCCACACACAGCTCAGGGGAACCAAGATGACTGGAACAATCCCACATCTACCCCAAAAATCTTGACAAAGCCTCTCTAACTTCTGAGCCCTTCTCTGAACACGAGAAATAGAAATAGGATTAGCACTTCAAAAATTATGATGCAAAAAGACTTTGTTCTCCCACATACAGGCACTTAAAACTCGTGTCACTTACTGCACACTACAGTTTGCCAGGATAAGGTTCTTACTTTGCCATGCTGAAGCTGTGTCACTTCATAGCATGTACCATAATTTATCAGATCTCAGAAACAAAACCAAGAGCCTGGTTCTAGTAACCAAGTGAGAGCAAACTGCAGTAACTGCTTGTGGTTTAGGACAGGGGCTTTTAAGAGAATATCAAGAGTACCTGTCATAATTCTGAATTGACTCTCACCTCCCAGACTACTACTCCTATACATTGAGAAATTTTAATTCATTTTGACTCTACAGAACCTTTAATGAGCAACCTTTAACAAATATCCATCTATATGTAATAAAATGGAAATTTGCAAGACAAGTTAAGCCCCCAAATACTGGGGTAAAACTATTCTTAAACATTAAGTATCTACGATTTTATTCACTCTGGCAGAAGAGAGATTTATGTGAATACAGATACCAGCATTTTGTTTTCTGTGGAGCAATTCTAGTGGAAATGCAGGAACTCACAGGACATGTCTGTTCTGCACAGCTGTTTTAATTTGCACCCCTGGATCTGCCTGGACATAAGTTCAGGCCTCTTTCCATATCACACCCCAGACTTTATTCCAGTTCAGTGTCTCTATGGGTCAGAAGCACTGATCAGACAGCAGAGCATCTCCAGCCATTCAAAATAGGGCAAGGGCTTTTCCTACTAGCTATCCTAAATAATTTCGGTGTTTACTCCTACAAAGAAAGTTGAAACTAGATAAAGAAGCAGAAGCATCTTTCAGAAGGCAGGGTTTTCCTTTTTAATAGCCATTTTGCCTATCCAGCCCCTGAGCTCAAGTATCTACATCTCAACATTAAGAAGAAAAACATCCTGTTTACAAACACTGACCATGGAGTAAGCAGTCCCTGTATTTTACCAATCTTTATGTTTCTGTAGGCTTATATATAGCTCTACTTAGTCATAAAGATGACTTAAGTCAGAGTTCCAAAGAGGTGCCCACATGATGTGCAGCCTCGCATTCACTCGAAAGTATTTCATGAAACTCTGAACAGCAGCAAAGACATCCCTACAAGTCACCCAGCGCAGGCCTGTGAGAAAAACATCAATACTGTGCAGAAAAAAAAAAATAGTAAAAGGTTTTCCTAAAGAGAAGGAGGAAGGAACAGTAAGTTTTTTCCTCCATGAACAGAAAGTCTTGAAATTTCTAATAGGAAGAAAAAGCCATTTCAAACAAATTAAAAAAATGCTAATTTGATTGTCATAATATTAACCTTAAAATTTTAAGCAGCACCAAAATAATAAAGTTCCACAGCCTACTGAATGTTGCATAAACGCTTCCAGGCAGCAATATTTTAGTGCAGGATAATACTTGGCAGTAAAGAAGTGTTAAGAATTCATGGTGGGCAAAGATATTAATGAAACAGTCTCTACCCCTCCAGAATAGACTGCATAATTTAGCAGTCAAGCTATAATTCATTCAAGAATAACAATGGCTGAAACTTAAGAGGATGAGAAGAAAATTTACACTATTAGTTCCTTCATGGTACATTTTAAGCTGCACTTCTAGCTACAATAAGAAAGTTTCAAAGCCTGGCATCAGATTCAACTTAAACATTTGTTTTTCCTTTTGTATTCTGAAGAGGAGGATCCTACTATCCCCAAAATATGGTTCAATTATTTGCTCTCAACATACTATTTCGTGTGACCAGCACCACTTTCCTGCACATTTATTCCAAAAAGAATTATTTCTACCTTAGAGCTCCTACAGATTGCAGAACAGTAACAGTAGTGACTGGTAATAGTTTTAAATGTTACATTAAAAAAAACAGTTAAGATACTAGTGAAGTATCTTTTAGAAGAACTTAAATTTATCAAATATGAAAATTTGTCTTACCTTAGGGAATTGTTTTACTGGAATCAGAACTTTTTGTCCCAACTTCATATTCTTATTGATGACTACATCAATATACTTTTCTTCTTCCTTTCCTTCCCCTTTTTGGAATTTTTCAATTTCTGTTAAAGAAAAAAGTTATTTTGTCAGTTTAATACAACAATCTAAAAGCTGAGAATCTTCAAGACCAGTATAAACAAATTTCAGAGCTGATACTGTATGGCATACATACGTCAGACTGTGTAATTAACATATGTAACTGGTTATACAAGGCCAATAGGGTAAAAAAGCATGTTTTGCTTTTCTTATATTCATGTTTATATCAGCACCTTGAATTAGCATTGCAAAGACTGTACTTACTGAACACTTAGGATACATTTTTTTATATGGCTCAAGGAGAGTACATTATCCCTAGACACCTTTGAGCACGTTTAAATTAAAAAACACACAGCATAGTTTAATACTCACTTCTATAAATAAAGTATGCAGTTTTAACGGTGGCTTTCTATAGTGCACTTAGGAACAAATGCCAAGTTAATCATTCAGAATTTCAGGAATGTAACTGAGGCACACAGATCATACCCAAAAATCTGAGATTACTGTTATAGCAACAATGACATTATTAGGATGGGATTTAAAAGTTCAAACCCTGGCTTGCATGACTCTATTCATTCCAGGGATGCACAAAAACTGACTCTTGATTATAAATTTCTCCAAATATTGACTCTCCAGTGTGCTAATGAAAAACTGCAGATTTCATTTTATTAGAGAGGATTCATGAGGAACATACAGGGAGACAAGTGAAGCACTGCTTGAGGTATTTGCTGGATGGGGTCCATCATGATGGGGGCTGCAGTGTTAAACATTTTAGCATGCACCAAAATCCAATCCATTTCAGAAGTGCCACGGAAGTTCTCCTATGGGAACCCAGCACTTGTCCTCCACAAGCATCTCCATACATCTTGTTAATTTTTCACAACAAGAAACACTCTTCTACTCTACTCGACCAGTAGAGGTTAAGGACATTTATCGAGACCTCGCAGTTTCTTTAATGGGAATGTGATCTTACGTCAAGAGGAGACAGTAATAAAAACTTTAATGCAAAGAAACCAATCAAAAATATAGGAGAAACCACCCTTTAGTACACTTTCAAATCTAGTTTTCAATCTAGTTTGCAATAAGGTCCAATAAAAACAGAATAAACCAACACATTTCCAACTGCAGAAAAAAGTCCATGCATTGTTAGCAGATTTGTTCAATGAATACCAGTCCATTTCCATTTGCCACTACAGAAATGAAGATGCCAACATCTTTTTCAATAACTGAAACTTATCTTCCATGCAAACTTTAACTTCACTAACACAAAACAGGAAGTAAACACGATTTACCCAAGTTACTGTTCAGTGGGTGAAAGCTTAGAAAGTCGAACTAGACTATCAGCTTGAGGCCTCAGACTATCTGAAGGCTTCTTGAAGGAAAAGCCTTCCCCAGCTGTACTTTCAAAACTTCTTGTCAAGTCTCTAGGAAGTTTTTGATTCCTGTGTATTGTAGCAATGTAAACATTCTGGAAGAGCCCTATCAAAACAACCTTGCTCCAGAATGTCCTTTGTTTCAGCATGCTCACTAAAAAAAAAGCCTCCAGCACCGTTATCCCACCAGCTAACAACAACTGAAGGACATTTTAATAGTTGAAATCCAGGTAAAAAAGGAAATTTGGAAATGCCACATTATAGACTAGGGAATTACGGGCAATTAAACGGGTGTAAAGATACATCAGTTTAACTTGGAACTCATTTCCAGGCAAAATTAAGACTAAAATTTTATAGGGCGTGATGCTCCCACTCAGAAATCAGGTGACTGGTATCTTTTAGAAGTCAAAGTTTCCAAGTATCACACTCAGATGTAAAAGCGTGGTACTAACACAGCATTCAAATATAAATATACATCTAACACCCCTCCTTCCTCATATCACAAGGGAAGTAGTGACAAAGCTCTTTGATTTCTCTTGAAAAACAAGATTAGATACTTAGAGGTTTTTATGTTTTAGAAGTAAAAACACACCACTAATTTTTAAGGCTGCTGTTGGTATTATACTATTAGTACAAACACTCAAAGCTTAAAACTGATCAGAAATCTGCTGTTCTTTAGCAATATTTTATACCACAAAATGTTGATTATTAAAATTTTAATAAAAATACATCCATTTGTTATGACTGAAGCAAATGCAGTTACAAAAACATTTGATACAATTTGATTTAGAATTGATTTTAAATGTTAGGACTCAAATTTGTTCAGAGTTAGAAAAGCACAGTTAAACTCCATTTATATTAAAATTCAAGTAATGCACTGTGCTGTATTTTTTGTGACAGAGCAGTGCACCAAGAGCCCCAGGTAGTTCAATCGATACCAGCCTGATACAAGACTTATAAGGGTTCTCAGTCATTGTAATTACTGTTACAGTAAATGACTTTTTCCTGAAGAATCTAAACTTGCAAAATAAAAGTACTTTCAATGTCAAAGCCCACCAAGTTTTTATGAGCTGGTAAAGGTAAGAATTTGTTTTCTCTTGTTAGGTCATACGCTGTTACTCCAAAATGCACAGCATGGCATACACTGCAACCTCCCTGCCCACCTGAAAACGAGAACCGCAAGTTTATGAATTAACTGTGGTTTAAGGAACTTCCTTGAAATTGCCAAGAAATATTACACCTGGAAATGAGTTGTTTCAGGAACATTCAGACACCTCAGATGCACTTAAAACGTACTTAAGAGTTAAACCCAGAGTTCTACCTCAGTAACATTCTTCAGCTGAGCCAGCTGCATAAATTCCTTAAGAGATCGATACATTGCTAATTGTATTTCCTAAATACTTTATCTTAGAAAAGTCATTTGAATTAGGTATTTGAAGGGCTTGGTTGAAACCATGTGATTAATGCTAAATATGCTCATAATTTGGGACTACTTTGAGCTAATAAAAACCATAAAAGACCATTCGCTTCTTCCTCTAGTAGATACAGAACTTCAAGTTGCTAAAGTAATTATTAAAAGAAACACATTAATTACTCTGAAAATCAGTTTTCCTGCCCCAAATATCTACACACTTTATCGACCATTTTAAGCAAAGACCCTTTATTCTTTTACTTGCACTGTTTAAACAACTTTCTTTTTGCTTGAAGAAGCTACTGAAACCCGTTAAGAGGCGGCAAATCAGCTCTCAGCAAAATGGATCACAAATTTCCCCATTTGTTTTAAAGACAAATGACTTTACTAACAAACAGACACAGCCCACTACCACAGCAGTACAAAGTAAGTTTAAATAATTTTTTCCTGTTATGGTCTAAACTTAATCAAACTGATTCAAGACTTTCTGCCTGTTCATTGCTATAGTAAAAGACTTTAGTTCTGAATGAACAAAGTCCAGTCCACTGATCACATTTTATCTCAGATTTTGCTTTTTTTATTTCTTTGCATTTGAAATCTAAGATGAATGGTAAATACAGCTAAGCATTAGAATTTTATCCATATCTGCACAGCTCTTGCAATATCATTCACATACATCAAGCTTTAGATAATTAGGGAAAAATCATGCCAGATCACATAGGAAATCCAATCAGATTTTCAAGGTCAAATGGATAGGGAGATTTGCCTTTTCTTAATCCTTAGATTACATTCTGCACTGCTTAGCTATATGAAGCAATGCCATTTCCTAGATCACAAACAGTAAATAAAACTGTGATTAAAGCTTCCCGTAATGCTAGAGATTAAAATCTCATGTTCTCAGACCAAGGATGCAGCTAATGCAACAGGAATTTAACTGCATGCAGTAATAACTGCATGGATTTTTTTCTTTACATTTAATCATAGCAGAGATCTAAGCAATGATTAGTCCTCAGTTAATTCACCAAATAACAGTGGTAGATACATCAGATAACGACAAAGTAGAATTGTTTCACATTATTCTTCAGTTAGAATTAATCTTCCTGGGGCAGAATTACAATCCAGGATTGCAGCTGCCTCTGCTAAGCCAATATAAATACTTCTGTTAAATGCTGGGCAAAGTGATGCCCTATTTGTCTGTAGTAAATCAATATAATAAATATAAGATCAAATGTCAAACTCAAAGTAAACAGAAATTACTGCATTTGTCCTTAAGGAAATATTTCCTTTACACAAGAACAGGAGAAACAGAAACCAGGTCAATTTACCTTCAAATCCTTAAGAAACTTTCTACTGTATTCCCTTAGATTCAGATGTCTTACCATACACCCAATTATATCCAAATAATTTCATACTAACCTTTTCCGACTTCGAATGGAAGAAAAGGTGAAAAATGCAAGGCTCACTCTGGGACATCCATATGACTGTGGCTCCCAAGAACAGGGCATTGATGGAACTGCGCTGCAACTGGACTAGAAGTAGTTTCCACATTCATATTGAAAGTGAAAATATTCTAAGAATTACATTATCCTTTAAAAATACTCCTAAATCAAGTGGTTTTTCAAATTACTAACATTATACATTAGAAGCAATAAATTTTGCTTTATTTGGGCAATTTTATTGCCTTGTATCTAAGAAAAGGAAATATCAAAATTTAGACTGAGTCAATCAAGCATGTTATACAACTACTGAAGCACAGCCCAGTACCAACAGTATTTCTCAATGAATTCTCAAGACTTCACAGTTGACTTAGAAAAATCACACCCTTCTCAATTCAGAAAGCTCTTAAGTCAAATTGAAGGCTAAGCATCTTTACATACTTCCCCTGTCCTTTTAGTTCTTGAGAAATCCCTGCTATTAACCATTGCGGGAGACAGAACACTGAGCTGGATGACCATCTCCTCCGGCAGGATGATTCCTTTTGGTTTCACATCAGAAAAAAATCAAATTGATGGTAGTACAAAAAAAAGACCTTGATATAGTAGTTTAAATTTTCTGAAGACCCCATTTAAGGAACACATTCAAGCTTCAGTAAGCAACATGCTCCCAGAGGAAAAAGGGGACTCCAAGTCAGTTGTAGCAGATTTTCAGAAAAATAAAAATGTTTTTCATTAATGGACAAGAAACTGACAATATCAGCTTTCCATACTGTTCATTTGAAAATTTTCACTGTGGCAAAATCCATAATTTATCTCAGAAGATGCATTTTTAAGAATACCTATCCTTAAAAAAAAAATTACAACTTTCCCAATTCTTAAAAAAAAATTACAATTTTCCCAATGGAGCCAAGTCATAGGATGTCTGCTGTGGCGGACGCTGACTTAACGCCCTGAGTCCTTCCATGAGTTCTTTAAATCCAGAGTACAGTAACACAGGATGATGAACCCAATTACAATTCTAATTTTGATTAAATTGATGAGAGCTTAATCTCATTATTGTTGTCGTAAAATGGTCTTGATTGTGCTTCAGATTATACATCTTTTACCCTGGACTCCTTTATTCCCTCTCCTACTAGGGGATGATTAAAATTTCTTTGAATCAGCACCTCTCCAACCAATATTTCTCATCTTTGAGCTGAAAACAGTACTGCACAGCATGAACTTGAACTAGAATCACCACACTAAAGCTTCAATATATTTCAAAAGGCTTGCTGAAATAAACCCCACAGATTTCCTCACAACAGCCTCTAAGAGATCTACTACTCTCTCCCTGTCCTCTTGATCAGCATGAAGCTGGACAACCCTCCCAATTTTTGCACTAAACAGAAGAGGCAACCTTAGCCTTCTACTTTTGAGTATCTTAAAATATGTCTAGCATAGCCTAGAGTTTCCTTCAAAGCAGTTTCTCTGTGTAGACATTCACAAAACAATGCAGATTTCCGCAATTTCAACTGTATGTAGCATGCCAATCCCCCAGAAAAACACACAATTCAGTTCAGCAACTAAACTTTTTCTAATATGAGTAAATGCTTAGACAAACATCCCCTTTTCGACCCTCCAAGATATTTCCAAAGTAAATACTAATTAGTGTGTCTTCCTCAGAAAAAAAGGCAAATTAGAGAACTAAAGTAATCAAGCAAACAAAAATAGCCTCAAAATATTTAAAATAAGGAAACTAAATATATGTGGAATGGCAACATTTAGACTCATCCTGAATGGGTCTAAAACACAAATAAAAAATGCAACAGAAGTTTCCATTTTTAATGCTGCTGCTCTGTTACTACACCCACCCTCATTCCTTTAAGAATCTCAGAAAACTTCACCTACCCTCCTCAGCCAGTATTTCAATCCTTTAAAATATCTTTTTAAAAATCACAAGTTTTCCATCCATAATAGGTCCTAATTCTGAACTGGCATAGAAAATAAAGCATTAAGAGGGTGAATTGTGCATAAAAAAACCACAGTAATTTGTTTCAACTAATGTGCATTATTACAATAGTTGAATTCTGAATAACTGTCTTTCACATGCCACCTTAATTTTGTAAAAGCAACTGACAATGAATCTAATTTCAATTTACAATAAAATAAGCAGTTCATGCTAGAATGATGTCTACAGCATTCAGAATCCTCAAATTAATAATAATATCCCTGTTGAAGGACTCAAACCAATCTTTATTTAAATTGCATTCACAGGCATTATAAGTTCTATTTTACAGTCTAAGTACTACTGTCTGCACTGATCTGAAAATATATTTCAGTCACCAATATGACAAATATTTTGAACGGGCTTTTTTATTTAAGCAATTCAAAACTGATTGAACACCTATTACCTCCACATCAAAAATGACTCCACTAAAATCTGTTTAGACTGATTAATATTAGCAGTAAGGCAGGAAGTACCACAGTAGGAATTGCCAAAATCACATATAAGGTACTAACAGATGTTTAATCAGTCTTGCTCAGGAAGAAAACAAGATGTAGACATAGACTTCAATCCCATATACCCAACCTACTCCACTGAAAATTATTCATCTCATTGTGAAGAAAACTTATAACAAAATGCTAAAATCAGCTGTATGATTTACCTACTGCTTACAGCTTTCTTTAAGCACAAATATCTTTAAATTAGCAACATCAGGCATCCACTAACTACAAAAAGGCAACTCATTTTTTCTGTAACTTGAAAAATAAAATCCAATATACAGAGCATGTTAGACTACTTGGTGCATAGGACTCAGACAAAATGAAGTTAATATTCTGTATCAAGAGTCCTTTACAAGCAGGTGTTCCACCTTTTCATTTATGCATATGAACACAGACAGGTAGCTCTTACACAAGATTTCACTTGACATTTTCATGAGTCATCAAGAAGGGTGTATAATCTTTCTTCCTTATCATGTACATAGCACTGCATAGTACTACAACCTTCCCGTGGCTCCTTTGACAACTTTCACAAGAAAAAGCCTAAGTCAGATTTCAACTGAAAAATGGATACAACCTGCAATTTTTAATATGCAAGTATTACATTTTAAACTACTGCCAAGGTGAAACAGTAGCCATAGCACATCCAGCTGTTGACCCTTAAAACAGACAGACTTGAGCACTATTAAAAACCACACTATAAGGCATTGGCAAAGACTGCAGCCTAAAAATCTTCCAGCAGATTCAAACAAACCATATTTAACACTGGAAGATAGCTATGCTAACAACACACATAGCAGTGTTTTGTATAATTGATAGTTACACAAGTAAGTGTACAGCTGTTTACTTAGCATTATGCAAGATTTATGTAGCCATCAGCAAGACAAAGTAGTGATATCTTCTACTTCTCTAAAAATCATTTTTAGGCAACTAGAGCTTTGCCAGCACCCTCCATCCCAATGACAGAAGGCCAGGGTTGAGCCTCACAGCCTGGCAATCCTTAATTCAGTAATGTGTCATATCCCACTGATAAATACCAATAAAACACAACTCACACCTTCTGTAAGTTGCAATTTACTTGAAATCATCGCTAAACCAGAATTTTCAGGAAACATCCACACATACTGAGGGAGCCAGCTGATGTCATCAACAGGCCACTGGTTTGTAAGGTCATGGTCATCAGGAAACATCACTGATGACTGAGGCAAAGCAAGTATCAGTCCTATCTTCAAGAGCAGGGAGAAGGATCTGGGGCACCACAGGATGGTAAAACTCACCTTGATCTCTTGGGAGGTGATATAGTAACCGGCTCTTGAAAACCATTTCCAAGCATAGAGGGACAAGATGAAAGCACCTTGCACAAATTTATGCCAGGGAAGTCACACCGTGCTAAACAGAGCCATCAACAATACGAGATGAGACAAGAGCTGATGTGTCCACACCATCTGAAGAAGGGTTTTTGATAAGCCTCCCACAGCCCATCCTCATGTGGACTGATGAGCCACAGGATAGAGACATGAACCATGAGGAGGACTAAAAACTGACCTGCCTGGCTCAAAGGGTTCTGTCAGTGGCATCAAAACCAGGCCAGCCAGGGGCCAGACATCAGTGGTGCACTCTGAGGGTCAATAATGTTTAACATCTTCATCAGTGGCCTGGCTGATTGCACAGAGTGCAGTTTCAGCAGGTTCACACATAACAGAAAACTGGGAGAGATTCTAATACCAGAGGGTTGTGATGACACTCAGAAGTACCTCAAAGAGGTACTCAAAGAGGTGGAGGAATGGGCTGACAGCAGTCCCACGCAGTTCAAAGGGAAGGGGTAAGTCCTGTGCCTGTGGAGGAATAACCCCATGCAAGAGAACAGCCTGGAAACCAAACAACCAGAAAGCAGCTTTGCAGAAGAGGACCTGAAGCTCAAACAAGCTGAACACCAGCCAGGAAGGTGCACTTGAAAAGGCCACCTGCACCTAGGCTGCACCAGAACAGCACTGCCAGCACTTTGGTGATCCTTCCCCACAGCACTCATGCAAGTTTTAGCAAGCATCTTGATTTCTGCTGTTTTGCTGAAGAGTTTTGAAATTACTTTTTGAAGGAAAGATTTGTTCCATCTTTGGTACTTTAAAAAAAATACTAGTTCTAATAAATTCTTCCCCCAGCCCAAGATTTATTTGTCATGAAATAGTTGAGCATAGGAAGCCATGATTTGCTACCTGAAAGCATGCTGGAAATTAATGTTATTCATTCATCATAGGAATGCCAAAACAGTCCAGAGAAACAGATATGGAAAGAACCAGGGTACAGTAGTCCTGTGTTTTCCCTCTCCATTGTCCCACCATTACCCCACTCTGTGAGGCTGAAAATGCACAGCAGGCAGCTCTTCTCACTGCTTCCCGGAACACCATAGTGTACAAAATGTATTTTCTGTCCAATAAAAACTTGTCGTTGTCCATATTTCACAGAGAGTTAGGGAAAGGAACAGGGATGAAGCTATTGCAAGTATCTATAATGTTTCTAAATTCTTATACTTAATTCAGTGAAATTCAGAGTTAGCTCCAGACACTGCTACGACTTAAACTCATACCCACTGATCCAACACAATCTCTACCAACAAGTATAACCTCAATCTTACTATAGAACTGATAAAAACATCTACATATTCTATGGAATTGCACTGATCAAGCAAACTAGGAAAGTGAATGCAATCACTGCTTAGAGCCTCTAAAAGATGAGCCACTGAAAACAGTATACACTGGAGTAACCTTCATTCATAATCTCTTGTTTCAACCTACTGTTCATAATTTTCTCATCTTGCTGATTTTAACACAAGTTTCCTGGTCCTTTGATGTAAATGTCTCAGAATCCTGAAACTTCCATGTCTGAAACTTTGTTTACTAAAGCACAAACTATTGATGTGCAATTAAGCTGAGAAATGGTAATCTTGTATAGAACGAACACAAAGCCACAAAAACAGGTGGATGTAACAGGTCATCACATGGATAGGTTGTCTATTAATCTGTAAAACAAACAAACAAACAAACAAACACAAATCTGAAAAATGCTTTCAGAATATTTATGAAGAAGGTAACAACCTAAAGCATCCTAAAGCATTTGTGCATTATAATCCACAGAGGTAGAAAACAAGCCTATGGATATTAGCTGGCACATGTAAAACAAAAGGGACTAATTCCAACACACCATCCTGGATTGGGTTAACACAACCCTAACCCTCTAATCTCAAAGCCAGGTTTGATGAGCTTGGAGCAAGCTGGTCCCGTGGAAGATGTCCCTGCCCATG
>VXBT01011970.1:331254-440578 GCA_013400235.1 Oriolus oriolus
GGGGGGGGTCAGAACTACAGAACTAGATGATCTTTAAGGTCCTTCCAACCCAAGCCACTTCATTATTCCCTCAGAAGGCCATCATTCCCACTCCCAGCAGATAAAAGAGGCGAAGCACCACTTTCGACAAAATTATTGTAGGCAGTACTTTTATTTTTCGTCACCCATTACAGTCCTTGGCTGCAGTAATGTACTTTGGCAGGAAAAACGTACAAAGGCGGCTTGTATATCTACTGTCCTATGGGAAAGTGCAGCTTAAAGAAATTTGTGTGGTAATTTTATGTATGAGCTTTAACATAAATTGGATGTTAAAAACTTCTAGCATCCAAGTTAAAAATTAACTAGTAGAGGGATAACATTAATTACAATCCCTTCCACACGCTCAATAGCAGGTAAATCCAAATTATTTTCTGTGTATGAAAACACATATTATACAGAATGAATGCATATTGCTACCACATTCAATTTTTTTTTCCAAATATTATGCTGGTAAACTTATTCTCATGAAATTAGTTGAATCACTTCACAGAACTCTAGAACAAGATCAGACTCCCCTAGAAGTGTTATAGAACTTGAAAGCCCAGCTTATGGACCCATTCCAGCTGCAACCCACAAGGAAAGGACCAAACATCTTTCAACAGACCAGTTTCTCCAGGAAAGCAGCCACATCTACAGCTGCAATAGACCTCTGCTCCACTGGACCATGTGCCTGTCCATGCAGCACCTTCCCTAAGGAAGGTAATCTTCCAACTTTCATGGCATCTCCTGAAGAAAGGTTTTTTCTTAAGCTAGTATTTCTAGCATTCACCTAATAGAACATTACTCATCTTTCCAAATTTAACAAAAAACAAAACAGACCACATTCTATACCTGCATAAATATCTGAAGCAACTACCAACTTATGCCAGAGTAAGCTTTTGCTGAAACATCCTACAAAGCTAAAATATACTACAGTTTTAGCAGCATTTATGGTACGGTTTTACTTGCCATAAGAAACAGCTCTGACTCAAAACCTTTCTCTGAAGAAAGTATCTTCATATTTACCTTAAACAGAACTAAGCAGTTCCTGCTGAGTAAGTTATACTTCGGGTTAGTAAATTTGTTTACAAAAAGCATCTTTCTTCAGTAAAAAGTTTTTTTAAACATCCAAGTTTCTTCCCAACAGACATGGTTATGGTATAGCTATAAGAAGCAGGAAAACTGCATATTCTATGCAACCACTCAGCAGTCAAAACATTGCAAATTCATTTATCTTACTAATTTGTTCTGAAGACAGTTTAAAATCAAATACTTATATAGAAATCGAAAATGTGACGCCTGAGTTTTACTGCAGCCACATTATGTCACAAAGTTATGTGATTAATTAACTTTAGAGATGTTATGGTTTTAGTTTTAATTCAGCTAATTTCAAAATGCCACCTTTCACCGAACACAACTTTTTCCCACTGATCAGTGTGTGTTTCTGTCATGAACTTTCATAGGGGAGTAATTCCTATAATCAACAGTTTAAATAGCAGATTTCAGTACATTTCTACAGATTATACACAGAAAATCAACTACTACAAAGTGTCACAGGCACAAGGCAGCTGACACCTTTAAGTGCAGTGGAACAATTCACAGCCAGGGAAGTTCACCTACATTCAAGGTGAGACAGCAAAAACAAAACTGGTCATATTTATAACACTAGTGCTGGGAACCTGCAGAAGCTGCTTCTAACCAGACGCCTGCCCTGCCTGTCCCCCACCTGCCTTCACAGCCCCATATATTTAAGTTTCTGCTCCTTCATCACTTCTGTCTGCCAAGAAACAATAAGAAAAGTGCCAACGCAAACTACCTGAGGTGCCATTACTTCTTGATTCAGTGATGCTTAAATTGCTTTTATATGGGAAAGAAAATGTTGATGCTCCATTTTCCAAAAGTACAGAATGAAGTTACCCTCTAGATGTGGCAGAGGACAAAGGCAATGCATTTAAAAAAATACAGCTGCTTAAGAAATTTAGAGTCTGGGTGCCTAAAAGATGAAGGACAGCTGAGACAGCAATAACCAATTAATATGGTCGATTTTTCTATTGCTCCTTGCTGCTGGAGAGAAACAAAGCAGAAAAGTGCATTTGGGAAGAACAAAAAATCCAAAGTCACAATGGATACTTGTGCACCCATGAAGAAGTCATCCTAAAGAAAGGGTCATGTGTTACTCAGTTTCAAATCTCCCTTCCCCCTCTCAACTCATTGACCTTAGAGCAAGTGCAGGAATGACATGTCCAGGTACATAAAGAACAACCACCTAAAAGGCTGGAATGTGTTATTTTGCATACACCCAAGAAATAAAGGTGCTCCATTGAACCAGAAAATCTGACTATCCACTAATAAATCTGAAAAGAACATTTAACCACAGGGAAGGTAAGTTCTTCCTCATGCCGACAGAGAAACACACTCACAAATCCCTCTGCCAAATCTGCCATGTGGTTTTAAAGACTCCATCATCAGTGTGTCACAGAGACAGAAAACACCAGAAATGCTACAATGAATCTTGGTTGATCATAAATGGAACTGCATTCCCAGAGCCACTCTTTTTGCAGCATCCCTTTCTAAAGCAAGACACAACTAATTTAATAAGTTACTACTCATACTTGCTATAACTAACTTAAAAAATACAAACATAACACAAAATTATCAGAAAGAGCTGGGAATGGAGAAAAGCTTTTTTTCACTAAATTCATACAGCTTTTACTTTACTCTTGCAAAATAACTATCTATTGGCAGAACCCCTTGACAAGAAGCTTGAGATTAACTATGTAACCGGCCAGGAGCATCTATTCTATTTAATCTATTTTTCTGAAGGGGCCATCTGCTCTTGCTTCTTCATTTTGTGGCTTAGCTCGAAATTGCATTCACTATTCTGTTAGGATTTCAATTAGGTAGATGTAAAAATTTCTCCCATGTCAGGATGGTTGTCTTGAGAATGAAATGCTGTAAGGGGAAAAACAGTTATTACCAAAAGCTGATTGACTATAATTGATACAGCTCAAACAGCTAATTAGTCATCAATAAAACAAAAGAAAAATAATTCTAACGTTTGTTTTATTACAGCACAGTTTGACATCCATTACTAACAGTATGCACAGCCATGTTTAAGGTACCAAACCTGAATAAAGGAAGTATGTTTGCTTTCTGTGTTCCTTCCACTCAGCTCTTTTCCAATGACTCTGCAGAAAAGCTTCAAATCTCAGCTTTGATAACAGCAGTGAAACCTTCCAAATGAGTAGCCAAAAAATACCTCATACAGATGCTGACAAGATAGACCTACAAGATTAGCATCATTTGCACAGACTTACAAATAATGAATAGCTACTGCTGAAAAAAATTACTGAAACACAAGCTACAGGGCTGAGCTCTAGCCAGTTACTACTCCAGTGTAATACTATAAAATATTCTGAAAGGACTGTAAAGAATTAAGCCTACAGTTTTACCTTATGCTTTATCCAAGTGGGAAAGAAAAGCATTTTTTATTCAATTATTTCCTATCCATTTCATGGCTTTCCGCAGAAAACAGACCAAGCAGGAGGCTATCCAGCAAGCTGAGTACTTTAGCTATTGCCCAGAGTAAGTAAATAAATACTCAGCATCAACCTCATGCAAGGCATCACAGTAGGCAGCCTTCGCCCAGGCAGTCACTGGAAGCTTTGGTCATTGCTTTGAACACATGAACAGGAATAAGGGATTGGTGCCTTCAGGACCTACAACCTACTCAGAGGCAGAAAATACATTATGTTAGCAGAATGCTCAGCACACCACTGAAGTCTAAAGAAACTGTGATCTACCAGCTAAGAAAGCAAATCCATTTTCCACTGTCAGGGCATTAATCTAAAAGATAATTTGCCTTGAGTTCTTTATAGAGCTGATCCCACAGCTAGCTACTTGCCATTTATGTTGTAATGAAATACACATCAGCATTTTTAATTAACCTTATATTGAACTATGTGAACTATTACTTAGGATTCCAAACAAGGCCTATTATTTCAGGTCTGCAAACTATATAAGTGCTTCTACAAATAAATGATTTATCAATAACATTATGGTAATTTCCCTGTACTCTCCATTTAATCAGCTGATAATAAAGGAATATTCTAAAAGCTTAAAGTTTAAAATTCTGGGAAAGTTTCTTTTAAATTTTCATTCAACACTTACCAAATTGGACTGACAGCAGTCTGACTAGTTCAAGCATACATGAAGAAAACACCACAGGCCAAAACTACTTCAGGTCATGGAAGGGTTTGGGGTGGAAGTGACCTTAAAAGATCATCCAGTTCCATACCCCCTGCCATGGGCTGGGACACCTTCCCCTAGACTAGGTTGCTCCAAGCCCCATCCAACCTGATTTTGAACACTCCAAGGATGGGGCTTCCACAGCTTCTCTGGGCAACCTGTGCCAGTGCCTCGGCACACTCACAGAGAATAATTTCTTCCTAATATATAAACTGAATTTCTCCTCTTTTAGTTTAAAATCATCCCCGTGTATGATCTGGTGTCATCCTCGATATATAAAGTGTGGGGCAGATGGAGGAGGCGAACATTCAGAGTGGGGGGAAAAAGGAAGGGGGAGGATGTTCGAAATGGAGGCGTTTGTCTCCCCGTGCCACAGTCAGGCGTGATGGAATCCTACCTTCCTGGAGATGGAATGTATTTCCTTGTTTTCCTTCGCTTGTGTGCACAGCTTTTACCATGCTTATCAAAGTGCCCTATCTTAACCCGGAGTTTTGTAGTTTTTACCCTTCCAATTCCCTCCTCCATCCCCTCGCGGGGAAGGGAGCGAGCGGGTGCGGGGACTGAGCTGCGGGCTGGGGTTACAGCAGGACAGGGACACACCTGCGCCCCGAGACGCAGAACAGACAGAACACATCCGGCTGCGAGAGCTGCTGTGACAGGCGAACGCCGCTGGCACCCAGCACCCGCGTGTGGCCACGCGGCCCCGATTCCGCTCTCCCGAGGGGCAGACACCCGCTCCCCAGAGCCCCAGTCTCAGCTCTCACCAGGGGAGAGCTCCCACCCCCCCGATTCCGCTCTCCCGAGGGGCAGACACCCGCTCCCCCCGCCCCGATCCCGGCTCTCCCGGGGGAATGACAGCCGCGCCCCAGAGCCCCAGCCTCGGCTCGCCCCAGGGGAGAGCTCCCATCCTCCCGCTGCCGCTCTCCCGAGAGGCTGACACTCGCTCCCGGCGGGCTCACACCTAAATCCCGACGCTCCCGGGGGGAATGACACGCGCTCCCGATCCTCGCTCTCCTGGGGGGGTTAAACCCGATCCCGGGAGCCCCTATCCCGCCCCTCCCGATGGGCTCACGCCTGATCCTTGGAGCCCCGATCCCGGCTCTCCCGGGGGCTCACACCCGATCCCAATCCCGGCTGTCCCAGGGGGCTCACACCCGATCCCGGGAGCCCCGCAGGGCCGGGCCGCTGTCGCCCCCTCCTGGCACCGCGCGGCGCTGCGGGCAGGGCTGCGCGGGCGGCACCGCCCCCGAAGTAATTCCCGAAACGCTCTAAAGCCCTCCCGAGACAGCTCCCCGCAAAATGAAACATGCCTAATGCCTTCTCTAATACCTGGTGCCCTAATCATAACAGAGTTGGCTGACAAAGATGCATTCAAAAGCCATCCTGCATAGGCTACATCGTCAGGATTTCTGCATCACTACATGTAAGATGCTGTGTTAGAATCTTGTAGGAAAACCCACCGTGGAAGACTTCTGCTCTTTCCAAAGTGTCCATATTAAGAGCTCTTAATCGCCCGAGATCCTCAAATTCACAGAAGATGTAAGGCTGGAAAAAGTCTTCAGAGGTCACTAATTCTCTGTCATGGTTTAACCGCAGCTGAGCCCCACATAGGTGGTCCCTTCCCCCCAGGAGGACGGGGGAGAGAATCTCAAAGGTAAAATTACGAAACTTCACGGGTTGAGATAAAGAACTTTTAATAGTAGGTAAAGCCAAATCCATGCACGTAAGCAAAGCAAAACAAGGAATTCATTCACCACTTGCCCAGGCCAGGCAGGTACTGAGCCATTCCCAGGAAAGCAGGGTTCCATCACACATAATGGTGACTTGGGAAAACAAACACCATTGCTCCAAACTTCCTCTCTCTTCCTTCTTCCCCCCAGCTTTATATGCTGGGCATGATGCCATACAGCCTGGAACATCTCTTGGGTCAGCTGGGGTCAGCTGTCCCAGCTGGGTCTTCTCCCACTCCTTGTTCCCCCCCAGCCTCCTCACCAGCAGGGTGAGGGGCATAAAAGGTCTCTGTGTAAGCTCTGCTAAGCAGTAATGAAAACATCCCTGAGTTATCAACACAGTTTTCATCACAAATCCAAAACACAACCCCACACTGGCTACTAGGAACACAAAAATTAACCCCAGCCAAAAACACCACGTCCCTCACAAGCACTTTATATGACTACACCTACATCATTCCCAACATTTGTTTCACATCGTATTAACAGGCTTCTGTGAAGACTCAGGTGCCTGCAGAAACAAAAAGGTGTATAGAACAGTAAGCCTTAAAAACATGATAAACCTTTTGTTGTATGCTTTTATACAGCAGGCCAATAAAAGCCTAATCATTTTTCCAGACCATGGATGCATGGTGTAATAAAAAGGTCAAAGGTACATGATAAGTGAAAAGAATCTTTAAGAGCCATTTGAGTAACACAAGACTAATTGGACCACAACAGTCCTTTCTAGTCCTTCAGATCTAGTACTAAGGTGCTGCATTTCACCTTGCAGACTATCCAGCCTAGGATATTACTGGGATAACTCTAGATAAGGAGCAAGTGTTAACTAGGGCTAAAGGTATCACTGCAGCCTATCTGCTGTGAAGCAGCTTAGCTCCTCCAGACACACAAGGCTTTCAATGGAGAAACTAAATCAATCAATAAGAACAAACTGTTCAGCTTTGAGAAACACCTCCAACTACCACGAAGATTTTGGGGAACCCTTTCAAGGAAGGCAGAAAACTGATCTGTGACCAAGTTTCCTCAAAATTAAGACTTCTTGAGCCTAAAATAATAGGCTGGAAGAGGTGGGATACCTAGTGAAGTGCAAAAATGTTTTCTGAACTTCCATGACTCTACAAATGGATCAAGAACATCATATCCAAACTGTGTTTCTCTAGCTGAGAAAAATATGCCTTCCTTCAAGTTCAGGAAGGGAAATGGGGTACAGTTAAGCACAATAAAAAGTCAAACAACCAAACAGGCATGATGAACCATAGTGCCTTTCGCTTTCATAAAAGTGAAATTTCTCATTTAGCATTAGTCTGGACATGAGTAGAGAAGGAAAGGGTGATTTTTTTACCCCACTGAGCTGTATCACTGAAGTCTGCATACAGGGCACCACAGCATTTCTGCCTGGTAGCAGAAGAAAGGCAACAAAAAATCTCTTTAACCCTCAGATACTGTGGACGTGATTGCAGGGAGCAGAAACTGGGCTGCTGACCAGAGACACATCAGGATTGGTACTTAACCACCTCTAGTTAATTAGGACACGGATCAAAATGAACCAGTAACAAAAACCTTTGTCCACTACCAGCAACCAGGAAAGCACACATGAAAGGAATAATGACCACATTAAAAGCAGTCCTCCCATTTTTACATCTGAAAATCATCATTTTTATCCCAAAACAGTAGGAAAAATTGGCTGAAAACATCTAAGACCTTTTGCTTTCAAACACATCTGCTTCCCAGAGTACTGCTGCTGAATGATCTGAGGCAGTAAAAGGCTACAGACATATTTACTCTCCAAGCATTCAACAAATGCAGCAGCAGTGAGAGGAGAAGCAATTTCAATTTATAGAATCATAGAATATCCTGAGTTGGAAGGGACCCACAAGGCCTTAAGTCCAGTTTCTGGCCCTGCACAAGACCAGCTCAAGAATCCCACCATGCAGCTGAAAGCATTGTCCAAATGGTTCTCGAGCTGTGTCAGGCTTGGTGCTGTGACCACTTCCCTGGGGAGCCTGTTCCAGTGCCCAACCAACCCCTGGGATTGGATTTCCCAATATCCAATCTAAACCTCCCCTGACACAGCTTCAGGCCATTCCTTCGGGTCCTGTCACTGGTCACCAGAGAGAAGAGATCAGTGCCTGCCCCTCCTCTTCCCCTCACAAGGATGTTGCAGACCGCAATGAGCTCTCCCCTCAGTCTCTTCTTCTCCAGGCTGAACAGACCAAGTGACATCACCACATCTCATAAGCCTTCTCCTCCAGACCCTTCATCTTCATAGTCCTCCTCTGGACATCCTCTAACAGGTTTATATCTTTCTTATATTGTGACTTATACTGTGGTGTCTGAAACTGCACCCAGTACTCAAGACATTTTCCTATATTCTTTGTCTTGTCCACATAAAGGCATCTTCCTCAGACTATTCCTTTTGAATAATCCTGATGGATTATTAAAGTCAAAGAAAAATCAGTAAATCCTCAAAGGATTTGCAACTTCAGGTTTTCACTGTCACTATATTATACCAAGATCAGCACAGCAGCAGTTGTTATAACAAATTTTCTGTTGGATCAAGTACAATGGGTTTACTGAAATGATTTCTAATCTTTTAGGTTTCCAATTACTTTGTCAACAAATTCTTCCTAGAAAAAGAAGATCTATAAAAGAACATCTATACAACCCAAAAAAGTGAAAGATTTACCATCTACAAAAATTAAACTCACATTTTTTTTTGCTGCCTTGCAACTTAGTTGAAGTTGAGCCGCTACCTGAAGCCAGAAGTCTGATAAACACATCAAAATAAGAAATGAAAGGCATCCAGCAAATAGCAACTGGAGATGGAAGACAGAAAGGAAATCCATTTAACTGCCTAGTTTCTTAATAAGTTTACCTTGACAATAAGGTAAAATGCTGAAAAACAACAACACAACAGAAGAAGAATAAGTGATAAATATGACAAAGGTGACTTCAAGCAAAGGAAAATTTTAAGATAGGATAAACACACAAAGAATAAAACATGCACTGCTCAGCTGCTGAGGCACAAAAATACATCAGTCAATCTAACAATGCTTCTTCGTGCTACCTCTACAGTTACTGCTCTTTAATTTGCTCCTTGTCATAAACAGCCAACCTAGAGCTACTGTACAGCCCAAGTCATTGACAGTTCAAAGAGCTTAACAATTTAGCAGGGATCAAATGTTCATAAATACACCTCATTTTGAATCAAAGATGCCAAGACATGCAAAAGCTACCAGTCATTATACATGGTTTAAGAGTGAATCATCCATTGCTAAAGCACTGTGCATTTTTTCATTTGTACTTCTTGGCCACACATTTCACCATCAGTTTAGAGGGCCTCTTAGCACCTTTATTCATTCCTGAAGGCAGTCAGGCTCTCAAACCACAAGTCAAAGATCACTTTCGCACGCCAATCAGACTAGCAAGAGGCCTACAGACCTTCTCAAGCTTGCAAAGCATTGTATTTTTTCCACGATTTCCTCAAAGATTAAGACATACGGACTTCTGTATCTAGAATGTCACAAGAAAATTAAATTTCCAAGTCCATACGCCCTTATGGCCTTAGCTTAAGGCCATAAAGATATTCATTTTCTAGCTAGTGTTATACTTGGGGGGAAAAAAAAAACAACAACACACTCAGCTAGAAATATATGGCTCTAAAATAATTCCCAGAACTACCATCACCCCCTACCAAACAGCTCCCATGGCATGGGTGAGACTTGCCTTCCCAGAATTCAGGGGTAGACAATCCCACTTTGTCAAGATATTCCACATGCCCAGTACAAAAGCCTTGTCCTTCATCATCTTCTAGTTGAAAAACAGTATTAATAATGTAAACATTAAGCTTGCAAGATTCCTGCAGAGCTCAGCTAAGAACAGTCAGTTAATTCACCATAAAATATTAGGTGTGTCAGTTACCAGTTAATCTATTTAAACATGCTTTTTACTGAACCCTGCTAAATACTAATTAAAAAGTCATGCAGTACCACACTGAATACTTTACAGAGGCTTCTCAACTCTGAACATCAATACCTGATTCTTTCAAACAAAAGCGCATCCTGAATTCTTTGTTTCTTAATTATACTTGAAGTCAGAGAGGGGAATAAAGTCAGGGGGCAGAAAGGTCACATACATAAATTTTAAGTACATGCAAGTAAAGTCAAGCAAGCCACAGGCCAGAAGAACAGTGCTGTGACCTTCTGATTCCTCCAGTAAATAAGTACTCAGAAGGTTACAGTTTTAATTTGCATGGCTGGTGTCAAAAAGGATTGAAAGTGACAAACCATGTCAGCCTGCGTTTGAAACCTTTAAATCCGATCTCTCTCATTGACTGCCAAAGTGAGTGCGCAAGTGAATTAGGAGTCAGCTTTATACTAACTGTGATCATGGTGAGTGGCTCTAGGCTCAGTCAGGCTCCAGAGCAGGTGAAGCCAGGGCTGAAGAAAGTATGATTATCTTCTCCTGCATTTCGCAGAAGCTCTGTTTACATGACTGGAATATCTGATAAATCACTTCCCCAGCCTTGTAAGAGAGCAAGACTGAAATCGAATTTTTAGGAAGCCCTATGACTGTCCCAAAACAGCTACACTGCAAAGAGCAACCATGACAAAAATGTGAACTTCAAATACAGATAGCTGAGATAAGGGACAGACTCTGACATATCCCTTCTCCCCTCCAAGACTTACTACTTTTCATGCTGCTTTAAGAACACAGAAATAGAACCTAAGTCAGCCTTCCGTGGTTTGACAGTGCAGCCATTATATCATATCCATTCCCATTACTGTCACTTAAATTTCTCATCACTTGCCTGGAAAATATCCAATTCCACAAACATGTTTTTCTTAGACTGTTGTCTTCTAGTAATCAGACTAAAACCAGAAGAGTTTATTTCTGGTTAACCTCTAAGAACAGCAACTAAAAGTGACCTGCTGTCTGAAAAAAAACCCTGAGGAGTACAAAATTTACTATATTTAATACGATACCCGGAATAATTTTAAAAAGCCATCAGCTTTCTACAGTTATACCTCATTTTCAAAACACCTATGACCCTCATGAAGTGCTTTGAAATCCTCAAAGAGTAGGACACTTGAAACAAGTATTGTCCCTGCGATTGATACTACAATGAGAAAAAGTAGAGTTTGAGGCTGCACTGATGGAGTACATTTAACACCATCAGGGACTGGGAATGAGCAGCACCATGTGTCTGTGCCATGTCATGAAACTTGTCCACAGAGGAAAGTGGATGCTTCAGTAGCAAACTGCTTACTTACGTTACAACAAATGTATGTCACTACGCATAATCAACTTTACTTTTGATACATTAAAGAAAAGCACAAAACCCCTTGTATACCTAGATGGATTTATTGGAAGTTGTTCTGGTTTTGGCTGGGATAGAGTTCATTTTCTACCTAGTGCCTGGTACAGTGCTGTGCTTCAGATTCAGTACAAGAGTTGGTAACAGACTGATGTTTTGGATGCTGCTAAGTAGTGCTTACTCTAAATCAAGGACTCTGCAGTGTCTCACGCTCTGCCGGGGAGCAGGTGCACAAGAAGCCCAGAGGGAGCACGGCCAGGAGAGGTGACCTGAACTGGACAAAGGAATATTCCACACCACAGGACGCATGCCTAGTATATAAACTGGAGGGAGTTGACTCAGAGCCACTGATTGCGGCTCAGGGACCGCCTGGGCATCAGTCAGCAGATGGGGAACAACTGTTTTATGCATCACTTATTTCTCTTGGGTTTTATTCCTCTTTTTCCTTTTCAGTACAATTATTATATTTTACTTTATTTCAGTCATTAAACCCACAAGTAGTACCTTTTTTCAATTCTCCCCACATTCCACCAGGGAACAAGTGGCTGCACAGTACCTACAAACCAAGCTGAAATTAAAGCACCACAAAAATTAGAAATATATATGGAACCTTAATTTGTTACTGAGCTCCTACTTCAACCGTTTTTACAAAGCCATCCCTTACCTGCTTATAAAAAGAGAAATATCAGATCACTAATAACCTCCACAAAGTGGAAAGTGTGTACACTTCCTCACACCCCATTCTCCCTGATATTTAGGAAGGTACTGCTCTGATTACTGAACTCCTAAGCAAAATTTGACACAATAAACAGCAAGCCCTTGCTGATCACTACTAGACATGTGGCTCAGGGAGACCATTCAACACACAGCTAGCACATACAGCCATCTACTGATAGGAAGGCTTGGTATTCCTGTACATCATCTCACTGACATTTTAAAGTAAGCCTTGCCAACTTCAGACATTACCTCAAATCTCAAAGCTGCTAAAATGAGCTTGTAAGAATTCCAGAGCTCCAGTCTGCACAAGAGAGTTGTCTTTCAGCAAAGGCAGCAGGACTCATCACCTTCTGACACAAGGATTTCAGCAGCCCTAACTTTCATGACCTAAACATTTAGTTTTACACAAACCAAACAACTGCCAAACACCTATTTTTATGACTCCCCTGTTACAAAATGTGCCTGGTATCAACATGTTTTATTTACAGTTAGCTTCTTCCATCCGCAGTTTCACGTACTTCATTCAACACTCACAAACTACTCGTCTTGAATCACTACTATAAATACATGTGAAAGAAGGTAAAGTAACTTTTTTCTCACAGATCTTTCAGTATTTTTAGAGCATCACTCATGAATCAAGTTATGACAATCAACACTACACTTGCACATTTACCAACATTTACATACAACCACAACTGCAAAGTCAGCCTTAGAAATAAGGCTTGATTTCATGACAAGCATCACTTACACAGACAGAAACATTGTTCAGATTTTGCATAAAGATGAGCACACGAGAGTTGAAAATAGGAAAAATACAAATGCAAATGTATTAAGCTCTTGCTTCTTCACAGAACCTCATTTTTCCCAAGATTCTTCACTTACAGAACTCACTATAAGCTAGTAACAGAACAGTTCCAGTTCCCACTGTCTGGTACCAGCTACAAATTAATCCTATTAGCATGGCCATCTTACTACACATGCAAATAAGTCTGCTTCTAATCTATAACATGTTTAATGGTTTACAGGCAAAAAAAAAAAAATCTCCTTTTTAGGATGGCTTAATGTTCAGGTATACAAATGAATCATCTTAATTAGAGCAAGGGATAAAGTCTAGTCTCCTGGAAAAGACTCCCACTGTTCTAAAATTTAAGCAGCAGCTAAATGTTTCAATGACTCTTTAAAGCAATATTTAAGTAATGGGTATTGTATTTGTGTCTCAGGGAGACAAGGCATCAAATCCTTGAGCAGACTCCTCAATAAGAAAAATCAGCACTTAACAAGTACTATGCAGGAATATTGAAGGATACTGGTATTTTATTTTAGTGCTTTCAAAACAAGGTTTCAAGGCAGAGAAATTTCTGTCACATCTTAATTCAGAAAGACAGGTTAATAATACTGTCCATGAAAGTATTCTTACAGCACCTTAGTTATTTCCACATTGTTCTTTTTTAACTGAAATGTTACCCAGGAACTTGAAGCAGGTCAAGCTCCACTTTTAAAATATAAAATTATGTAATTTGTGTGTACACAAATTATAATGTGTAATTATAAGCTTAATATGCAAATTTGTCCACTTCTATTTGAAAACTACAGTTACCAGATTTCAGAAGTCTAGACCCAGGATTTTCCCTAGAAACCAAATTTCAACATGAGTGGAAATTTGTTAGCAATTCGGCTCTTCTGTCTAAGCACTATGCACATCTGAATTACTTCAGAATCTCAGAAGGATTCTACTTCATCCATACAACTCTTACAAATTAGTCTTGAGTTTCTGAAGCAAGCTGGCTGATGTACAGTATTTCAGTTTAAGTAAATACAGATAGCAAATTTAATACTACTAAGACACCAAAATGCTATTACATAATTAAGCTGGTTATTTAAAGCACTTAAAACCTTTGCTAAGACATTCTCACAGACACCCAAAAGAAGCCAAACTTGGAAACCTGTTTCATTCCAAACTTAAAAGATAAACAAATCCAGTTAAAAAAATTAGACAAGCTGTTTCATTTGCCTCCACATGAACTAACATAGAAAATACTCAATGGACCTGGCACACAAAATCCGAACCAGAACCATTACATATACATTTCCACTAATAATTTTCATTCATTTAAGTGCATAGAATTATTACAACTGAGAAAAAAAAACAGCCCCTGATAAAGTTAGTGTCATGGCAGGATGGGTTTGTAAAACATCCCCTCCTGAAGTCATATTTCCCACCTGTATTACTTCATTTTATTTGGCTCTTTGGTGATTCTACAACTAAAGTATGTACTTTACATAAATATTATACAAATTTCCATTTTAAACTACAGTTAACCAATTGATAAGTCACCCTCAGTCTTTCTTTTCCCCCATCTCTAACATGTGAAACACTTCAGATATAATCCAAGACTTCACTTTCAAAGTAAACAAAAAAAAAAATCAAGATACCTACTAGACTACAGAGGTTGGATTCACATGCATCTACATTTTTTCACTGACAATACAATTTTTTTTGGATCTGAATGTACACATGCAGATACCATGATGAAAGGCAAATGTACCAGTCCTCCAATTTCTCATTTCAATGAGAACCTCAAAGCATCAAACTCAAAAAACCCACTATTTTGATAAAAGTCAAGAAGTCAGATATACTTCCTTTAACACTGCTTACAAAATAGTACATCACATGCTTCTGTAACTCCCTGAAATAATTTAGACATGCAAAAAGATTCTTCACTACCTGAAGAGGAACTTCCATTATTTGCAGCCATCAAAATTGAATTTTTTCAAGTTTTTTTATTTACAACAAACACAACAAATAACTGTTTATTAACATAATTCTCCTTTTGCCACTATTAACAGTGGTATTTTTATGGATTCAAAAGTTAAGAAAAAGATGCAAAATCTCAACCACCCAGGGACATGCACAACAACTCACTTGGCATATGCATTCCACAGCTGAAACTGTGACAGCTACCCCTAACTCCAGAGTATTTCAGACAATAGTATCTCCTGATTCTGCGACAGACTCCTGCACCTATTACACATCAAAACCTACAACACATTAGAGGAAGCCTCATCAGTTTAAACCTGTTCCTGTTATAGGATGTAAAGTACACCAAGCACAGCGTTGTAATCAGTGCAATTGAAGCCAAAAATCATTTTGGCTGTCACTATGTCATATTAGAGGATCAGTTCGCAACTTATTTCTCTTGAGCATCCTAAACCCTGGATCAAGAATTTGTCTGTTCAGAGCTGTACTTGTAAGTCATCTGCAAATTATACAGTATCGCCAAATGTTTTAATTCACATAGAATGACTTTTCTAGCCAGCATTGCATCACTGAAACAAAAAGCTAGCACCTTAAAGCACATCTGACATGACAGATACAGAAGGGACGGGAGTAATTTATTATCTGGAGTTATATAATTGCAAAACAAAACATGCTTTGTGTTTTTTAAAGGTTTACTAAAATGTATTGTTGGTTCCTTAGTATTTTAGCTGCAGAGCCCAAAGTTTCTCGGAAAGGGCATCGGTAGTACGCTCATTCTGAAGAAGGCTCACGCACATGTAAACAATCTACTGTTCATTGTTCAGAAACGGGGTAAAACAGGAAGACCTTCTGGGGTTTTAACTGACGCGCAGCCCGAGCACAGGACAGCAGACACAGCGGTCCTACAGCCATTCAACTCGGAATAATCTGTAACTCGAGCAGAGAGCGATGCCAGAGAAAACATTGATGGGAGAGGGGCTATGCGGGAAGACATCCAGCGTGCGCGGCTGCCCGGGGCGATGCTGCCCGGCAGGGGAAGGGGAAGGCGCCGGGAGCCGGCAAACACCGACAGCCTAAGTACAACAAACCCCTCCAAGCGGTGCAGTGGGAGGGGTGCACCTCCGGCTAAGGACCCTCGGCGGCCGCCACTCATTCCGACCCGACCCCACCGCGGGATGAGGCGACCCCGCTCCGCCCCGCCGTCCCTCACCTTGGTTGACCAGCCGCAAGGCGTGGGTGAAGGACGGGTCCAGTGAGTCCTTCTCCGCCATCAGCTCGGGCAGGTACTTCTCGTCCATGGCAGCGGCGGCGGCCCGGAGCGGCAGCGGAGCCGGAGCGCCGGGTGCGCCCGCGGGGAAGGAGCGGGTCCGAGTCCCAGGCGGCGATAAATCCTCGGAGGCAGCGCTTCCCCCTGGCCGCCTCCCGCCCGGAGCTGCGGGGACGCATCCAGAAGGAAGCGCCGCAAGCCCCCGGCCAGGAGGGGGGAAGAAAAGGGGCGCGGGCCGGGGGAACGCCCCCCCTTAGCGGGCAAGGGGCGCTGAGAAATCACTCTGCGGAGGCGCACAAGGAGGAACGCGGGAAGAGAGGCGCCCCGGGAGCCGCTGACCCAGGTCGGACAGAGGCCCCGCACACAATAAAAGGGAGACCGTAAGGCGGCGGCGGTGGGGGGGAAGCGGCGCACAGACCCGCAGCACAAACACCACTCGCGGCGACGCTGCGCCGACTGAGCAGGGGGAAAACGCTCCGCGCCAGATTTATATACCGCCCTAGACCACGCCCCCCGCTGTCCCTTAGCCCCGCCCAGGAGCGGTGCCCCGCCCCGACCCCTTCCAATGGGCGGGGATAGCAGAGCCCCCCAAGTGTCGCCCCCTTGCTCAAGTGAAGGCTCCTATTGGATGGCGTGATCTGTCAGTCAGGGCCGGGCCGCAGCTTCTCATTGGTCGCTGCTGCTGGCCCCGCCTCCCTGCGGTCGGTGAGGGACCGGCGCTGAGGGAGCGCTCTCTGAGCCGCTCCGCGCCGCGAGCGGAGCGGGAGTTGCGGTGTGTCCGGGTGAGCGAGGATCGTAGACCCCCCTCAGACCCCCACAGCGGCCCTTCCCACGCACGATTCCCTTCGGGGCCTTCCCCGGGGCTGTAGGATCTGTGAGAGGGGTCGGGGATCCAGGACGGCGTCCTCTTCGTCCCTTTCAGACCTTACGGAGAAAGGCAAACATTGTGTGGAAAGGAGTGCAAACGCGGTATTTTTTTTTCCCTGCCTCAAACAGTGGTATCCTCTATCCAGCATTCTGTACTTGCGCTTCTAGTAACACAAACCACTTTATAAATACCAGTCAGAAAGCCATATTTCTGATGAGTTGCCCTGATGTGCGGCTGTACGTGGGTTTGGAGTTCACCCTGTTCTAAAACCGGAAAGAGAATCAAAGTTTAAAAGACCTTGCTCAAGCCTATTTTCCTAGTTTTTCGGGGCATGCATTTGTTATAATAGATCATTATTCACTCTGATCTTTAGCTTTGAGACTTTACATCGGTTCCTTATTAGTCTTTAGGTGCCTCATCACTGAATCTCGGGTGACAAGAGCCCGGAGGAAGCCAGACCAGCTCTTCTCTGTCACAGAGCACAAGGGCAAAGCAGAGGAAAATTACTAAATCACTGAAGCCAAACCCATAAAGTAGCATTTTAAATCAACATTTACTGGAAAAGATGATAAGAAACTTTGATGATTTATATTTAAAAGACCACTGAAAATACTCTTTTATCTGTAAATTGAACAACCGTACATTTACTTTTGTATTGCATTTAAAAAAAAAAAAAAAGAAAAAGACCTGCAATGTATCTTACTCATATCTTTGCAATGCAGGGGGGGGGGAAAGCTCTGAAAAGGTAAACCAGCATGAGAAATGCGCACTCAAAGCTTGGAAGCAGAGGTTAAGGCTCCCTTCTCAGAACTGCAAGTGCTCTTTCACCCTGAAAACCAAAAGACCATATATTAAGGTATCTTACTCCTTGTTGTATTCCACAGATTGCAATACCCCATGAAACAGTGCCTGGTATGTTACAACATGAAACATACTCGATTTACACTCTCTGTATAACCATTCCAAATAAATCTTGATCTAGAATGAGCAGAAACAAATTTGCAAAGTTCTATTTAAAAAATTCTCTTGCATGACATCAACCTTGATGGATACAACTAAAACATGCAAGCAGCTGGAAGAAGTTGAATTAAAAACAAATGTTTTTTCAACCTTCCATATACATCTTCTATATAAAAGTACTGAAATGCAGCCATCTGTTGTGAAACAGGCAGGCACATACAACTCTGACACAGAACAATATGTAGGAGTGTAATCTTTATTGAATGACCTGGAGCAAAATAATCCCTGTGTTTGCCAGTAAAGCCTAAATGTACTTAAAGTCCCACTAAAGCATCAAGGACCTCAGACAGAAAGGTAGCTCTGTTATTACAAATTGTGTAAAACACAATGTACCTTTCTTGGAAAGAGTCATATTCTCCCTGGTAACTGATTAAATAAACATTTAGTGTTTCAAGAAACCACAGTATTTCTTCCCAAATTATACCAATTCCCTCTGGCTTTCAACAGAGAAAGACTTACTGGAAGTCTGAAGACTTGGTTCTCTCCAGGTCTGTAATAATATAGGAATTATAAAATTATCCACGTTGTACCCTATTGTTCAAACACAAACCTGCACATAACAAGTGCAGGATATTGTTTTCTCCAATGAAATTCACTAGGATGTAATAAAGCAAGAGGAGGGCAGAAAGGATGGGAAATTATGAGCCTTGGGCCCTAGAAAGCAGCCCAGGATCTGGTTAGCTGGGAAAAGCCTGCTGAGCATCATTTTTAGTGTCCAGGAAAGGCAGGAAACACCATCTTCTTAAGGATTGATTGCTTTCTTACTGCTGAAATCTACACAAAGCTTGAAAAGCAGCTTGCTCAAGGAGCTGCCCAGTAAGTATTAGCTGTAGAATTCATGAATATTGAAAAGCTGTGAGTCCAAACTTTTAAAGCTCATGACTTAAATGTGTTTGCTCTCTAACAGTACAGGTCTGCTTTGCTGTTTAATGCATGTGGTAGCCTCAGGAAGTTAGTTTGGTAGGTGGACATCAGTCAGGAACCGTGTCAGACTAATACCCATTGCTCCTTCTAAAGCACCAGTTATCTGACCTGACAGTGTGCCTGCCTATCCATAAGCTGAAATTATAGGTGCCAAAATTAATACTTGTATGTGCTAGAAGCATTAGGCTGTGTTGGGGTCTTCACTCTCAGGAGTGAGATTCACTTTCTTGTACCAACAGGATGTGAGGGGACCATGTGTAAAGAGGCAGAAACTGAGCTGTGTCCTCTCTGGAATATGGGTTCTGTACAAATTAATAAACTTACATTTTGTTTATTTGTTGGATCAACGTTACAAGCAGTAATTTCACCATTAAGTCTTTGTTCCTAATATTGTAAATACAGCTAAATATTTGTCATTTCCATGGAACCATCAAATGGTTTGGGTTGAAAGGGACCTTAAAGGTCATCCAGTCTAACTCTGTCTCTGCAATGACCAGGGACATCTTCAACTAGATCAGGTAGCCCAGAGCCCCATCAGAACTGACCTTGAATGTTTTCAGGGATGGGGCATCTACCACCTCTCTGGGCAACCGGGTCTAGTGTTTCACTACCCTCATTGTAAAGAATTTCTTCTGTATATCTAGTCTGAGTCTACTCTGTTTTACTTAAAAACCATTATCCCTTGTCCTATCACAACAAGTTCTGCTAAAATGTTTGTTCTCTTCTTTAAGTACTAAAATGCTGCTATAAGGTCTTCCCAGAGCCTTCTCTTGTGCAGGCTTAACTGTCCCAACTCACTCAGCCTGTCGTCACAGGGAAGGTGTTCCAGATCTCTGACCATCTATGTGGCCTCCTCTGGACCAGATCCATGTCATTCCTGTGCTGAGGACCCCAGACCTGGGTGCAGCACTGCAGGTGAGGTCTCATGAGAGCAGAGCAAAGGGGCCGAATCCCCTCCCTCACCGTGCTGCCTGCAGGGCTTTGGATGTAGCCCAGGGTAGGGTTGGATTTGTGGGATATGAGCACACCACAGTCAGTGGCAGCTTGATGTAATCATTGAATAGACGGAACACTTGTCACAGGAGAAAAACCCAGCTGAGCAGACGGTAATTTAGGCAAAATCAGCCTCGTGGTTGGGATGTGCTACAAGGCACCCGATCAAGGGGAGCATGTTAACACAGCGCCTTCACTCCAGATACAGAACGCATTGCTCTCACAGGCTGTCATCCTGCTGGGGTTATTCACAATTCTATGGTAGACTTTACATGCCTCTAATGTTGTTCTTGCCTCCGATTCACTCCTGGGTTCCTGATTTAAATCTCAGACTACAACAGACTGTTACAGAATTGTTATTTATTTGAGACTTCAACTCATTAAAATGCACACAGCTGAAGACCTGTGGAAGCAGGGTCTGTTTGGGAAATAATTTGTCACAAATACCACATCTAGTGATTGATGTGACTCACCACAGTTCTGACTAGCATGCTGCTAAGTAGGTTCTGGCTTCCCTAATATTATAGTGTGTTACTTGCCAAGTTCTGTTAGGCATGACGAAAGTACCATTGCACTCCTTTCTCCAATATTCCTCTGGCCTTCTCTTTTTTTCTTTTTTTTTAACTTGCATGTGTTCTAAAATATGAAAAAAATAAAGAACAGTATACTGTCATATCAAGACATCCATAACGAATTGTTTTCAAAAGCTTTTCTCTAAAAATTCCCTTTTATAAAATTTCTCTTTTATACCTTCTGCCTCATAGTTCAAAGTTTAGGTTCTTTTTGGACCTAATCAAGGTAATCAGGCAAGTTAAGGTAGAACACAGTACACAGAATGTACGAGACCTGTAAAACAAAATGATTACATCATCTGTAGCAGGTAAATTTTATCCACTTTATTCCACTTAATTTTCTTTCTAGGTCTTAAAGGCTAGCACACTGTATCAGAACAGTCTCTCCAATTTCTAGTGCAGTAATTGAGGCAATTCATTGCAGTGAGCTCACCACATTTGTCATTATATTCATGTATGCCATGATCTGAAGGGTTTTTTCTTTCCTGTGGACATTTTGCTAATGGCAGTTGTAGCAGTGCACATAGTCCTGGAGCTGCACACACATGTGCCTTGGTCATATGATGTGCCTGTAGGCATCTTGATGAACTTTGTGTTCTCTACTCTGAAGCATTTTGCCATATTAAAAGGGTCTTTTCTAATGTTGTTTTGAATAAGGTGCAATGATTTCACAGCCCATTATTTGCTTTGTACAAGTATTTGTTAAAAATCTGGATTTTGTCATTTCTATTATGTACTTGCTTATACACACTTCCTATAGTTCCAATGATGAAAAAGATACTGACATTATCATGGCAAAAAAAAACTTTTTCTGGTTATTCTTTTTCTCTTGTTTCATATTTGAATATAAATACTTTTTTAGTACTCCTTTCTTGATCTTATGCTGTAGCTATAAAGGAATGTTGTACATTGCTAAATTCCTCTGCTAGGAGCTTTTGCAAAATTGTACACTCTTTAATTTCCTATATTCCTGCCTAGTATGCTTACAAAAGTGGTTTGCTTTGAGCACTTTTTGACTGCCTTCTCTAGTGCTGGGACAATCAATGTGTATTACAAACCTTGATGCATCTGGTCCTCCCACATGCCTCTTTTATTGCTCTGAACGTGGGTGATGCCAAATCCAGTATACCCTTATCTCTGTTATACCTGTCCTCTTCCTGCTTTCACATCTTTTAGCACATTGTGTTGTGTGCTAATGAATGTTCTCTTTTGTTCTTAGGACAGCTTTTTACAGGGTGAAATTGTTTGTTGCTAATTTTTTCCTCTTATATTCAATCCATTAAAAGCTTGTCTTTCACAGACTCTCTTTCCTAACTACCATGGCTTCATCAGCCATAAATTATCAGTTGTCTTGGTTAGACTGTGATGTGTCTCACAACATTTATCTTTGTATGGTGATATTTTCTTGAAAAAGAAACAGAACTCAATTCAAAATTACAATCTGTGTTTTCCTGTCTGCTTGTATGAGTTTACTGGATACTTGATCTTTGAAAATATCAGTGCCTTTCTCCTTGTTACCTAGTGGAACCAAGGTGAATAATATTAGCTACTCCAACCCTGAAATAAATCTGCTGCATTAATATCTTCTATATACCACTATTTTCTGCAGTATTTCATTTCTGATTTACCCATGGCCCATTTCTTTCATTATTCTGCATGAAAACCACCTTTTCTTTTCTTCTGGTAATATATCAGAAAATAACACTGTTCAGACTGCTCAGATCCTCAGAGAGTCAGAGTAAACTAAAGTTATTATATAATAGAGGCCATTTGGTGATGGTGGTTTATTGCATTTGCTTTTAAACTTTAACTCTGCACAGCAATAATAGAGCAGTCTTATAAAAATGTTTCTTAAGCTTCTCTTAAGAGGGAGGAGGGATAGCAGTGAAATCTCCATTTTTCTCTTGGAATAAAAAATCTTATTCAAAATGCTGGAGGGTGAGCCAGAACATAGTTCATGAAAACTTCACAGACTATGTTGATACAAAAGTAATGCTGCTCTTAAATGACTTTTGAGTTATGACCTTCAGCATACCTGAAGTGAGATTATGAAGCAAGGCAGCAGCTGTAGAAGAGCCCAAAAGGAACTGATGGAGGTGGTGGCGGGGGATCAAACAAAAAAAGGCATAAAACATTTTAACTTATTTTCTGTTTTGGAAGGGAACCATGCTCCTTCTGTACCTTCTACAAGGCAACAGGTGAAAGAGGAGCTCACCATGTGAGACTCAGCTCGTGCTCAAAGCACACAGGCAAATCAGTCTGTGAAACGTGGATTTTATACATGCTCCCACTCTGTCAGCCCACAATGGAAGGATCAAGCAGTGCAAAATGTTCTCAGCATCCTGTTCTTGGTATCTGTTGTGATGCAGAGTTAAGGAACAGAAGGAGAATCATCAACCTTTGCCATCAGACGTTTGCTCAGCTCACCAGCAGTTGCTGAGAAGGCTGTTGTGTTTTCATGTCCAGCTCCAAATAATGTCATTTGCACTTATAACACAAAGTAAGTCTGTTTTCTAAGGCCCAGTGCTTTCAACCCACCCATGAATACCATCTCCGCACTGTTGATGTGACTATTGAATGTGTATCTCACTGCTTAATTTTTTAATATCACAAAGCCAGGTAGCTGATATATGCAAAACAATTGTTTTGAAAAACATTTCAGCTGTTGATATATTTATAATTATTAATAATAAAAAAATACCTCGGGTGTCAGGGCACACAGAATCATAGAATCACAGAATATTCAGAGTTGGAAGGGACCCAAAAGGTTCATTGAGTCCAGCTCCTGGCCCTGCACAGGACACCCAAGAAGAGTTGACACTGCAAAATACTACAAGAAGAGTTGGGAGAGCTGCTGCTTTGGGGGATGTTGAAGGAAATGTGGCTGTGAGATGAGAAAGAGAAGTCACTGGGAAAACAAAACAAAACAAAAAAAATGAACAAAAAACCAACAAAACCCCCAAACACCTGTTTCTATAAACTATGCCTGAGAATTCAGTAGGTGATAATGGCCTGATTTCAGATTTTTAATTTAGAACTCAAATGGAAAGAAAATAGTCCTGAGCATACATTCACAAGTATCACTGCACTTCCACCTATGTATTAAGTTTTAGCAAAATGAGGGAAAGTAAGAAGCAGGACTATTTCATTATATCAGGACTATTTCATTATAGATCAATGTATAAAGTGAAATTTTAAGGCAAAAATATGTCTTTGCTTTCCTGCTAGAATATTTTCATTAGATGTAGTGTCCCTCTCTCACCGAGTCATTTTCCTTAATAATTTGGGATTCTGACTTCATGCAGTTATGTGACTTAAATTGAGAAATGTATTTTTGTCAAAAATAAGTTACTAAAAATCAATAGTTTGAATTTTATTCATGCACTGCCTTATTTTGGCAGTGAACAGCTGCAAACCTAAGCTCAGGTAAGAAGTGCTTAGTAAGACTTAAAATGCATCCAAGCACGCACTTCCTTAAAAATAATACATCAGTAATCTAATATCTCAATTCTGGGTCTTATTTAGGGGCCTCTAGATAGTTTATTATCTTTTTCCAAATTAGTGGAGGATTAGAACATAATATTTCCCAAGGAAACCACTTCTGTTTTCTTAAGGAAACTGTTAAGTTTTATTGACTTTTGAAGAGTTTTACCTCTTACAGAGTTCAAGTAAAAGTGCAGCACTTGAAAAATAGGGTATGAATGGGTGTTTGAAATTACCTTGAGACGCTAATGATATCTTTATAGCATTAGTACTTAGTAATTGATGCCTTCATCCTAAAATCTCTACTTTGCTGCTCCAGCGAGTCCCAAAAATTAGCATAACAATTCTGAAGAAGAAATGGGTCCCTTGCTGTATGATTCTCAGCTACTATTTTTTTCATTCATTTCTGTTATTTCTTTTTCCTGGTGTTTTGCCACAGATCTCCTGTTCCCATAATACAATATCCAGTTAAAATTATCTCATCTTGGATTTGTTTTTCAATAAACAGAATGTGTTACACAAATGTGCCATATTCATGGTTGTATTACAAAACAGATACTATGCTCTAAATGACACAAATAATTAGATTTTTAATATCTATTATTGTTTGTTGTTTTTTCTTTAATTCCTGATTGCTTATATTATAGCTATAAGTATAATAATGTGATCTCTTATGTTCTATATCGCATTACATTTTCACAGCAAGATTACGAAACAATACTAAAAATATCCAATGCTAAGTATAACCAGATACATTTCTATTTCTTTGTTTTTATATCACAGAAATAGAACAGCTATAATTTTATACTAGTAACAGATCTAACTTCTGTAAAAACACTTCAGGTAGGCTGGGACAAATTAAAGCATAAAAGTGGGAATGTGTGAAAGAAACATATGCTTTCATTTCAAAATTTATGGTATTTATCTACAGCAGTGTTAAAGTCTTGCTGGTTTTTCAATATGGAAGAATATTCAAATTTCCTTAACACTACAGGTTAGTGGTTAAGTGCAGCTTTATAAAAGATTTCTTTGCCAGATGCTGTTGTCCTCTACATGCAGGAAAAATATCAACATGAATATTTTTTCTTGACAGCACAGACAGCACAATCTTACAGTGAGCTGCATGATACAGAACTGAAGGAAAGGAGAGTGGAACAGACTCAAGGTCATCTAATCCAACAGTTTGCCCAAGGAAAGAGTCCAGGGAACAGTAATATCTGCTGAACTGCCTTGCCGAAAATTGGATACAATGCCCCCAGTAATGGCCTTTTCTCATAGCTTCAGACACCTCCTTTGATGTAAACCATGGTGGGCTGCGGGTGCACCAGGCGAGAGCTGGCTGCAGCACCTGAGCTTCTGCCCTGAAGCTGTTAGGCAATGTATAGACAGTTTATCCCACTTGTTCAGGTTGTGCAGGGTGATCCTATGCATCCTGCATCTTGTTTGGTAATATTCACCCAACCCAAAGAATGTGAATAACGATGTGATATTTTTCAAACTTTAGTCTCTATAAAGTGTCCAGTTACCCTTCCTTATATTGAACAAAAGATAAAAGCCTAAATTTACACCCCACTACAGTACCCCTCACTGTACATGGAAAATATTTTCTGTGGTATTATTATCATAAAGTGATGCTAAATCCTTTAGACCTAAACTGCTGATCCAGTCTGAGGCTAAGTTTGGTAAGGGGATCCACTCTGAACCTTGGGAATAAATAGAAGGGTCTCTGTTACCCCTTACTCATTTCCCTCCTTACCCTTTTGTGTCCCTGGTCTCAGCAAAAGTCTTTATTGGTTACTCCTCAAACATTTTTTTCTTTGTGTCCTTTGTTTATATAGTAAGTAGTAGAGTGAACCTTGCCATCAAACTTGGTCGTGCTTTTGCAAAGTTTTATCAAACCTCCTTTTTCTGATCCCTTGCTGGTGATTCTTTAAGCAACCTAAACCACTCATTCTTGGCAGCAGCAGCTAGCTTTTCCTTATTTACATTGAGCTCTCAACTTCTGTTTTCTTTTGGGGCTTGGTTTGGTTTGGTATGGGTTTTTTATTAAAGGAAAGAAACCCATACATCACTTTGTACTGATTACTTTTATCCAGATCTGCTGACACAGCAGGAGTCTTTACTGGAATTATTTCTAACCTGGTTTAAAAAAAGCCATCAACGTCCACCCTTAAAACCCACAAAACCCTAAGGCCTCACACACAGCTATTGCAATTTACAATGTGTTTCTTTATCCAAATTGAGAAAAAAGCAGCCCTGGAATTCCAAATCCATTTCTGATCCTCCAGAGTCTTAGAACCAACCCACCAAAAAGGGCACTGGCTGCAATATAAGAAATTTCCAAACAAAAATAAAAGTGCAGTAAAAATGTGAAAAATCATATTATCTCATATTAAAAAATCTTTTGTATGTTTTACAATTTTTTAAGGCCCCAAAAAGAAAGCTCACAATCTAGCCCTAGATGTTTCCTGTGCCACGTCATCTAACACTTCCTGGGCTGACGAAATTCTTAGAAAATTTTATTCCTCTTTTAAATTTTGTTATGAAGAAATGAGTTATAATATAAAACATTGTGCAGATGCAACAGTGGAGTAAGCTGAGACAAGATAGGGTGCCTGTAAAAACGTAATCTTTTGTCTTTGTTTACCAGTACCTGAAAACCCTGAACTGAGAAAAATTCTACAATAACAGTTGTACTGACTGATTTAATTGGGTCTTAAAATCCATTCCCTGACAAAGGTTCAAGAAGAAAGTTCTCTGTTATATGGATCTTGACAGGTATTGGAAAATAACTGGATTGCAAAAAAACCCCAACACTCTGGGAAATGCAGTTCTTCTGCAAATGCTTATTTTGCTAATTAAACCTTATTAACACCCTGGGGAAAAGAGGGTGAAGAGTTGGTAGTGTGAGGTAAAACTGTACCTTACAGTTAAAGACAGCGTGGTGCAAGCAATGGAGTGTTAGAGTGCAACAAGTGTCCAGAACCTTGTTTGTGCTGTTTGATCTGGGTTATCTGATGGGTGTAGAGCCTGTGTTTGGATTTCTTTCTGCAAAGAAGACGTGTTTTTTATTAACATATTGTAGGACCATTTGGTTTGGGTTTCATTATTTCCTTCATAACAGGATCTGAGAGCAACATGCAATGAATCATCTGTTGAATTCTATAAAGATAGGTGGCTTTTTGGGGTTTTGGTGGGGTTTTTTTTTGGTAGTAGTAGTCGGAATCCTCAGTTTCATGACATTATTTCAATATTCAGTGGGGTGACACAGCTTTTGTTTATACCCCTCTGTTACCTGCAGGATGTAGTTTTAGCACACTGTAGAAGTCAGTTTCCTGAAATGCTCCCCTGCAGGCAGGTGTTGCTGTGCCACTGGAGAACATTTTTAGTGCCTTGAATCTGAGCAGAGGAGAATTTCTTGGAAAACAAGGCTTGCTATTTACTTTGTGAAACACCAGTCTCTTACATTTTTATAACGGGGTCACCAGAACTGTGTGACTTTTTTTTTTAGAAATTCTCAATGAATTCTTTTTGCTGTGAATCTGAACCTACTAATAGATGTTTAAATCAAAACACTCATTCCTAAACTGGGTTTTGCATGAACTGTGTCTGAGAAATAAAAATGTATAGCTGAAATTCTGTATGTGAAAAATAATTACCTCTAGCTAAGATCTTAACACATCTTATAGAGGTGAAGGAGGGACAATAGAGGGCGAATTAGAATTGCTGACAACCAGGAGTGTAGTTCTGGGTTCTTTGTTTAAATTAGTCACCATTAGTAAAGGTGGGCAGTGAGGCGGCCACGTGTGATTCAGCACTGAGTGCACACCAAGGACTGAGCTCTGTTTCAGCAGAAAGGTGACATAATATTCACTTGGCAGGGAAGCAGGGACCAAACACGTGTCTGATGTGACATGACAAATCTGGAATAGCACACCTGACCTCCAGCTGTATGTATATATAGAATATATATGTATAATTTATACGTATTCCCTAAGGTGTGTGTATATATACACACACACACACACACACACACACATATATATCTAGATCTCTCTCTCTGTCTCTCTATCTCCCTATCTATCTATCTACACCTTACCATTTAGTAGCAGTAGGTGCTTGTGCTTATACAACTGAATTGAACCCTTTCCCATCCATGGAGAATTTCTTCGTAGCTTATGGAAAGTCCCTGAAAAACACCATCTCTTTTTACAGACAAAAATGGTTGGAATGATTGGGATTTCTCATCTCGGTTAAGGACACAAATATATTGACTTCAGACAATATTTATTCTCTTCTAAATGGCTGAGGTTTATCCAATGGCAACACAATGTTTCCTTGATGTTAACCCCAAAGAAATCTATTATAAGCTCACTTGTTTTAACAGATTAAGTCTACTCTGTAAGGATAGTGATTTAAAAAATGTTTAAAAAATATAAATACTTGCTCCTCTGTGGCTTAACCATATTTTTTTCTGTAGGAATTGAAGTACTTCACCAAGATTTTCATGTCTGGATGGTATTTAATGACATTACAGTTCTTTGGTAACCTCTTAACAACAAACTAGAATGAGAGCAGATAAAAGTAAGTACCAACATAACTGGCAATAGCTGTGACTTCATTGTGAAAAAGGTTGTGCAGGTGTTTAACTTCAAACATATGTGAAGACCTCTTATGATGAACTCTAATGAGCACATTTATAATGGGAACAGGGAGCCACCAAAACTTTAGCTGAAATGAACCTTCTGCCTCTTCCTGCTTTTTTTCAAGGTTGTGTAAGCCTGTGGAGGACTATCATCTGCTTCAGTGAGCAAAGATATTCTCCAAGAAGAGCTGAACTGCTCAGCTATTTTCTATGGCAGTACTTCAGTTAAGCAGGGCTCCTTCAGTATGAACAACTTGGAGTGAAATTGTCTCACACCAGCACACTAAAGACAGATGGATAAAGGACTGCAGTGCTTTTTTGCAATGGTTATTTTTTTAAGTGGCTGGTCCCAAGAAATGGAAGCCAAAGCCTACCATATGCTTTCTCTGCAATGCTTTGGGAAGAACTAGTTCCCTTGAGGAGACAATCAGATTCACTAGGGAACTGCTGGTACCTCAGCAGCAGTTTCCAGTGGAAAACTCCTGAGTGTGGGGAAAAATCCATTTTTTGTGTCCTCTCTGCAATTTAGGCACCACAGAGAGTTCTGCTAAGGGTATCCTAGACAACCCTCCCAAAGTCTAGAGTCAAAACCAGTTGTGAGAGATGATGTCTAAGCTAAAAAATGGGAAAAAAATTTGTGTTAAAATCGTTGTGATGCCCTTGTGCAAAATAACCTGCTGGATTTAACACTCAGTCAGAAATCCTTTGACACCAGTGCCTGATGCCTTGAATTAAGAGTGTGGAGTCCTGCAGTTTCACCTTGCACTCAAGATTATTTCTTGTTTAAATCCAATGTCTATTGAATGCAAAACATAGTAGCCTGTGGGTACATCCAAAGTGTTTGCCTGTGGGGAAAAGGAGGAAAGATTCATATGGCAAGAGGAGAATGGATGTGAAAGACTGAATTGCTGACTAGAGCAGCTTTCCAAGAGAGGAAAATCTACCCAAAGCATACAAGTTAGTTCTCAAGAGTTCCTGGATAAATATTGCAGCTACTGGGCTAATATAAAGACAGATACTGCTGCAGCTCAGTTCTTATAAAGAAAAAAGTTACAAGTGTATTTTGGCAGCATTTGTCCTTCTGAGTATGTGTCCTGACTGTTTTCAGAAGAAATCTTCCAGACTGGGTATCTGAGTGTTAGGCATTGCTCTACATATTTCCTGGATCCTGACAGAGCTCATGCTTTGGGCTGTGAGGGAAAGAAGACAGAATTACATCTGTTTGAAAAAAAAATGCCGTATTTGTGTAAAGAATGGAGTTACCATAAAAAATATCCCAAGGTTGTTATTTTATATGCACTTTTCTTTTTAATTGTGCATGACTATTCCTAAATCCTACAGCTAATTTGTTATAAAATTAACTTAAACAGCCAGAGAATCTATTTTTTAAGTATATAATGAATGTAAAAAAAATTCTCATTGTCGATCCTGCAGGAATGTAAACTGTCCTATTCCATTTGTTCTGCAGATGGAAAGATGCAGAGAGGCAGCAACTTAAACGTATCTCAGCATCTCCAACTTAATAATGTTTGGGTTTGTGGAGGTTTTTTGGGGGGGAGATAAGATGTTGGGATTGAGATAAGTGTTTGTGTTGATAAAAACGACATCAATAAACAGGAAAAGCATTTACCGAGAAGTCCTCAGAGCCCTGCTTATTACAAAAGAAATTCCAAAGCGTGGAAATTGAAATAAGCAGTCTTTGTGCATAATTCATTTCATTTGAGGAAAGACATGAGGAAAAAGCATTGTCCTGAAGAGTACTTTTGGTTTTGTTGAACTTGGGGAACCTAAGGGAACCCCTTGGGATGCCTTCCCTCATTTATCAGTTCTCTTTGAGAAGCAAGCTCAATGTCTATGTGCATTTCTTGTGTCTCCAGAGCAACAGAATATCATCACCTTAGGCTTTAGGAATAGCTATATTTCTTCATTGTTCTTGTGTCTCCTTCCCCCAGTTAAAAATACTCATCTGCATGATTTATAGTACATAACTAGGTGCATGCTCTATTTATATAACCTAGTTTTCACCATTGTTTTTGTTTTGCCCTTTCCCATATAAAAGCACATAAATTCAGGAACTCTCCATGGAGTAAATTTTAAAACAAATGTCCTCCAAGCCTATCTTTTAGCTCTTACAGCTACTACATTATTGAAGTGGAAAAAATGGACAGGAATTTCCAGACAATAAGGGTAAGTGCACATTTTCTTAACTTATTTTCATATGAAAAAAATTCTATTTCTGTACCTTGGTAAAAGTGAGAAAAGCTTTAGTTAGTTTTAAGGTAATTTTCAGGGATTATGCATCTGAGTTTTTATTGTTGCAAATCAAACCCAGAATTTCCCTGTGAATGAAATTAGACTCACGTTAGCAGTTAAATAGATAAGCACAAGTACTGTCATTCCTTTTTCTAAAAAAAGAAGAAGAAGCTTATCCAAAATGAGGACTATAATTAATTATAGGTGAAAGTTTCTGCCAGGTCATGACATTGTAGTGAAAATTACTAAGTTATTAATTATGATGACTATTCTATTCAGTTCAGAACCCATCAGCAGTTGTTTATAGCTTTCCACTCCCGCCAGCTTGTAGAAACAATATTATCCTTTAGGGAAAAAGAAAAACAACAAAGAATCCTCAGTCCTGTAAGAATTAATCTTCCAAATAATGAAATTAGGTGATTTTTATTTGGTCAAATTTCAGATTTTTCTGAAGCTATATACCCTGGATGGCTTAATTTGTAATAACAGCATTGGAAATATAATCTTCTAAATGCTCTCTGGTGATGTAGTGGGTGCAACTCGTTCAAGAAACTCTGTTCTGTTTGCCTGTAACCCCAGAAGGCTTAGGCTAAGTGAACAACTAAATTGTTAAATAAAACAAATGAAACTATTTCCTACCTTCAGGTTACCTCTGACATCAGCGTTGAAAATGGCAGCTTTTAAAATGGATTCTGTAATCTTGTTAACTCTCATTAGCACGAGGATGAAAACACACACACAGGTCATCACAGGTTCCTGAGCGGACTCCAAGGGACTCTCAGCACAATGAGCAGTGTGGGGGCAGAGCTGATTTTTAATCACTGTCCGTGAGTCACAAGAATAGAACTAAACAAAATAGACTGTTTCAGTTGGAGGGGACTTACAAGACCATCTAATCCAACTGCCTGACCAATTTAGGGCTGACCAAAAGTTAAAGCATGTTGTTAAGGGCATTGTCCAAATGCCTATTAAACATTGATGGGTCTGGAGCATCAACCACATCTCAGAGAAATCTGTTCCACTTTTTGACTACCCTCTCAGTATGAAGTCCTTCCTAATGTCCTGTCTAAGCCTCCCAGGCATGGTTTTGAACCATCCCAATGTGTCCTATCACTGGATCCCAGGAAGAAGAGCTCAGCACCTCCCTCTCCCCTTCCACCCGTCAGGGAGCATTTAGAGAACCCTGAGGTCGCCCCTCAGCCTCCTCTTCTCCAAACCAGACAAGCCCAGAGCCCTCAGCCGCTCCTCACAGGACATGACTTCCAGCCCCATCACCAGCTTTGTTTCCCTCTGGATGCAGTCATGAACCTTTGCATCCTCACCTGGTGGCTCCCAGCCCTGCACTCAGGCTCCAGCACTGAGCACAGCAGGATAATCCTCATTTTTCCTGGCTGGCCGTGCTGTGTTTGATGCACCCCAGGATGGGGTTTGCCCTCAGGCCTGCCAGGGCTCACTGCTGGCTCCTGGAGAGCTGATCCCTGTCTGCAGAGCTGATCTCTAGCTACTCCTCTCCCCATTTAGAATTGTGCTGGGAATTACTCCATCCTAGGTGCAGAATCCAACATTCCAGCTTCTGAATTTCATCCTGTTAATCATAACCCAGTTCCCCTATCTGTCTAGATCACTCTACAAGGCTTTCTGTCTCTCAGAAAAGCAAACCACACCTCCCATTTTGATATCATCAGCAAGCTTGCTAATGGTGCATCCAACTCTTACATCAGGACCATTGATAAATTTATTGAAGAGGACTGGCTCTAGAAAGGAAACCAGAGGAACACCATAATGACAACCCTTCAAGCTCTGCCCTTCAGCCAGTTCTTCACCCAGTGCACCGTGTACCTGATCTTTCCATAGCTGGACAACTTGTCCAGAAGATGCTGTGATGAACAGTTTCCAAAACTCTGTGTTCCTTCTGAAAATTCTGACCTCACTTCTGAGATCATACAGTTTATTTTCCCTCCTAAGCCCCACGAGGAGTTCCCTGTTCAGCGAAGATGGATTTCTTTCACACTTGCTTAACTTAGGATGCAGTGGAATTGCCAGCTCCTGTGCTTCGAAAAGGTTTTTCTTAAAGACTGATCAGCACTTGAGGACTTCCAAGCCCTCAAAAGCAGATTCCCAGGGTAATCAGCTAAATAGCTTCTGAATAGCTTAAAGGTTTTCTCTCCTGAAGTCCAGGGTAGCAACTTTCCTGTCCCTTTTTCTCACTGCACTGAAAATTTTAAACACAACCATGTTGTGATCTCTGTGGCCAAGACAGCCACCTACCATCCCATCCCCCATGAATCCTTCTCTCTTCACAAACAGCAGTTCCAGGAGGGCACCTTTCCTGGTTGGCTCACTGCGTACCTGTGACAAGAAGGAAAAACTTCAAGAATTTTCAAGACCTGTCAGTTTGTCACAGCAGAATGATATTCCCAGTTTTGTCTGGGAAGTCAAAATCTCCCATAAAGACAAGTGGGTCTGAATCCCACATTTGACTGGACTATAATTTCACAAGTGTTTTTAATAAAGGTAGAAGAAAACAGGCAGAATATTATCATAGATTCATAGAATTCTGAAAGTTGGAAAAGATCTCTGAGATCATCAGGTCCAACCATTAACCCAGCACTGCTAAGTCCACCACTAAACCATGTCCCCAAATGCCACATAGACATGTTTTTTGAACATTTCCAGGGATGATGATTCCATTTCCCTGGGTAGCCTGTTCCAATGCCTGACCACTCTTTCAGTGAATAAATTCTTGAACTTAGCATTTTTTTCTCTCTCCCTGGAGTAGAAATAAATGATTGCTCTTTGTTTCCTTTGTCCAATAATAAGAACTAAATAAATACCTCAAATAAGCAGATATTTTTGCTCTTCTTGAAGCTGCTTGTTATCTTGTGCCTGAGGCATGTAACCTCTGCTTGTCCGGCTTATGTAGAGGATAGCTCTAAGGACCTCTCTGAAGTGTTTTATATGAGCCTCATTACAACAGTATTGAAGAGCATGGCAGTCATAAATTGAATTATCTGTACAATACTGTGATAATTAGAGAATTAATCTTTTGGAGATGAAGATCCAAGGCACAGAAAATTGTCCAAAGATAAGCTATGACAGAGCTACAATTAGTTTCAGTTGGCACCCCGTGGAGCAAACCACCTTCCTCCGGTGCCCATCATCCTCTTGTCTGGGCTAACTCTGCTGTGTTGATGCACAGCAGAGCACAAGCCGGGTGTGTGGCTGTGCCATAAAATCAAAACTATTTAGTGTCATTGACTCTGGTTTCTGCTGTAACCATCATCTCAGGTGACACACTCTCACAGGAGCACAGCTATCAAACCTGGAGCTGATTTTCATTCTTCTAGCTTTAAGTAGAAGCAAATTTAAGCCAAGTGTTTCCACCTGCCTTCCACATGCTCTTGGCATAGGCAAATTTGCCAGACAAGATCTGATATTCCTATGGATTAACCTACCAAACTCACTTTAACATTAAACCTCTGCACTAAAGAGGAGTTTTAGTTGGGATTTACATTGTCTCTGAATGAGTTCTGTGTGGTGAATTAAATAACTCAAAGTATAACGTGCCTTAAAATTTTTCATTTTGTGTTCTTTGCATTGTAAGTGTTTCTATACTTCATGCTGTCAGCAGATCTTTCTGAGTTAATTGTTGTTGGGCAGTCAAGGCAGCTGATATCACGTTTATCAATAATTAAAGGTGTGTTTCTACCTTGAGGTGAAAATGGGGAAATATCGTGCATCTGAAATATTGTAGATAACAGCAGAAAAGGAAAATGTTATATGCAAGATATGCTTCAGGAATTAAACTCTTGTACACATGAATCAATAGAGATCATAAAGCATTATTTTAAATGGCATTTTTCGTATGCTATTTTCACTATAAAATCACAAAAATCCTAAATAATGGTGTATTTTTCCAGATTATGGTAACTTTTAAAAATACAGTAAATGCATAAGACAAGAATTCTAAGCAAACCCTTCCCTGACTGTGATGCTATATAAGTGAGAGTCAAATCTTTTTATGAAGTTCCTTCAAAATATTTGAATGCAGTGTTTAAAAATATGTACAATATCCTTCAAATTGCCAAAGGATTGTTAATTACATAAAAAATAATATTTTACTTAGTTGTACCTGGGAGAAAAAAGAAGTTGGATTTTGTGGACTTTTATTCTGATGAGTGGCAGTATAAGAGCAGGATGTCTCAGACTTCTGTGGTTTCTGATTTTTCATCTGTACTGCACTCATCTTTGTTTTTTTCTTCTGAGATTAAAATCAAAGTGGTGGATACAGAATAAAATTAGTAAAATGCAAAATTAAAGGGTTTTTTCAACTGCAAGGAGAGACATCATCATTACTTTCATTTTCCTTTTCTTCATAGCAATTTGCAGTTTTGAAAGGTAAGTATTCATCCTGCAGACATTCCTAGATTTCTAATTTACAAAGAAGTTTGTTCATAATCCCTTAAGATTTTTGTTTGTTCATTATAGCCCTCTTTTTTATTCAGGATAAATTCAGATGGTGGTATACAATAAAACAAACAAAAAACCCCCACAACCACTTTAGTCTCTGGTAACTAGCAAAGCTCGCACATCACTTTTATTGCAAACCTTTTCAGCACCATTCAAGGTAGGTAAAAATACTCCAGCCTCTAAATAAATGTATTTTCTGCACGGTGATGCTGTCGCTCGTAAGTTGACCTGCACACGAGGCTGTTCCGCTGATGGCCGAGGACCTGCAGCAGCAGGAGAGGCTTTGATCACTCACTTGCTGAGTGGCAATAGTGCCTCCCGGTGGCTTCCTGTCTCATTCATCCCCGATGCCTTTGCATTTTACAGCTGATTTTTGGCTGAAATAAATGATATTGTTCCTTTTATATTTCGAATGCTAAACGCACACAAGTACCCTCCTTTTATTGTGTGCAACAAGCTGCAGCCACCTCCCTACCTGCATTTGCAGGATGCTTTTCCCTGACTTTTTCATATGATATTTTACTACATTTGTAGTAACTGAGACTCAGACTGGAAACCATAACACACTGTTTTCTTCTCATTCTGCCTTGGCAAGATTCTGAAGGAAGATGCACTATTCCTCAAGTCAAATTTGCATCCAGAGCAATTCCTTTTGCAGCATCCTGAGCAATCTGATTGCTGGAAACTTCTCATCATTTTGCAGAAATGATTTAATGAGTCTGTGTCCTATAACTTAATTACGTGCACTAAATTTTTGTGTTGTTTATGACTTTCCAAGAATACACAGGTCCACTTGACCTGCTTTCACAAAGCCCACTCAATCCCTCAGCCCTCAGAGAGATGATTTGTGGAAAGTCATTGTTCAGGGGCTATGGGGGCAAGCTGTATTCATTCAAACAATGGTGTATAATGAGCTCAGGCAGTTATGCCTTTTTTCCATGTATTTTATTCAATTGTATGTGAATTGCAAAGCCTAATTAAATGTCTGGTTTGCTGACTGTGAAACAATTCCCTCTTTTTGGAAGTGAAATAAGATAATTAATTCTGAATTTTTATATTAATATTTCAGTTTTCCATTGAAATGAAAGTGTATTTCACTTTTGGGGTGTAGTTATGGGGGTTACTTGTATGTTTTTTTTCTTTCTCACCTTAGTACTGCACCTGGGATCTCACATGACCGTGAGAATGTACCTGCCCTGAACGCTCCAGGCCCTATAAAAGTTACAGGCAACATTTGTTTTAAATAGTTACTGATTTTAAGAAGCCATTTTGCGCGTGGAAGTCTAAAACTCATGGCTGCCATACACCCATACGTTATTGGCTACATCTTCTTTTTCTGGGTGGAACTCTCAAAAAATATGGCCAACCCCCTGTGTCCTCCAATGAGAAGAGGTTTGCAGAAGCGAGTAGAGATGTTGTAGGTTGTTGCATGTCTCAGATTGGGTTTCAGAAACTGAAGAGCCCAGAATTGCTGGTGGTTTTTGTCGGTATGACTCATGACTATGCATCATCTCGTAATTATGGATTTAGACACAGCTTTAAAGACAGGAAACAAATGTGAGGTAGTGTGAATCTGTATCAGCAGCAGTTTCAGAGGTAGATGAGAGTTAACAGCATAGGAATGTAGGACTCCTGAACTGTTTGCACTGTTTTGTCTCCTCAGATAGTGCTGGTGTCAATATCCTGAAGTTGTGGGGTGGTTCAGCTGGATACAGGCTCATTCTGACCTCTCTATGTCAGCATGTGTGCATGCATCTATGCCGTGCCTTAAAGATGTGTGAATATTGCCAGGGGAGGGCTCTTTGTTGTTTTCTTTCACTGGAACCGACCCTGGTGACAGCTTTCCCACAGTGTTAAATACCTGTTGTTATATAATGATGTTTATTTCATTTTCTTAAGCATATAAGGATATAAAGCTACTAAAGAGTGTCCAAAGGAGGGCTGCAAAGATGGCAAAGGGCCTTGAGGGGAATCCATACAAGCGGTGACTGAGGTCACTTGGTTTGTTCAGCCTGGAGAAGAGGAGACTGAGGGGAGAACTCACTGCAGTTACAACTTCCTCATGAAGGGAAGAGGAGGGGCAGGCACTGATCTCATCTCAGTGGTGACCAGTGACAGGAGCCAAGGGAATAGCCTGAAGCTGTATCAGGGCAGGTTTAGGTTGGATATTAGGAAAATGTTCTTCCCTCAGAGGGTGGTTGGGCACTGGAACGGGCTCCCCAGAGAAGTGGTCACAGCACCAAGCCTGGCAGAATTCAATGAGCATTTGGACAATGCTCTCAGGCACATGGTGTGATTCTTGGGGTGTCCTGTGCAAGGCCAGTGCAAGGAGTTGGACTCAATGATCAGGATATTCTGTGATGGGAGTGGCTGCCTCAGGGCCTGATTTTCAGCTGTGTTCTGTACTCAGCCTGGTGTGCACCATGGGTGGGGAATGGTTATGTGAAACATGACAGTGAGACCTGGTTTTCCAAGTCCGCCTTGCAGAAAAAGATGAAGGGAGAGTCAAGTTCATCTTGAGCGAGGTAATCAAAGCAATTAGATCCTGAGTTGGATCCAACAAGCAACTTTGTATGGGGCTCAAGCCTGTTTGGATGAGGCCCTAAGCAATCTGATTTAGTGTGTGGCATCCCTACTCATGGCAGAGGGGTTGGAACTGGTTGATCCTTAAGGTCTCTTCCAACCCAAACTATTGTATGAATCTATGATTCTCAGAAGTTTTTGTTTACTAATGAAGTAATATTTTTAAAAAAGAAAACGAACAAAAAACCCCAATGAAATGCTTCATGTCCACCAGTCTCTTTCTGCACCTTTATTTCTGTGATTTCCCACTGCCTTATTTGCTGTCATTGGCTTGCTCTGGTTTGTGTTCCAGAAGATTTCCTTGCTAGTCGAGTTGCTTGGGAGAGGAAAGGCAATCCTTGTCCTGCAGCAGCTTTCTCTTTGTTAGACACTTTGTCTCTCTTGCACATTCAATTCAGTAGTGCCCTGTAGAAAAGAACATATTGCCTGACATGATAGTGCTGTTTAATAAGTGGTTAAATCTTTCTGTGTTCCTGACATCTTGGCTTTGATGGAGATGGAAGGAGGATATTAAAAGCTTTCAGTTACAGACGTGTGCTAGAGGGACAATCTTGATGCTGTTCTTTGGTAGCACATAAAGGTTAAGTGTAAGAGGGATATTGTGCATTAGTGATCACACAGGAAAGCATTCTGTATCTGTTAATAATCTTTCTCAGGCATGCCTGTCTAACTTCCCAGTTTTGGCAGGCTTTTAATTTAGAGCAAGTTACTTTTTTATTGCAAAAGTGGTCAGTCCAGGTAAATGATGAGTTTTCCCCCTTTTTGCTTTAGAGCATCTGAGCCTCCAAGGCAGTAATTGTTCACAATCCTCTTCTTCTCCTGGCTCAAAAGCTCTCTAGAATTACTGTTATCAGTTTTCTGTCCTATGCCAGTATATTTGAAAAGCAGGGATGCTGCAGCCCAGAATACAGGGCTGATAATGGCTCTGCTGCACGTTCCTGATGTTTATGACCTGTTGTCTGGAGCACACCAGAATTGTGTAAAGCATCTTGGGTTAAGAAAGATACATGCTGAAACTAAAGCAATATTCTGTTGAAGAGACTGATGTAAGTAAGAATCTTGAGTGCTAAATTTTTTTCTTTCTAAGCAGTTCCCAATTACTTTATGACACTGAGATGGTTTGTGAGTGCCTGCTATGGCTTTCAGGGGGTTGGCTGATCACATGTTTTAGTCTAGATGTTTTTTCCTTTGTCTGCTGCTCCATGTGTCTCTATCCTTTTTGCAAATGACAGCTCTGCTCAAAAGTGCCTGAAGAAGGCAAGAAGAGAATCCAGCTGCTGATGGCAAGAGCAGACTTTATATCAGAGCGCTCTCAAGGTGCTGCTCCCAGAGCTGTCATTTTCCAGAGGAAAAGGATGTCCCATGCAGGCAGGCAGAAAGCAGACAGGCAGTGTGCACAGAGGATGGAGGTGAAGAGGGATGCAGGTGAATGGGCAGTGCTTGCAGTGAGTAAGGAAACTTCTAACACAGCATCCAAACTTAGATAAAATGTGGAGACAACAAGAAAGCACAAGGTGGAAAGAGACAAGGATCAGAGCATGAAGAAGCATATTCAGAAGATCAGAGAAAAAGGAATGAATAGATTGATGCAGTATCATTTTTTACACAAAAAAGGGAAGAAAATTGTAGTACTATATTGAAGACATCTATGTATGCATATATATGTGAAGGTATTTACTTATACATACACATACACATATAGAAAATGCACACATTTTCTTAATAGTGTCTATATGAACATCTGCTGCTAGTATGAAATGATTCTTGTAGTCTAGTGCATAGCTTGAAAAAGCTTATGAACCCCTTTGCTATGAGATAAGAGAGCTTCTCTACTTCTCAGCAGAGGGAATATTCTGTAGCATTTCAATACCATTATCTTATTCTAGTTCGTCTGTAATTCTGTGAAGTGGATGTAGAAACTTGGATAATTCAAGTGTATGAGTTAATAAATTACAGTTAGAGTATATCCAGTTACCATAATGGCTCTTAAATAATTAAACAAAGCAATCTTAAATAGAATCCTGCTACACTGCACTAACTAGGAAGGTGTCATCAGAGTTACTAAAAACCTATCCCTTAAGGTCCCATTCCACTGTGTACATACAGCACAATTAGTGTCTGCTTTGTGGGTCTGAAGGAACTGAGTATAAATCAAAGACACAGAGTGCTTGTAGAGAGTTGAGCAGAATTTAATGATGAGAATTGTGTGGGTTATGGAATATGTGGCTGATGAGAATCTATCAGAGGAACCACCAAGCCTTGCTGCAACTCAACTGACCTGCCTGTAGGGTGGCTGTAGCCCCCTTCCAGGTCACTACAGGAATTAATTCTTGTAAAGTTCTTTCACACTCTTCAAAGAGGACACTAGTTTTAAAATCAAGATCTGGAATAAAAATGTTATTGGAAGACAGTGGTGTGTATTGACCATGCTTCAATCAGGCCTTGAAGTCCTGATGAAAGCAGAAAGCAATGCTCTTGTAATTAGTTCCACCAACATCTGACAATCTATTTACATAGGTGAAGGATACAGAATTATCTCCTTTGTTAGGAGTCTTGCAGGAACAAAATTTGTATTTGATAGCAATGGGGTAATAATGGCCTGTCTTATCCTTTGTGGAGACCTAAATTAAAACTTTAAAAAACCCAGAAGCCTAAAACAAAAGAAAAAGAATATTTTAAAATAATATTCTCATTGCATTCTTATGCACATAAAAAAAATTTAATAGTGATACAAGCATAGTTCTTTTTCATGGGAAACTAGAGATACAGTCTGAAAACTGAGTAAGGTATATGTTACGTATATGTTATATGTAAGGTATATGTAAGCCATAAAGCATATCAACAAAACACTCTCTGGCAGAGCTTTACTCAGAGGCTTTTTACTGTCTGTGGTATTTCAGATGTTCTCACAGCCGGTGGACCATATATTGTGTTACTTTCTTTGAAAAATTGCGGGAAAGCAGCTGGTGAAATACAAGGTGTCATCCAACACTTGTTTCATCTACAGTAAAGCAGACCAGTAATGCAGGTTTCTATGATTTACTATAAAGATCCAAACCACATACTCCAGACAACTCACTCAGTGCTCTTTTAATAAGAAAAACTAAGACTTATGTGGTTCCTCTCATCCCTCAAATATCCCAAAGCATTTTATGAACTCCTTTAAACACCCTTTTTGAGAGGAAATACAAGGCCCATGAAGAGCTTCTTGAGCAAGAAACTGTTGTCTGGAAAAATATGCAGTACACCAGTTTGGGACAAGAAGAGAAGGACAAAGGTGTCAAAACAGAATGACATATAGTATATAATTAGATACATTGTGAATAAAAGCAATTTATCTAAGCACCCTTGTACTGGAATCTAGCCATTAAACTGCAGGATTTCACTTCCCTTAGGAGAGACGTTTGTACTTTTTAACGTATAATGTGAAATCAATCCAACTCTGAGTGTTGAAATACTTTCCTATATGTGCAGCTGCAATGAGAATGTATTTTTGTCATTGGTAGCTACACTGTCTTAGTATCCAAAATAAATCAGGTGCTATTCAGTTGCTGTAGATATAGTTCTGGAACTGGAAAAAAAAATCACAGGACAAGAAAAAAAGAAAGTGAGTGACGTACAAGAAATTCCAGTGGGTGATAATGCACTTGTTCTACTCCTTCTTCACACTTGCAATTTGTCCTGATCATTAAACCTCATTTGTCATTCTCATTTTCAAAAAACCCCAGCTTTCCTGCTTCATATCAGTGGAGGGGTTGTTCTCACCCTAATGTCAATCAATGGAGGTACAAGGAGTGTTCTTCCGCAGGCAGACTGGATCCAAATCTGATTTCACTTGCATGCCATGTAAATGCAGGATAAAGCAGGACAGCCTTTGATGTGCTGGTTTGTTTGTTTGTTTTAATAAACACTACGAGGAGCAGTCTGTGATATTTTTTAATTCCTTTCCTTGCCCTTTTGAGTTTTCAGGAGCCCTGGAGAGGGTGCCTGTGGGAATCATTTATTTACAGGCAAGGAAAGAGAGGTTTATTGAGTAGTGAAAATATCATCTTGTTTTGTTGCTGTATTTTCCACTTTTATTTTGAGAGATTAACCTGTACAAGAAAAGCACTTTAATGGAATACAACTGCTCTATGAAGAGGGCCTGAAGAGATATCTATGCAGTATTTATATGCTGTTTCAATTACCACTGCAAAATAGTTTGATGATTCAGCAAGGGGCCCTAACAGTATCTTCAATAATTCTTTCCCATTTAGATCTCTGAAGAAGAATCAATTTTATACTGTTGCCTGGTCTTTTATTAGCTTTGGGTCCCACATTTCAGTACAGAAAGTACGCTTGTAATCCTCTGTGAGCTGGAAATGCAGATGAACCAGGCAACAAACCTGGGCTGAATTGACAGCTAAGAGTTTGCAACAATGTAGGCTGCTCTGTACAGGATATTGTGAGGTAAACTTGCCTGGTTTCCAGTTACATTAAAAAAAGGGTTGGGGATATACCCCGCACACAACACTCTCAACAGAAATGTGAGGCAGCAAAGGAAATGTTTTCCTTTAAATTGTTTGTGTAGTTGCTGTGCAAAGCAAACGTATGAATTTTCATTGTCTCCAAAGGCAAAAGCCCAGGAGTTAAGACAAGTTAAGAAACCAAGAGCAGATGCTGAAAAGAACTGGTGCAGAGCCCTGTGTGGGAGATGCTGTAAAGAAGAATATTCTCTGCCCGTGTCAGGAAGCACATCAGGGGAGTTGGTACAAGCGTCAGTCGCTCAGGAACACACGAGGAGCTGTGGTTGAGAGCACTGTGACAAGTTATATGGAGCACCAAGGGATGCTCCAGACTTTATCAAGAGTGAGGCAATCATTTCCACTGCCATAAAAGTATCTTGGCAGGCAAAGACTATAAATGTAATAAAAGAGGGGGGTAGGGGGAAATGTTGTCTGCGCCCATAAAAGAGGACAGTGATTGTGTAGTTATAGTGCTTCGTAAAATCTTTCAAGTTAGCAGGAAGGAAAGAAATTGGGCAAAAAGATGAGTACAAAGCAACCCATTGTATTTTTGCTGGAAACTGGGAATGTGTGCGAGGGAAAACACTGTTGGATCTTACTCTGATTTTATACCTTTCTATGAACAGCAGCTACTGGCCACTGTTGCAGACAGGATTGAGCAGGCTGGACCTGGTGTCTAATTCAGTATGGATATGGTTGAAACTTCTAACTAAAACAAAGGATAATAGTAAGACTGAGAGAAGCAAAATTGTTTCATTTATTAAGTACATGTAGTGGTTTTGCACAGTCTAGGGCAAAGGATCATGCAAAGGGCAATGTGGAAACTGAGAATTAGGTGAAAATTCATTTCTGAATTTTTTTTTTTCCTCTGGGAAACTGTTGCAAAGAGAAAACAAGCAACACAACTGCGTTTCTTGATGGCATTCCATAGCTGTCCACACAGGTTTTGCATAGAAACCTTCTTATTATTGTTCTCTTTTCTGACCTAAATGATCACCCTCGTAGCTAGTGAATGACTGATAAAACTTAGATCACCAGCAACTCGTAGAAAAAACCCAGTTCTGCCAGTTCTGAAGAAAAATTTGTGGTGGTCCTTTACTTTTTGCCTTATTTTCTTGAAGGAATCTTTGAGCCTAAACAGTTAAGTTCAATATATCTCGTATACATTCTAAACACTAACTGAGGCAGTGCTGAAAGATTTGTGGTTTACCCTAATTTATGCAGGCTTTATTCTGCTTCTGTGAGATAGGACATGGTAGTGGGTAAGGATTCAGTCTTGAAAACACATGTCACTGCAACAGGAGATTTCAATTGTTTAGATATAGCGGTTAATGAGAACTGTGATAGCTCTCTGGAGATACATAAAAGACTACTAATGACTAGTTCATTTATAAGTCATGAAGATCTCTCAAGATCAAAATCCTTCCAAAAATACAATAAATAGAGAGCTGTGAACTTTCAGTGGTCTTGACAGTAGTACACTGTCTTTGTCACCTCAGCATTAAGATTTCTTTAATGCTCAACTTTTAATGGAACTATTTTTCATTTGTAACATCTTGCAAGACATTTAATTTACCTTTCTTCTTCCACTTCCTATCTCTGCTTTGCAGAGCCCAGTGGTTTATGGCTACCCTATGTCGACGTTTTCTCAGTCACATCTTTTTTTTGCACGAAGCTTCAGTTTCAGTGGAGTTAGAAGATTTTGTGCAATTCTGTACAATTGCAATATGTTCAGTGCCTCTTCATTCACAGGGGGACTCACAGCCTCCACTCCTTGGATGGTCAGCCCATTTGGGAAGTTTTAAAATTGTTGTGCAAATATAGATCAGCTGGGAAACAGTGGTGCATCTGATCTTACCCTTGCTGAAATGCCAGTGCTACTCTGTATTTTTACCTAAAAAATACTTATCAAAAATACAATACACCCCAGAGATAAATATTTGAAATTCATGTGATCTTCTCCAAAACACCATCTAACCTCAAGGCACTGAAACACGTGTGAGCACTGGAATAATTTCTTTATGTATTTATCTCTTTTCAGATTTTAATCTGACTTGAATGCCAATATTTACTGAAACTTGGTCACTTAAGCATCAAATACAAACTCCAAATTTTATATTTTTTATGGATAGTTTTACTGAATAATTAAATGAAGTAACTATTTACTGAAGTATTTCATTTTGTTTTGTTGATAAAGAAATACTTTGTTTTTTATCTGGAGCCTTGACCTTGGGGCACAGCCTAACCAAATCTTACCAGAAGAACTTTTCTGAATCACTGGGAGCTGGACATGAAGTGCAGCCCCATGCTATTGGCAAACTAATTTTATGACTTGTGTATAAAATCTGTTCTATTATTACTTAGTTCCCTCATAGAATACTCAATGAAATAATGCAAAATAAGTCTCTGTTATGCTTTGCATGCAGCTCTCTCTTGGCCATGTGGGATGAATGGCAAGACAGCCATTAACTCCAGCAATTGACAATCAAGTCCATGATGTTAAAGTGAACTCAGATTACAATGGACAGCATTAGTTTTCCAGGAGCTGGAGAAGCAGACGGTGGTTCATGACCTGAAAAGTATCAAGCATCTGTAACTTTCACTGAAGTCGAATTATAAATGCTTGACACCTCCCAGTGCTTGTCCTGCTATTTTGAAATGCAGATTGTGACTAGAGGAGAGAAAATGGCAATTTAGCAGGAATAATTCTTTAGGGTTAAGTAATCTGAAAATTCATCAGCAGCTGAATTGTGTTAAGATGGATGGAGAAGATCTCTTTGTACCAAAACTAAAATTTTAATATGCCACGCATGGATGAAAAGGATTTTGACCATTATGTCACTATAAAATTAATATAGCTGTGAATAATAATGGTAATCCATTCCAATAACACGGATATTTATATAATATTGCCATCTGATAATGGTTAGATCAGTAAGGAGTTGTAATTACTACTATTGATTGGCTCTAAATTATTGATGACTAATGCTGAAATAACATGTTGTTTTCAAAATCCTCTCTTCCACTTTCACACACTGCTTCTTGATCCTATTCGACTGTCCAATCTTTTCCATTAGTAATTGCACTTTTGAGGGTACTGGCACTCACTTCTTAAGGCTTGTCCATTAGGATTTGTCTGAGAGCAGCAACTACCATTTAACACATATTAAAAAAAAACAGAATTCCAGTGTGACTTAATCCTAAAATAAGTAAAATCCTGGATTAACAATGATCCAAACATTATTGATAACAAGAATAAAAATGCTAAGTAACTAATTACTAAAGTGTTAAGTTGTCACAATTATAGAGCCGATGGAGATGAATAACGACATAAAGATCCAGTGTCCAAGGTGAAAATGCAGTGATTTATTAATATACAGACAGGTTTATAAGAGTTACTTCGTTTGAAGTTTACTTTGAACAGAAAAGATTATTGGATCTCTGATCCACCACCTCCCAGGGTGATTGGTTAATCCAGAAGACACCTCTTTCTAAATATTTCTCTAGGCCATATCAAAACAATTTTACAACAGCTTGCACATGTGAGATAGGAAATGTAGTTTACAAAAAACCGTTAGCTTTGTTTTTAAACAGTTTGCCTGGGAACAGAAGAATTCTCATGAAACACTAGGAAAACCAAGACTTAGGAAAACCAGGATTTTTACTGGTTGGAAATGCTGGGGAAAATGCTGGGAAAGCTGAGAATTTTCTCTGCTAAAGCTTTTTAATAACCACATTAAATTATCCATTTGTAACATCTGTTTTTGTGAGATCAGTCAGGTTGACACAAAGGCCTGTTTTTCAAATGGTGGTGAGAGTGGTTTTCACTTATATAACGAAAAACCCATTTCTTGGGGGATTTCCGAAGTGTTTTCCACATGCCAGGATATATCACTTTCTCTGCATTACTCACCATCTTTGAGCAATGAAGAAGAAAATTTAACTTAGCCAGAGGGTCATTAGGAAAGTGCAGCAGAGCTCAGATCAGTTTACTGTGGTTTGACCTGTGGTTATTGGGCATTGAGACTTTTTGCACTATTGACTCTTGTTGAATTAATTCATTGTACAACATAAGTACCTACAAGTGGAGTTCCCTGATGCCTGAGACTGCATCCAGATCTCAGAGGTTTCATTTTCCATGTGATGTAAAGGGAGATTTAGGCAAAGAAAGCAAGTTAAGAGTGTGCACTCAGAGGATGAGGTTTTGTTAAAAAAAACCTACACTCACCCAGAGGTAGAGTTTTCTTCCTCCTCCTCTCTTTTTCCTCTCTTATGCTTGAAGAAAACTGCTCTGAGAAGGAGAACTCAGCATTTTTCTCCTGGATTAGTGATGTACAAGATCTCCATGGATGTAAGATGCAATGAGAGCATATAACCATAGGTAGGTCACTGCTAATTACATGAGCTATTAGATCAACTCAAACCTTTTAGAGCTCAGGGCTCTCTCCATGCAGTCTGTTGAATCTGAATGCTTTTCCAACCTTCATTGTCCTCCAAAGATGAGCAGTCCCAACAAAGGTCTTTCAGAGAGTTTCCATTTGGAAGCTAGAGCCCACAGTCCTCTTTAGGAAAAGCCCCTGCAGTTTCTCAGAGAGCTCATGTGATGATGATTCACTCTGGTCTTTAAAGATGCAGGAGAAGCTGCATTTTACCTTCAGTACAAGTGGTTGGAAACTCTTACCCACAAAATGTGACCCTGATCCAAGGCTTTTCTCAGCCACAGAGGTTTTAAAGAAGTTGCGCCTCTCTGTGCAAGCGTTATCTATGCCACCGATAGGGATGGAAATCCTCTTCCCCACTACTGCAGTCTGCTGCCTGTGAGGAATCCACTAAGTGTCATGTTGTGTAGAAAATGTTGGTAGTGCCATCAGGTATCACTGCAAATATCAACATAATCTGCAGCTTCCAGACAGCTGTTGGTAGGATGACCATGTGGCTCTGAACAGACCAGATGGGGTCATCAAGACATTGTAAACCTACTTTCTTACTCTTTTTACCTTTCAGCCCAGGTAGGAAGAAAGTGATAGGGCCTATCCTATTTACCAGGGCAATTCTGGGCATGCACAGTGAGTTCAAGGCCAGGAGGAAAAACCTGCTTTGCCTGAGGTGCCTCAATGGCAGGTACCAGCTGAGCTGATCCCCATTTGGATTTATTCCTTCCACTTCTGTCTCACTTGGCAACGCCTTTTCCCCCTCTCCCCACTGATCTGGCTCAAATTTCTCTGACACCAGTCATTTCAAAAGCTGTTACTCTCCCTAGTACCTTTAATTTCTGCATTGTCCAAGGTCAAAATATTTGGACTTTAGTTATCAAAAAGCATTTGGTGTATCTAGTCCAAAATGTAGGTTATTTAGAAGGAATAACATGTGGTGCAGTTGATATGAGAAGGAGGTGGTTTAGACATGTCTTTCAAACCCTCAGCCCTCTGAGATATGAGGTAAGGGGCCAATAATCCTCTTTGAGCTGTGAAATATTAAGACACATCTGAAGTGTTTCTCTTGCAGATTTTGCCTCAAAGTTGATTTATCGGTACTTTGATGCTCAAGTATATTCAGTAAATAGGACCACAGATGTGGCCATGTTTCTGACTTTATAAACCTGGTGAATTATTGGATGTGAGACCTTTTATCCTGCAGCCTGGGGTCAAAAGTCAGTGCAGTGATCTCAGCCCTGTTTCTAGTGGTCAGATGTCCACACTACTCATTGGCCTCTGCAGTCCTTCCAGATGACAGGATGACAGCTTACTTCTGGAGGCATGTTTGCAGAATAAATAGCTTTAATAACATGCTTGTCGATTCATGACAAAAAAGTTTTCTTTTTTTATTCCTTGTGCTTTTCCCATTCCATGCAGAAGCTGAACAATTCATTTCCTTTGGTAATGTAGTACATTCTGCCTTTAAAGGAAAATGTCACATTCCAGCTAGAGTTAGTCAGTACTGATGTTTGATGTTTTATCAATACAAGGGAAATGTGGCAAAGATTTTTTTCTTCTTTGTTCTACTCTCTTAGCTCACCTGTTCATCAGCCTCTTTTCCCTTTTTCATGCGCATTATAACATAGCATGCCCAAAAGCAGAGGATTTCCATGGGTCAAACTCTCTGCTGCCTAAGCCTTATGCACTCACAGTGAAACAGCCAATTCTGCTGCCAGACAGTCCAGAAGGAAGGATATTTTCCTACATCTTCTTTGTGGCCTTTGACACAATTAAAATAGAAGAAATTAAAATTATTTTTCTTCATTTGAATCACAGAATCAGTGAATGGTTGAGGCTGGAAGGGACCTCTGGAGGTCAAGCAGGGCCATCTAGAGTCATTTTCCAGGACCACATCCAGAAGGCTTTTGAATGTCTCCAAGGATGGAGACAACCTCACTCAGCAACCTGTGCCAGTGCTCGGTCACCCTCACAGTATATTTTACCTCTTGGATCCATCTTGTCTGGAATTATCTTCATCCCCTATATCCTGTCATTATTTTTATAAACTGCCTTAATAACATGCACTGCTGCCTACTACAACAGGAATGTGATTTTTTATGGTCTGTGATGGCTATAAATTTCACCCTTTTCTAAGCATCTCTTTCTTGACGTGAACATTTTCATACAACAAAATCACAGACTACTGCTATACTAACAAGTCAAAAGTAACCAAGATCATCATTTGCCCCTGAAGCAATTGACTTCCTGAAACTCTGTGGCTTCCAAACCAGGGTGACTACATCCAAACTTCCTCTACAGAGTGATTCCTGGCCTGTGCTAACTCCCAAAATGTTCAAGAGACTGCTGGTTGGCATGGACCAAAGCAGCACCAGGGACCATCTGAGTGATTTAACAGTGCAATTAAATATCTGTGTCTGGGGATGTTTCTGGGCACTGTTTAATGTACTGTATAGACACAGCCATAAATTCTACAGGAAAGCTACATTAATGTGGCTATTAGGTAAACAGGAAGAAACCTTTGACCTTAAAAGCAATTTCTGTGCTGCTCTGTCATTGAAAGTGTGGATCTTTTAGGCAGTTGTGAGAAATCAGTACTTGAGTACCCAGCCTGCTGCTACATTTGCTGTGAGCATTACTGGAGGATTATACAGAAGGAAGAGGAGGAGTGCCAATGCAAACCTTCTACCTAAATTTAACCTCACAGCTGAGTTAACTCGACTGATATCAAAGTAGAGCAGAATTTCAGACAAATAAAGTGGAGAATTGCAGTGCAGAAGAATCCTTCCCCCATCTCATGCCAACTAGTTATTTCCCTTCCAGGGCTTCAAAGGGGAAATAAGGCATTCCTGCACACTGGGCTTTGAAGGTGAGCTGCTTTGTGAAAACTCCCTGCAGTGCTGTGTTGCTGAAACCAACAATCTGAAAATGTAAGCTCAGCTTTGCTATAACCTCACTTTCAAGTGGCTGTAGAGGCTAAACACAAATCAAGCAGTTTCTTGAGCTATATCTGAAAACAAAACACAAACCAAAACTAAACAAAAACCTCAACAATCTGAGTTGTGTGTTCCCAGCTTCGGTATTAACTTTCAGGCCCTGCTCTCATTTCACTTCATGTCCTGATGAGGCACAGACACCCTGTCTTTTTTCCCTTTATCCATTAACTGGGAAGAGAAACAGGCTCCCAGAAGAGCCCAGTAAGGTTTTCAGCATAGAAGACCAGGGCTAAGAGAAGCTGGATGAGGCCTTTGAGGTTGGACAGTGATGCCTAGCGATGAACACTGCAGGCCTGCTAGGAATGGGTAGGTATAACCCTGCCTTCCATTGCTTGATACCACTTGGCTGTGTTTCAGTCCTTCAGTCCAACAGTGGCATCAGACTATGTTTAATGCTTACAGAAAAAATATGTAAAGATGTTTTGTTATTTGGGTTGATGGCTTTACAAGGTTTCCTCATCTGGTGTATGCATACAGAGTCAGTGTCACACACAGCGATGCAAAACTGTTACATTTCCTCAGTGTAAGGCCCTGTGCAGTAGCATTTGTTGTATGTGTTAGCAATACAATTATTAACTTCATGTTAGAAAAAACTCTTCTGTTGGCTTACAGGAATTACATAAAAACTCTGTGGTGTAGAATTTTTGTCATGCAGGTTGGAAAAGATCATTAAGATCATCAAGTCCAGCCATTAACCCAGCACTGCCTAGTCCAGCACTAAACCCTGTCCCCAGGTGCCACATCTTCACATCTTTTAAATACCTCCAGGGATGGTGACTCCACTACTGCCCTGGGCAGCCTGTTCCAATGTTTGTACTGTCTCAATTCACAAGTGTTAAACCTTCCTGCTGCTTATCTTCATTCCCTTTTGAAAATTGCTCTGAACTTACGAGGGTTTATCCAATGTCCATTGAAATCAATGGGATATAAGAGGTCTTTTAACAGCGAATTAATTTTTCTGGTGGATTAAACAGCTTTAGGTAAATGGCAAATTAAGTAATGTAAATTATCATTAGCCTAAAATGTTACTATAACATTATTAGTTGTACTACAGTTTCCAGGGCAGGGACTGATCTCAATTACACTGGTGTGAATTCAGATAGCTGTTAGCTTAGAGCTACTAAACTTTTTCTGAACATTTTCTAATGTAATAGATGAGAATTCAGATCCCTTTTCCTTCTTGGTGGGATTTAAAATACAGGTTTCCTTTGCTGATTTTCCAGCTTGTTATTCTGGTGCACTATTCTTTGTTAGAGTTAGCCTTCTTGCAAAACACTTTTTTTTCCTTTCACCATTCTGTGCGTTCTTTCTTTGGAGAAGAAAAAGTGATGCAGTTGCACAGGTAACTTTTTACCTGAATTTAAATCCTCACTTTCTTTAAGAAGTTATTAAAAAAACCCCACCAAAACCAACCAAAGCCTGAGCTTTTTCTCTAAGTGCTATTGAAAAGGGACAAGAAAAACATAATTTCTACCACTATGGAATGACAGTACTTTAATGTCTGTCTTCCTAATAAAATCGAGAGGAAGTTTATTTTCCCTAGGTAGCCTTGTAGGTGCATAAATAACAGGGTTTATAAACAAGTGTCCCTATCCATATGGCCACCCATCTGGTGGTGACGAATCCCAAGAGAGATACCAATTACTGGAAGCAAAAACATAAAGTTAGGGAAAGCTACTAAGACATTAGTTATACACTTTGCAAAAGATAAATTCTGATATCATGATGATAATTAATATAATTAATGCTTTTCTAAAGCGTCTCTCATCTTGAATGACCCTGCAGGTACTTTCCAAGGCGGAATTATTGCAGACGTGATTTTATGGTATACAAAGGAATTAAAAATAAAATAACTTTCTGGGAAAAAGTGCAGTGTTGGGGGGATGAACACCTACATGAACCTGCAGTTAAAGACTTATCTCCCTCTGCTTAAATTCAGAGCCTTCCCTTGGACAGGTGTGTTTCCAGTGGAATAGAAAGGAGAAATTAGACCTGTGGGAATAGTGACCTCTTGGGACTGTGTACCCCTGTGTGAGTGGGTGTGTTCCGTTAGAACAGCAAATCCCAGAGGCCCCTTTTTGGGTATTTCTTGTCCAATTACCTTTCTACCTTCCATCAAACCAACGAAGGAACAGGGACTTAAGGCCAGCATGAACAGTCTCTGCAAACACACACACAGACACCCACTTTCATCCCATATTCCTGGGTATGGCAAGGCTTGACTTTGGCAAGTTGTTTGGAGTGTGTCTGTGCTAATTGCCAGTGTGCTTTGGGAGAGCTGCTGGACAGACCTTGACAGCTCTTTCTGAAACCTGTCTGCTCCCGTACTTGGATAATCTGTGGATCTCAGTTTTCCTCAAAAGAAACTACTCTGTGTAAGGAGCCAGAGCAGAGGTGTTTTAAATTGTTTTAAAGCTGTGTTCAGAGTTATCCCATTTTTATTTTTTTTTTAATGACAACACCAAGGTTTATGCACGCTAAGCATAAATGCTCCTGTCAGCTTTCTGCTCAGCACAGCTGCTTGACCCTGGTCTCATTTTGTGGTATGTGATCCTCTGTGTCTCATACCCAGAGTCCAGACACACAGAAAAAAGTTCTGGATTCTGCATAGGGAGAATCAGATTCTGAATACCATATATTGGCTTCCAGGTGTAGGAGTCTCTTACTGGAGCTAGCTTAGGAAGCAAAAATTACACATCAGGGAATGAGTATCTTTGGTTAGGAAGTATTCACATCCTTTTCAATGGCAATTGCAGGGTACTGCCACTAATCATTCCTGTCAATTTTTAGTACTTAGATACTATTCGAGTGAGATTTGAGGAAATTAACTAACTAAAAGACTCTCAACTGAATATTTTGGAACACAGAATGATTAATCTTCCAGCAAGATCTGAAAGAATTTCTGATGTTTAGAGTGTTTTGATTGCTAGTCATGGGGAAGATTTTCAAAGGTCAAGACAGAAGAGGAATGCAGAATCTATCCAGGGGAAGATTGGAGCTTGCTGTATAAGCAAATTAAATTTACATCAAATCTAAAGGGAGGTTAACTCTATTTAAATTTTCAGTGCTGAAAAACAAATGACTATAAAGTATACTATGCTACCACCGTGGTGCACTACACATTCAATAAAGATTAAGGAGCTCAAGCTATGGTTTGCGTGGTTATAGCAAAACTTTGGATCAGAATTTAAGTTCCTGTAAGATTTTCTGGGTGCAGTTAGCTTGTATCATCCAGATGTCTGCATTAAAAGAAGTTATAGCAAATCACGTTTCTCCTGTGATTAGTAGCTATAAAGGCTGTAACATATCATCCCAAACACACAGTGTTCCAGGGCCTTTGAGTCAAGTGTGATCACTTTATCAGCAAAAAGATTTGTACTCATAGCTGTCAGTGCTGGTAACTCAGTTTGGAATATGGCAGTCACACTGTGCTGTGCTCTGCTGGCACTTTATTGCCAGCAGTAACAATTCAATAACACCTCCATAACCCTATTGCCATTTGCTCATCCCTGAAGTTACACTAAGAAAAAACTGCTCTACAGAAAATGTCCTTGTAGGGGTGGAAACTGGCATCATGTGGAGATGCTGGAACATAACCTGAAGACAATATGGATAAAAATGGGACATCACCTTTATTGCCAGCAGTGACACAAAAAAAAAATATTTTAAAAAATCTGAGCTGTGTGTATTCAGTGGGTTCAGAAAGCAGAGCTGCCTCTTGGAGAGATGATTCTGGGAGTCAGAAACTCTGGATGTCTAAAGACACACCGGAGCAAGCATGGCCCTGAAGCACATCCTCCAGACCCTTGGTGGGGTCATCCATGTGGCACTAACTGTGGAAAACCTCAGCTCTGGTTATCACAGTGTGGACGCTGGCTTGACTTTGTAGAGGCGGAAGTAGTGAAAGAAAAAAACCCTTAGATTTTAAACTGAGCTTATTTGATATGAACATCCCTGGCATGCAATGCTTATGGAGCTCCACAATCACTTTGAGGTGCAGAAGCACAATGTCAACAGCAATCACAGAGAACTTATAGGACTAAAATTATCTACAGGAAAATAAGTATAATGAGACACTGAACAAAGAGAAATTTGTTCTCACATTGTTAGGAAGGCTGAAAGGGTTGAATCTGTGTCTCTGAATAGCATATTATTACTTATCAGCCTGAAAAACATCTAGAGGTAGCTCAGCTCTTATGATACCCATGTTTCATATTGAACCTGGTATGAATTCTCATCTAAATGTGTTACTGATTGCAATAGTACAGTTTCAATTGAGTTTTAAATTCTGTTTATTTAAGTATGACTATTTTGTATTGGTTTGTAACAGTTACACATGCAGACTGTGCTGTGCACGTTGCATTCTCCCTCAGAATTTACCTGAAGATGTGAGGTGAGAAGTGTGGAATTTAAGTCTTCAGAGAATGAAGGGGGAATCGGTAGATGAACAGAAATGCTTATGAGAAATCCAGATAATAATCCGGTAACTCAAGTGGGAGGAAAGCTTTGTGGGACAAGAGAAACCTGCTGATGCTCTCTGACTGTGTTGTTGAGATATTTGTGTTTAATAGTAAGGAAGCTGTTACTGCAGTCTACTGAGGAAATGGCAGAAGAATCATGTCTGAAGGTTCAGGGTCTGGGGAGGAGGTGAGTAACCTTGAACACCAACTTGTATAGTTTAGCTAGAAACAAAGTATTTTTCTGCTCAAAGGGCTTATTTGAGGACAAAACATCAGTGTGATTCTTTATAACATTGATTTTTCCTCTGGGAAGATGAGACAGTGAGGAGGATTTTACCCCATGAGTGGTAAGGGCCTCAGATTACTTGAGTTTTGACACCAGCAGCCTAACCGAAGGAGTTCAGTGTGGGGCCTATTTATGACCAGACATGAGGGACATAGAACACTTTAGCTGCAATTTTCTGAAGAGAAGCAGAGAGGTATGTCCAAAATCCAGTCTCCAAATCTGAGCAACCAACTGTGAGAAGGTGTACAGGAGGGACAAATGGTCAGTTAACTCTCAAGTTCTTCACAGCTGTAAGGGTCATGATAATTCCTAAAACATGAGAAGGAAGCAGGGAAATGTCTTCTCAATCATTTGTGTATTAATACATTTTTCCAAGTTTAGTTACTTGCTATCTCTTTCTGTCCTATTTCCCCCAAAAAATGTCCTGTTTATTTTTAAGAATTATTGACTTAAAGATCCAAGGGCCCACTGCTGCTAAGTCCTGCAATGTGTCATTTCCTACCATTTCAGCAGCTTCAGTCCAAAAACTTGGATTAGTGTCACTTGGCAACTTGGTTTCTCTAACAATGTTATGGAATCTTATGAAAAGCCTTTTAAAAGTGTATTCTGCACATCCATTGGCCACACGTTCACTGAATCTCCATAAAACTGTGACTGGATTGGTAAAACAGGATTTCCCTTGACAACTTTTATCATTGTGTTTATCCATGAACAAAGTGATCTTGCTCTTTGTTAAAGCTTCAGCCATCTTGTGAGTGATGGAAGCCAGACTTACTGGTGTGTCTTTCCCAGAAGGAATGACCTAGAGGGTCTGTTATTGCTTCTACACTTGCTTTTCTGCAATTGTATCACTGGAGTGATGTCACAATCTCACTATCTGGAGATAAAAATGTTGAGGGGTCTATTGTGGAGTGTCATCATCTGTAGAGTGACATCCTCATGTGGAAAATACTGTAGTAAGTTTGTTGATACAGACAGATCCTACACTTCCAGCATGAAGCAAGAATGTTCCCATTCTGCTGGAAAAATAATTAAAATAGTGATGATGTGTGCTCTGAACTTCCCAAGTGGTCAGTGGTACAGAGTCCAGAGTAAACCAGGCTGCCTTGGGTTTCATAAGGCTGAAATTGATTTTTCTGGGTGTAAAATCCTTCCACCAGACTGGAGAACTGACTGAGTAGAAGTCTGTTTCACCTTCCCATGGAACCTTGCCTCTCTCAGCTGAGGATTCCTACTTGAAGGAAATTAATACCTTGTTTTATCTGGATTTTATTTCAGAGACATTCTTCTAAGCAGGAAAATTACTGGATTTTTTGACAAAACCCAACCTATGAGTCTTTAAGTGCCTGGTCTGGGGACCAGTTCAGCACCAGTGAAGCCAAGAGCGTCCCCTTGCCTTGGTAGCCCCTTCCCTTGGGTGACTGTGGGGAGAACCTGCTGCGAGCACCACGGACAGACCCTGTCTAGGGCTGACTTCTAGCCATGGGGAGCTGCTGTACCCCACAGCTCTGCTCCTCAGTCCCTGTCCTGGCCTGGCCTTGTCTGTCCCCGTCCCCATCTCCATCCCCAGCCCCACAGAGATGCCTGATGCTCTCACCTGGGTCTGTGGGGCAGCAGGATCTGGCTTGTGAGGCCCTGCCCTGCTCACCCCATGGGGCAGCCCATGCTGCCCTGCTGCCAGCCCTGGAGGAACCATTTACCCCATGGTACCTTAACAGTCATCGGTGAAAAATACACAACATTCAGCTTTTATAAGTAAAATACAAGAGGTATCTGTGAAGAGTTTAGGACATATCCAGTTTTCCACAGTCCTGTGCAAGAAAGACATCAGCAAGCTGGAAGGCACTGGCCACGGAGCTGGTCCATCTGGAGCTTCTGCCCAGTCAGCAAGGCTGTGCCATCTCCACCCTTGGAGAGTTTCAAGACACAATTGGATAAATCCCAAAGCAACCTGGACTGACCCCATAACTGACACTGCTGGAAGCTGGGCTGGAGACATCCCAAGGTCTTTACCCATCCCAGTTATTCCAGGTTTCTATAATTTGAAGTTATTATTAGTCATAAATTTTAATAATGAGACAACTAAGAAGGGATCTGTGCTAAGCAGAAAACAACACAAATTCAGCATTGCAGACAGTTGCTTTGATTGACTTTATTTCTTGACGCTTATTTGGTTTCTCTTATACTTTGATGGAATATTGCATTTCTCAATTATGACATTTCAGTTGTAACAGCATGTGACAAGAATGGTGTCTAGCCCTTCAAAAATCAAGGGAAATTTTAAATTTCCTTATTAATAATTTTAAAATTAACTTTTCTTGCTCAAAACCTCCTGTTCTGGACTTTGTCATAGAATATTCTTTGAAGGGTTTTGCTTTTATACTGTCTGACATAGTGTTTCATTCATCTGAAAAGCGATATTTATTTAACAACCCAAACCCACAGTTTTTATACATGATATATACAGTGAGACAAGTCTTTAGCAGCATAAATCACTGTGACTTTGAAATCCATTGAGGTAAATTAATATTTCAGAAATTGATGTGACCATTACATATCATCTCTGCATATATATGTAAGGCCTATCTCGGTCACATACAAAATGTCATTTAAGGCCTCATTTCACTTAGGTATTTTAATAGTTGCCAAAATTTAAGCATGTCATTCAGCTGATTGCTGAAGGATTCACTGCGTATTTAAGCACCCTTCTGAATCATGATAAGGAAAATAAGTGAGGGGTATAAAGGATGATTTTAAGTAGTGGAGTGTGCCTACCAACATCCTGTACTGCTCTGAAATGTATAGGCTCCTTTTCCCACCTTAAAATAAAAAAAAAAAAAAAAAACAAAAAAACAAAGAGAAAAGGAAAAAAGTGTAACTTTTCTTCAGGGCTCCTGGTGCAAGATTTGTAAAGTCAGTAAATTCCTTTGCTGTTTGCTTTGCAGTTCAGTACCTTCACTTTTCAGCTGCTTTCTCTGTAACACAGACCTGTTCTTTGTCGCTTGACCTCTGTTTCTCCCTTTACAAACTGCTCTTTTTCAAAAAGCCCTTCTGCTCAAAAGATTGTCAAGTGCTGTGGTTTCTATTTTCAGGTTGCTCTTTGTTATTTTCACAATTCCTCCCTTCTTGTGACTTTTACACTACACAAAGGCTATCTAATTCCTATCACAGGAATCCTGGTAAAAACACTCATCAAATTAGGCCAGTTGAACATAAGGCCAAATCCTATCATGTCTTAGATTTCATCTGGACCAATATTCTTGAGGAAGTGAAAGGGACAACTATATAAGAGATCCTCAAAAAATAAGCACAGGGATTTTATTTTTTTAATAGCAGCACAATATTGTCCCTCCACTGTTATTGTGGCACAGTCCAATTTGCTAATTAGAAGAGAAACAACTGAAGATTTCAGTGTGATCCAATACCACCACTGGTACTAAATGTGGAGCCACTCGGAGTGGACAGAGATATAATTAAATATATGGCAAATATGAGTTTGTAAGAGCAAGCACGCCTGTACAAACAGATGAACCAAGCCCTGAATGCACGACTCTACTTCATAGGTTTTGTCCCTGTTTGAAATGGCTGACAAATTATTAATAGCTTTTGCATCCATGAAAAGGGATCCATTATTTTGGAAGTCTGTGTCCAGAAGCTTCACCAGTGCCCAGTGAGTCTTCCTCGATCATCATTTTGGTTTTACTCAATTAAGAGAATGGCAATTGTCCAAAAAACATGCTTTGTTAAAACTTCACACTCCGGATGTTTTGCAGTTCCAGTTATTAAAGGATTATACTAATTTTATAGCTCATCCAACTTATATTTGTTAACGTTTTCTCTTTTCAACCATGCATTTCAATAAACAGGAGACAAAGTTGCCAACTGGTTGCCTATGATTCATCTTCCTTTCAAGCTGTTCTGTGGAGTACACAGGATGCGGAAATCCTCAAAATCTTTTTTCTAACGTAGGATTGTTAAGTGTTATAAAAGATGGTGTGAGCCAGTAACTGTGACATGAGTGGGAATTTAGAAGCTCTGGATCCAGTGGTTGGTTGTTCACTAGAATCTGTCAAAAATCTTCAAGGACTTTAATTTCTCCCCACCTAAACTCCACCTCAGGAATGTGCAATAGTTAACCCTGTCTTCTCCTCTTTCATTATGATTTTGGTGTTGCTGCTGTATTTGTCAGTAAATCTGCAGAACAGCTCAAGCAATGAGTTCCAGTGTTCATTGCCTCACTCATCCTTGATCAAACCACTCACCAAATGACGCCAATACTGTGTTATTACTTGACTTTTATATAATGAGAAAAATACATGAGAAAAACTAGCACTAATTTATCCCTTGAATCCAGACCACACAATTGAGACTATTTTTTCAGCAGAACTGGTTTTTTTATTATTCTGTCACCCCTTGACTACCATTTGTATCTCTTGGCATTTAGGTGATGTCAGCACTTCACTCACAAAGTGGGGAAAAATATTTACTCTGTTTGCTGCATCATCTTGCTCCCAGTTACAGCAGATGGGTTTCCATCTCTTTTCCACTCAGGGGTGTGTGAGAGCACATTCAAACAAGCCTAAAGGCTCAGCTCAGCTCTGCTGAACAAATTGCTCTGTTTGTGGACAATGGTAGAAACTTGTGAATGCATGTAAGAATAAATCAGTATTAAGATTACAAGATTTAGGGGCAGTGAAGTTGTCTTTTTTTTCTGCTGGAACATGTGTCTGAATCAAATTGCTCCATTCATTCAGATGGCTATAATAAGACCAGTGAGGAAGCTCAATGTGTATTTAGTTGCAGGATAAAGTGATTGGAAAAGGTTCTTTTTTTTTTCTCCCTTGTTGTTCCAAAAGAGGTTGAAGCAGTTTTTCTGAAATGGTGTCAAAAAAAATCTCATAGGGAAAATATTTGGAATTACTATAATGTGATTCGGATTTTTGAGAAAACTACTTTGAAAAATGGGTTTGAAATTTTCTGTTTTATTATTTTATGGGGGTTTTGTCATTATTTTGATGTTATTTTAAAATAAGTGAGAGAAAAAACCCCAACTGCATTTATGACAATGGCATTGCTACAACTGGCTCCTTTCCTGGGGTGGTGGTGGGGTTGTGAGGAATGCTTACAACCTCCAATGGTCCCAAGACTTACTGAAATATATTGAACAGAAGAAGTGTTCCCCGTCTCCTGTTACATTGAAACCAACTGCTGCTTTGGAAATTGAAGTTATTGGGATTTGTGATGTAAACCTACTCCAAAATGTAGACATTTCTAGAAGCAAACACTTGGACTTTTGATTCAAATAAAAAGTAAGAGTAAAAGAAAAAAAGTAAGAGTAAATGTTAGTCTATAAATGTGCTCATTAACTAAACCTTGCTGTTGCAGTCTGCTGAATGTGGGACACTTGAGCTCAGTGGGTATTTTGAAAGCGAAGGAAGTGTCTTATGTGGGGCTTCATAATTAGAGGTGGTTCTTCTGGAGGAGATTCATGTCTGCTGGAGAAAGATTATTCCCCTGTTTAGAAGGAATTATAAACTTACCAAAATAAAACATCTGGCCATTCACCTTCTTGGCAAAAGCCTCTGGAAATGATTGATGGCTCACAGTCCAGCACAAACACAAGGGTCTGCCAGTGCTGTAAATTCCTCTCTTGTCTGTACACCCAAATTAAAACCTCAGTGCTGCTCCTGCAGTCCGTGTGCTAACACAGAAGGCTCAGAGCATTGGCAGGAACAGCAAACGGACTGGTACAAACTAAATTTACTTAACTAAATGAAATGCATGACAATGCTAAGAGAACAGAGTTAAGGGCCTTCAGAAAATGCAAAGAAGGGGGAAAAAGTATAGGCTGGTTTCCCGGGGGGCAGAAAATAAGACAAAATTTAAAGGGAGATATCAGGAAAGATTTTTTATTTTTTAAAAATATAGTGTGCATATGCACTGAATGCTTTTTGGTTTTAACACATAATCTGGATTTTCTGTTGCTTGGAGGGTGGGCAGGGATAAGCCAGAGATGGCTCTGTGCTAGGTGAAAATAGAAAGCTTTCAAAGATTTAACCATATGGTAGAGGCGAGAAAATGCCCTTCAGTTTTTTCCTTTCAATAACACAAGTCTGAGAAACACAAAGTGGCAGAGAAGCGCTTGGAAAGAAAATGCACAGTAATTACCTTGGCTTTGACGTTCCATGGGGATTTTTTTACAGGGCCAACTTCTCCAGTTTCACTCTAGTGAAAATTATCCCTAAATATTAGAGATCCCAGTGTGTCAGCTACTATTGTCTGTGATTCCTTAATTATGCTACACTTAACCAGACAGAGAAAATATCCCTGATACTGCCTTGGCTTGGACTGCTCCTGAAGAAATTCCTGAAGAAGGGAACTCCAAAGGGATCATATTATTTTTGCACTGATCATAGTATTTCTAACAGCTTCAGCAACATTTTTTTTCTTCTCAGAGAGTGGGACTGCCCTGTAGAGTGGAAAAAGAGGTCCATGCTCCTGCCCTATTTCCCTCAGCACCTCTGCAGGAGAAGAGATATTCAGTGTCAAGTTTTTGTCTGCACTCCAGGGCTTCTCACTTCTCCCACCTGCTCCCTGGCAGTCCTGCAGCTGGAGTTACGCTGCCTCCAGCAGGGCTCTACAGACACAGGAAGTCACCATAGCAAAGCAATAGAAAGTCTGGCTGCTCTAATAATATCCCCAGAGCTAAGGACTGATGTCTCCTTTAGAGAACTTATCTCCTCTCTCTCCTCCGCTCAGATTTCCTTTTTCCCATCAGCCTTGCCTTGAACTGAGAGCAGATTTAGAAATAGACCTGAACCATGAAAGAGCAGCAGTAGAAAACTAGAGACCTGTTCTTCCATCTGATTGTGAAAGGTGGGAGCAATTCCAGGCTGTTATCTCTGGAATCTGGCCAATTTCCAGCCTGGATGTATGAAATGTGTTTATGAAATCATTCACATGTAGCTTGTTTGGAAGAGTACTCTGACATATAGCTTTTCTAGCAGTTCTACAAAGTGGTGAAGTGGAAAAAGATGAAATCTATATCTAATGAATTAAAATTTCACCCAGTGTAAGCAATTCTGTTCTCAATAAAAGAGTCTCTTTCACCTGACGTTTTTCTCTTGAATAAAGCTGTACTTGAGATCTATGTGTTTTCATGCTGAGATTGTCAGCAAACTGAAAACACACAGGAAAGTTTGGCATTTCCAGTGGGACAGCAACCCAGAATTTATTTACAGGAGTAAAGCAGGGCAGAAAGATATTGTACGTGTACTCCTTTAAATTATGGGAATTACTGTGATAGGACATCTGGTACTTTACAGTGCAGATTGCAAAGTCACTGTGCTGTATCATGTTAATCCCCACAAGTAAATGCTCCCTTACAACTTCCTTTCCTGTATTAGTTATTCTCCTGCTTGCTGTCCTTGCATATGGGAAGAACAAATCCAAGGACAAAATGCTGAGAAGCAATTTGATTTTGTAGACACTTTGTCAAGCTCTATCCCCAGAACCTCTGTGGATGTGGGAGAGGAGTGAGGCTGTGCTGTATGGCTAAATCACATACTTTAACATCTCAGCTTCAGTTCAACATGACATGACTTCAGGCAGACCCAGAATTTCATATGGGAGCAGTTAAATAACTGAGAACATCTAAAGCAGAGCAGAAAAAAATCAGGCAGTGAGGGGTAAATGCCTACGGGCAGGCCAAATCTACAGAAGAAAGAAAATTGCAAAGCTATATATTCTGCATAACAAAAGAAATGTGCTTGTGATGAGTGCTGGCTAAAGTTATACCAGTTTTGGGTAGGAGATAGCAATTATTGCCATTGTAATCCTGGGTAATTCCTCAGTATAATTATCAGTCTCACTAAAGTTTATTATGCATGTGGTGGCTGAGGATTTGAGAAGTCTGGAGAGTTGTGAGCCTCTGGATCAGGATAGCATTTTGCATTTTCAGGTTTGTTTTAATCTGTTGTTTCAAAAAGCAGATTATTTCCTATTTTAATTTCAAAGAGGGCTCTTCAGAACAGATAAGTAATCTTACTGTGGGCTGAAAGTCCATATCCGTGTTTGAAAAAAATTGTTTCAGTTTTATTGCAGAAGAGAGCCATTTGTAATACTGATTACTGTGTTTACTTCCCAACATCGTTTCTGCTAAACATGCATTTGCTGTATAAGAGAACAACCATCTGTGAATTTCTGAATTTCATTAAACAGATGATAAGTGTTTAGTGATAATGATTTCATTAAACAAATGCTGGTATTTTGTTTTCCACAGGATTAATATATTTCATACACAAGAATTATCATAAACTACTATGGACTTAAACAATTTGCAAACTGGAAATAGTCCCAGAATTACATAATTCATTGAGTCAGTCCAGATTAATTAAGAAAAACAGGTTACACATCTTAATTTATTATTAAAATGTCCCCTGAAATTCAACAAGAGACAAACGTAGGGTTTTCTGTAACTTTTGCAATTTGTTTTGGAGATAGCTAATGCTGCTTTTAACATCACTTTGTGACTACGAATTTTTTCGTAAACACAACTCTTGTCTCACAAGTATTTAAATGAAAGATTTCTTTGTGTCTTTCAGTAAAAGTTTTCATCGGAAAGGCTTTTAAGCAGCCCCAAACCCATCTCGTAGCCGTTCAGGTGGCAGAGAGGGTCTGGCTGAGACATCAATCAGGGATACTCACTAAGGGAGCAGACTGAAAGGTGGGCACCAGCAGCTGCAAGTGCTGTATAGGGGTCCCAGTGGAGAGCAAACTATGGCAAAGAGCATCTCCCAATACAGGGAAAAGGGAATCTTGAAGGCTGGAGTAGCTTTCTGCTGGTGTCTGTTGCCCACATTTACAGAATTCATTTCTCTTCTCTGCTATGCTGTAGTTGCTGACAGCAGCAATGGAAGTTTGTGATGACCTTTGTTCCATTCCTGCACTTGCAACTCTGCTCTCATTTGCAAAAGCCTAAGCAGGAAATGCCTACATGTGTTCCTACTCCTCCTTGCATTTCTACCCTGAGAGCACTTCTCCAAGAGGATCTGATGAGTAGAACAGCTGAAAAAATGTTCACATTCACATCTTCCCAGGATTTGCATCTGATTCCATCTTTATTCCCAGTTTATAGCACAAATTGTTGTTCTTAATCAGTAGCACCTGACCCTGTGTTCAGTCAAGTGAGTGTCACCCATTTCTAGCGTGGCAGGATTCAGACAAACCACGGCTCCTCTGGATCCACACAGTCCTGATCTGTGTTTGTCAACTTCAGTTCAGGGGAGAATTTCAGTAGATGTTTTATGCTGTGTTCAGTAATCTAAATATTAAAGGTAAGTCTGGAGGAACTCTGGAGAACTCCCCTAATAGCTTCTCTTCATTGTACACCTCCCTGCTGAGTGCAGTTGGCTATCAGACCCCTTAGCTAAACCCCTCCCCACTTTTCAGATGTTGCACTGATTCTCCCTTTTTCTCCCTCACTAGTGTCTTCCCATGTGACACCATGTCTAATGCCCTAGCTAAATTCAGGCAGATTCCATCTACTGCATTTCCTTTGTCTGCGTAATCAGTTCTGCTATCAAAGGGAGATATATGATTATTTGAGCATTATCTAATCTTGGTAAACTATTTAGCATTTTATCTCATTTTCTGTTTACCTCATGTAACTAACATTCCTCATTTTTAAAAAAATTTTTTTAAACCTATTGAGTGTTGAAGCCAAAGCTTTGTGACTGTATCTTGTCCCAATCATTTCCTTTCTCCCTCACTTGAAGACAAAGTGTTCTCAAGTACACTGATATAAACCCTTTGTGATTTAGCACATCTTCACCTGACAGAACTCCTGGAGTCTGAGAAGAGGCCAGCCCAGCCTGCCCACTTCACTCCTTTCCTCAGACATGGAGTTTTCTTTTTCCACTACTCCTCATCATCCCTTTGCCCTACGCCTGGTGCCATCTTCCCAGCAGAAAATGAAGACATTCTTTTCCCAAGGGCCACAAGCAGCTCAGAGAAATGCTTTATCTAGTGCTCACCAGGAGTGAAAGTTCTTTACAGCTCTCCCTGCAGCTGTAGAGGAGCGCTGTGCTATTTTTCTTTATGTAAACAGGCCATTCTTTACATCCAGCTAAAGTAATCTCAAACAGCATTTTGACTGCAAAAACACAGAGGACTTCCCAGACTTAGATGAAAGTAGTTCGTGGAGGTTTATATAATTCTTGTTTGAATTCATTATACATGCATGGAATCATGAATCTTGCAAGAACTTTTCTAACTATGTATTTTGGTGCCTAAGGAATACTGTTCTGCAGAGATAAAAGCCCAAATCCAGCAGACCCTTGTAACCAGAAGTTCTTATCTAATTTTCAACATTTATAGAAGGATAATTACCTTCCTCCTCTCACCCACCACTGTTTTAACAAGAAGTTGGATAAACTTCTTTTTCTTGCAGGGGATATAGCAAAAGCTTGAGATGCAGTTAACCCTGTCTGGCAATCCCAATTTCCTCACTGGCTCAAGCTGGGAGTCTTACCGGGTCATTTACCTCAGCATTTTCAAAGGTCTTTGGCAGGCCAATTGCTTTCACTGATTTCTGAGTGTCTAAGGTGAGAAACCAAGGCTTCAGGTTCAATGCTCCAAAGACATGTTACTGTCAGGTCAAAGAGTCAAGAGGATGCCAGGTCCTGGCTGCCAGCTTGTGGCCACTGTGGGATGCACTGTCCAGAAACCCTGGGTGTACGCATGCACTAAATAACAGTAATAATAGAAGTGATGTACACACTGTGGGCTGGAGCATTGCAATTTGCTATACTTTCACAGGTCAGATGAATGAAGGGAAGATAGGAAATGTTACTCTGCAGGAGCCTGAATCAATCTCTCCCCATTCTCTGTAAGACCTGGGAACATTCAAGTCTTGCAAATAATCTTTAACCAGATAGGTCATGCTATTAAAGTCAATGGCTACTTTTGTAAGTAAGGACTACTCAGCAGGCAAAAAACTTGCTGGCCTGATTTCTAAGTCTTAAAATGCTGAGAAGAAAACACAAAATGTTTTTAACAATTTCTTGTTGCTGCAATTCACATTTTACTACAGAGTAAAATTTTATTGTTAGTTGTCATTTATTAGGAGAAAAAAAGAGAGAAATATGAGCAAGACGCAGATGGCATTGTGCTTTTTACATAATTGCAAAATACTTATGTTACAGGCAATTTTCATTATGTACTAATCAAACTTGTGTAATCCTGTCACTGCACTGTCAGTATGATTATTGCATCTGTTTAACAAAAAAGTTGAATAACAATAATAAAGAAAAGTAGATAAATTAATGCTTTTCTCAGCAGAGACACAAAGTGACAAAGGTCCTGCCACAGATGATGTTCTCAGCATAGAAGAAGACAGGATGAATTGTAGCATCAGTGTGAAATACTCTGGAGAAAAGCAAGAGGTATGACAACAATCAGACAAGATCACAGGAGCAGTTAAGCCAGCAAGGAAAGATTTGTACCATGTCCCTTGTGAACACATGCAAGCAGCACTCAGAACCTGCTGTGTTTCCTTTCTTTGCCAGGCAGAGAACAGTAACACCTGAGAGAATCTTTGTTATATGTGGCTTGGTTGTGTAGAATTTCTGGGACATGAAGAAAGAATCAAAATATAACAGGAACAGTAAGAGAAAGGCAGAGTGTTCTTGCAGCATCCCAGAAAAAGACATCACAAGTTTAGCAGCATGGGCTGTGCAGGAAGGAAAGGAGACTCGCAATTCCAACCTTGTGATGGCTGAACAAACAGGCAGTGAAACTGCAAAGTGCTGCTCAAGGGCTGGTGGGTGTCAGCATGGAGACAGCATTGATGGCCACAGAAGTGATAGTTATGATCACCACACAAAACCACTACAGCCACCATCAAACCAAGAAAAACTGTGATGGCTACAGCCAGTAAAAGCCTATGTGAGGATCTTGCCTTGAATCTTGTTGACAGACTGTCTGCAGACTATAGTGACCTTTGCTGAACTCTGACATCTGGTAGGAGTGGCTGCCTGTGAGGAGGAGTGCAGACTGTCCCTTTACTTACACCCTGGGGCTTTGCTGTAGCTGGTCACAACAGGTTCTGGCTTCAACTTCCAGCATTCAGCCAGTCTGCTGCAAAACCCTGAGTGGAGCACCTGGAGAAGGGAGATCTTCTGTGTTCCTGAGACTTTGTGTCCCCCAGTAGCTGAGGAAGAAGGTCCTTGGAGCTTTCTGTGGTGCCATAGGAGCAATGGCAGACCCCTCTGATGCCCTGACACAGCTGCAGACTCAGAGCAGAAGCCTCTCCTTGGTTTCAGCCGGCCACTGCTTATGAGTCCCTCCAGGGAAGCAATTTTTGCTGGAATTAGGGTTAATCTCATCACTCCTTTGCATACTGCTGGCTTTCACACCCAGTCCACCTAAACCATGCCAGCCCTACAAACCATGGGAGCCTTGGTGGCCTTTGAACATCTCCCTACCTTTTAAAGCATTCAGAAGCATGTTCAGCTCTTGTAAAATCCCCAAGGCTTCCGGTTCTGCCTGTTGATATTCACATGCTGCTGAGGTCCTTAGCTACAGAGAGAGACCTAAAGCAGGATTTTCAAAGGCTTTTTCTTCTGAGCACAGCTGAGATCTTATGGGAGAAACACCTGGAGCCCAGCCGGTGTCTCCTTTCTAGTATGGTCATGGCACTCATTTGTGATGCAGGAGATGTGGACTCAGTCTTTTATTCCACAGAGGATTCGAACCCACACTCCAGGCAAGGAGCCTACTACCAGACTACTTGGTGCTTTGATGCTAATTTCACATCTTTTGTTTTGGTGCCATTCCAAATTTTAGGAATGAGTATTTTTAGAGTGCAGTTAAGGCAACTACTTCTCTGTGTGTAGATATGGGATTTCTTTTTTTTTTTTTGGGCCACAAAAGTTTTGGCTTTTTTGGTAAGTCAAAAAAGATGCAGGAAAATGCATGGATATTATCCGGAGAGCTTTGGTAACTTCCTGTTGAGGAATCCAATAAGATCTTTCACTGATTTTTGGGAGAGTTTGAAAAGGCCTATGCTTCATGAAACAGCCTGAACATCTGTGCTGAAGACAGCAATTTTCTTATAAAATCTGAGTTGCTACTTGCTATAGATAGTTCTGAAAATCTCCAATGTGAGTTTTTTCAATGATGCTTGAACTTGAAATTTGTGTACAGGAGGAGACTTTGGCAATACACAGAGATTGAAAAAAAATTCCAATTTAAGAAGGAGGCTATGAATTCTATATAAAGCACTTATAAATAAAGTCACAAAAGAATACCATGGCAACAAAGAAAGAAAAGAAATGAACTCTTCATTATAAAGGACAAATCATATGATATCTTTATTATAAGTTTTATAATCTCTATTTTCTCTTACAGTATCATAATACACAATCTTGGTTAAAGCACTATGGAACTCTTATTTTCCTCCATATAAAACCCATCGACTTTCAGGGAAATTTCACTGAAGAAATGTCTTCTATATGTAAGCTAAACAAAATATTGCTCTTTAAAACAGGGTATTTGGCATATAAACAAGCAAATAAAAAGCATTTAATCCACGGCCAATCATAAAATGAACACTTAGAGCTAGGCACAAAAGTCTCAAAGCAGAGAAAAATCACCAGAAGTCAATAGCAGGCAAAAAAAATTTGAACAATTGCTGTGAAATATTAGCACTTTCCTAGAAATTTGCTGCTTCTACTTTCTCACCCCTGTGCTGGTTTTGGCTGGGGTGGAGTTAATTTTTTTCACAGTGGCTGGTATGGGGCTGTGTTTTGGATTTGTGCTGATAACACAGAGATGTTTTTGTTATTACTGAGCAGGGCCTACAGAGAACCAAGGCCTTTTCTGCTTTTTGTACGGCCACACTGGGGAGGGTGGGAAGAGCCACAGCCAGGACAAGTGACCCAAACTGACCAAAGGGATATTCCAGACCAGGTGACATCATGCTCAGTACATAAAGGGGGAGGAGGAGGAGGAAGGGGGCACATTTGGAGTGATGTTGTTTGCTTTCCCAAGTCACCATTACGTGTGATGGAGCCCTGCTCTCCTGGAGATGGCAGAACACCTGCTTGCCCATGGGAAGCAGGGAGTTAATTCCTTGTTTTATTTTGCTTGTGTGCTTGGCTTTTGCTTTCCCTGTTAAACTGTCTTTATCTCAACCCACGAGTTTTCCAGCTTTTACCCTTCTGATTCTCTCCCCAGTCCCACTGGTGGGGGAGTGAGCAAGCGGCTGTGTGGGCCTTGGCTGCTGGCTGGGGTTACACCACGACATCCCTCTCATGTTAGAGCCATGTGCTGGTCCTCTTGTGTAGGGCATCTCTACTTTATTGCCTTTGCACTCAGAGCAGCCTCTGATCTTAAACATCTTCAAGCTCTTTTATACATGTGAAAGTGACTGTTGTGCAAATCATAATTATATTTATATTTATATCCTTTAAAATTTCTAGAAATTCTGTCTCTCCTCACATATTTAGGTCTATTGAGTTTCCAGTACCAGGTTACAAATTACAGTCCACATGCTGGACTCCAGTTAATAAGGATTCTCAATCCCCTAGGACATCCTGCCTGACCTCTGTCTGACAGTCCAAAAGACCTGGATCTGCCAAGAGCCCTTTCCTGTACTTGGTACCCGAGTGACATAGGGATGGTCTGACACATCTCAAAGAGGTTCTATCTTTGTTTCAGCAACAAAATCCCATTCCTATGGAGAGATCTACCTCCCTAAGTTCAGGTGTCAGAGATGTCAACATCCATGTTGAAGCTTGTTGCCAGCTAAGTGGAGACCCAATTGATAGTCAGTGACATTTACAGAGTGATTCACCAGACCAAATGTCAACATCAGTTTTAAAAATCGGTGGACCATGACCATGGTCTAAATTTCTTTGATTAGTGTGGGAGCACATGGTGAGTTGTACATATGGACATATCTGGGTGAGGGATGTAAATCCCACCTGGTCTCTAATGAGACGTATTTTTTTTTTTTTTTGGGTGTAGTCACAACTAATCTACAAAAGGGATGAGTTTGGCCAAGCTGTTAAACTCAGGACAGATCTCACAGATGAAGACCCCCCCAACATACTCCCCAGCGCTGGAATAAATGATTGAAGAGATGGTTACCCACTTCTTTAGGATCACAAACAGCCACCCTTGTGCCGGTGGTCTGCAGGTCTCTGTTCTTTGTGAGCTGAATGTGTGTGTGGCAGGGACAGGGCAAGGAAGGAGAGGACACAATTAATATGTTCTGATATAGATGTAGATATCAGAACACTGATATAGAACTGTTCTTTGAACTTCATACTTGCTGCTGACTACTCGCTTTAAATGGAAATATAATGACAAAATGACCAGACCATTTTCACATGCTCTGATTATTACCTTTACAAGTTAGAAGAGAGGCACATTGATAGGAAGTTTCATATTATAGTTAAGAAACATATTTTCTCTTTATTGTTTCTCTCTAGCTTTCTCACTTTTGTTTTTGCAATTATTTTGATTAAATTTACTCCATGATATTTTTTTTTCCTTGAAAACCTAATAGTGGGTTAAAAAAATTATCACAGCTGATAGGGCAAAGAATTGTTGTAGGGTTTACTGGTTTCTTTTTCTTTCCTTAGAAGTTATAGCTGCAGGACTTTAAATACTACATAAAACACCAAAATTACTCTGAAATGGTGTAAGAAAATGCTGCCCTAAATTAGAAATTTACATCTATTCTCGCCTCTGTGCGCTGATCCATTTTTAAAGCACTTGCAAGATTTGTTGTTATTTTGAGGCTAGAAAATTGACTCCAGTTTTCTTGTGGAAGGAGATATTGTATTCCTACTTTTTGATAAAAGCAAGAGAAAATTAATTCAGTTCTGTCATGAAAAGAAATAATAAAAATATTCTCTTCTTGGTGAAACTGCAAGGTCAGTTCATTTACTTACATTGATCAAAGTGGTCACTTCCTCCTCCTTTTTGTCTTACCGAAATATTTTCTTTTGTCTGATCCTGCTGTTGTGAGTTAATTCTATTAAATCCTGATTTGTCTGTGTAATGTGAATATCAGCTCTTCTCAGGGCTTGCACCTATAGAGATGTGTCCATAAAGCCAGTTTTCTTCTGTTTTGTTTTATAAAAAAAGACATTTAATTCATAGTGCATTTATTATGGTTTTCCCCACTGGTTATGCTGCAAGAGAGCTGAGACCCTCCAGTGAGGATCATTTCTCAGTGCAAGGTGCAGTATGTTTTCCTCATTAGCTTATTTATGGAAAATACAACAAGCAGGTGTCCCAGACATTAGAAAGATCCAGGTAAAAGATCACAATGGAGCAGGAGGAAGGCCGTATGTTCAGACTGAACACCTTTACACTTTGGACTTTAGTAAATTAATGTCAGATGCATACAATGAGGCACCTACAAATAGCTGAAGATCTTTGTGTTCTGGCCAGGCCTGGTAATTTGTTACAGGAAGCACAGGTGGGGTGCGTTCTTGAAGAGACTTTAAAGGGGGACTTTAAAGAGGGATGGACTTTAGAGATTATTCCTGCGTTGTAGGTTAGACTTAAAGAATCTTGTTGAAAAGCATGTAAGGGATGCTATAAAAGGGTTGTGTGAACATGAGAGACCTGGGAAGAGGGAGGTCCTGAAAATGTACAAGGGCAAGTGCAACTATTTTTGTACAGCTAAAGATGCAGAGGTAACCTCCATCTGATGTCAGTGACTCACAGAGGAATCATGAAGGGACTCAAGAAAATAGGTGTAGTGCCTGTAAAAAGCTAATAGCATATCAGAGAGCAGATTTAAGAGCAAGGCAGCAATCAGGAGGCCAGGGGTGAAATCCAGACTAACATTCTTTCTGCAGTGCACGTGGAAAGGATGGCTTGGGTAAGAGGCCAAAGCAACCCATTTTGTGGCAGCTACATTTAGCTGTTAGCAAGGGGAGAAGCACCACAGACAAAGGTTGGTGGAAGAGACATGCCAAGGGTTGAGAAGTGTGTTTGCAGGCTCTAGTAAAAAATGGTTGAGTAAAATAATGGACGGTGCAGAGGCTGAGCTTCTGAGGACTTCATAGAAGTGAGGAGATAGAAAAGCAAAATTTTAGAATCTAAGAAATTAAAAGAATAAAAGCATGAGCAGAAAAGAGGAAGGAGGAAACTGGGGTTACAGGATACCTATTTACAGAGAGCAGAAAAAGTCCGATTTTAAGGAATAATGTGTCTGACTGTGTGAACTGTCTGAGAGGTCATGGCAGATGAGAAGAAAATAGACACAAGGAGTTTATTATGACTAAGAGCTCTGAAGTCCTTGAACAGCAGAGCAGAAAGAAGGAGCCATGGACAACCATAAATGATCCAGAATCCAGAAAGAGCCCAACACCTCCTGTAAACACAAATAGATCTGCCTACCACAAATTTTATTTATCCTGTGGAGTCTTAAAGTACAAGAATGGTATTTCAAAAATAGTATTTCATGACTGAGAAAAGCATCACCATGGGTTCTTGCCTGAGAACAGAGCCAGACTTGCTGACATTTACAGGAGATGTCTGAAGGTCATTTACAGCACTCAGAGACCGGGCAGTTTCAGTCTCTCTCTGCCTTTTGACTTCAGCTCTTGTTTCAGTGACATCCTCTGTTGGTTTGGGTAATGGTAAGTGGCAGACTGGCCAGGAGCTGCTGCCTCCCCCCGCGCAGGGGACTCCGTGTGCTCGGTCTAATTGCGTGTTGGGGGCTGCTGCGCTGTCCCTCGGAGTGAGCACACATCAGAAGTCAAGTGTCCATTCTAATCAGATTTAGCCAAAATATATGCTATGTGAAGTTTCAAGTGACTAGAATTAGCTTACACACAGTAAACATTTCAGGTCTAATCTGATCATTTTAAGTGAAAACTAGCGAGCTCTAACTGTAGGGAAGAAAAAGCCGTGCAATAATCGATAAACCAGGAATGATCTGAGAGAGGGGACCAGTGTATCTGATTAATCATCCTACCAGCTGACCAGATTTATGACATGAAGCACATTAATCACATACTTTCAGAAAAAAATGGGCTTTATACCATACAAACGTTACCCACAGCCTTTATTGCGGTAATTTAATTTGTGAAGATTCCCTCTGAGACAGCAATGGGATATGCTACAGCTGAAACATATACAATATTCATAATTCTTTTCAAACAGCTATTGTATTAATGTCTTCCTGGGCACTTTTCTTGAAGTGGCTCTCTCTTGTGACTTGGCTGTACGTTCTGTTTCTCACTGCTTACACCTGAGTGAGAAGATGTAACATAAACTCTACACTGGAATTTAATTTCTCAACACAAGTCTTGTTCTCATCATAATAATAAAAACAAGCTTTGTTTCCAGATTGATTTTTTTCCTTTTTTTTGTTACCAGGACGTCTCCCTGTATGTAATTTTTAGAAGCACTTTTACAGAGAGATTGATCTTTTCCTTACATGAAGCCTCAGTTTTCATGGTACCAACCTGTTCTCTCTTTCCTCATTATACTGATTCTTTCAAGGAAGGGGAAAAGAAGGAAGGGAATGTCCTTTTCCAGTATGATTTTTTTTTAAAATCCTTAAGTATGTACACTCTATTAAAAGTCTTTTAGGTTTGTTGTTGTTAATACATATTTTACTTTTATACGGATCAAGCTCAATATTTCCCCTCCCAAAGAAAGACCAGAGCTGCCCTCTGCTAGAGGATGCGTGCTAACAATTTAAGTCAAATTTACCTAGATACTATACATTTTGCAAAGGGAGTATTTCAACAAGCCTGAATACAACCTTTTGGTAAACTCAAATACAATTTTTAATACGAATTAAGAAGCAAAGAAAGCTGGGAAACAAACAAACAAACAAACAAACAATCAAACAAACAAACAAACAAACTCCCCCAATCTCCCCCCCAAAAAATGCCAAAAACCAAAATAAACACCAAACAAACAAAAAATAAAAAAACACAAAATAAAATTTAAAAAACCCCAAAAAATCTGCTGGAAACAGAGTGGGTCTTTGTGTTCTAGTTTAGATCAGCAGAAAGTGTATTTTTCTTAACTAAATAATGTAAGTTAATGAATAAGAGAGAGGGAAGAGACAAGAAAAGGGAATAATTTTTTATTATATCCATAAACACATCCAGTTCTCTGAATTTTCACTCTCAAGTCATTTTGGCTTGCAGTTAATACACATTTGACTTCATTACCCAGCCAGGAGGGAAGTCAACAAACCCTTTCCTCCTGAATGCATTGTGACAATCAAAAAACCCCCAAACTGATAAGCCAAGCAAACAGTAGGGATGCATCTCCGGCACTGGAGAAGTCCAAGCAGACAGCATCCACTTGGGTATTTGTGTTTTTCTGCTCAGACACCCACATTACAAATGAAGTGATGTATTGCCCTGATGTGGTGTTGGTACTGTGGCTGTGCCAGTGCAGTGGCTTTCTCACTGAGAGCATGCAAAACTTGGGGATAAAGTTCCATTCTCAAAGTGGTTCCTTCCGGTTTTCTCTGCTTTGTATCTTCTGTGTTTTTCAAACTGCTTTAGATGTGTCGATATGTTTTTAAAATTACTATTATTTATTGCTTCAGTTTAAATCCAAATTTGATGAAAGGTCAAACTTGTACTAAGTGAGGAATAAACCATGGTCAGAACATTCTCTGCCAAAAAGGAATATCTCCTAAAAACAACAAGAACAAATATTATCCTTCTCCAGGTAAGGAGCTGAGACATAGGCAGATTAAGAGTTCTACCCAAGACTGGAAAAAAACTCCTCTGTGACAGGCAAAACTGAACAAAAGAGAGGAACCACCCCACTTTTCCTTTCTATATTGCCTGGAACAAGCTCATCCATGCTTTAGTCCCCTTATACTGCATTCCCATACATTTTTGTCATGTCTATGTTCTTGCCTGTTCACATTCTCCTGTACCAATTCAAAATACTGCTGTAAAAATTAATGTCCTGTTGTGGCCCTTCTGACCATGCTATCTTCCTCCTGCTTTGAGTTTCCGCCTCTCCATGGCATCAAGCGCACCTTCTGCCTTCATTTCAAGCTCATTCACAGCCCAGACTTTGCCCATGCTTTATCAAGATGACAGTTCCTTCCTACCTAGCCAGACATGAGCTGTCCCAGCCCACTGTTTATTTAGGAGTGTATCACTCTAAACAGAGCCATTTCATTTCCCTCCTTCAAATCCCACCTGAAATTGCTCTGGTGTGCATGACAAGCTCAGCGCTGCTGGGCTGCAGTTGTGCTGAGACCAGGACCAACTGCAGGGCCCGGTATCGATGCTCTGGCTCCTTCTGCTCTCCCATCTGTCTGCATCCCTTGCTTTCCACTGGGAGCTCTTTCAGCATGGACCACAACTCTGTCTCCTGGTGGTAAAGCCCCTGCAACAGGAGGGCCATGGTTCATGAGAGTGGCACCTATTTCTAAAGCACTACAAAGAGTAAATCAGTGTCATAACACCAGCAGTTAATTTCGTCAGTAACACCAGAACCAAAAGCAGTAAATCACTGCCTCTGAACCTTAGCCCAAGCCAAGAACAATGATAACAACACTGAACATCTTTTACATTCTTCACATCCATGAGTTCAACCTGGTGCAGGTTTTCCCTTTTTGTGACAGCAGGGCAGTATTGGCCTGTGTTTGATATCACATCCTTTCTAACCTCCAAACGCTATTGCTGTTGCAATCACTCATTTGAGGGATGATCTATTTGACTGCTGAACAGTCTAACAATAAGATAGCGTGTGGAAATAGAAACCTGGCCAAAAGATTTCTCTTCTGATGGCATCCTCTGCCAATAAGCATCATCAAAAGCTGTCCTGACAGGACAGATACATGCATGTTGCTCTTAGATTCCAGTAAACCTGAAATTAAGTTGCCAAATTCAGCACTGGAGTTCAAACTATCCATAGGGGTCAGTTCAATGGCAGTGGTGCCACGGCACTAGAGCACACAGGACCTGTCATTCTCCCTTGAGTTGTTTCCACAAGTCAGGCATACAAAATCACTGACATTATTTTAATGAGTTAGTTTTCGGGAGATTAGTCCCACCATGAGTTGGATTATTCTGAACATATGGAGACCCAGTCTGGCTATGAAGTATGCAAAGGAATGACAGAGATTTGGGAATGCTGGCTTTTTGAGATGAGTGAATCTTGTGTTAAATAATTTAACTCTTCACACCACTGTTGGGACTGGTTTGTTGTCTGGTTTTGAAGGGGTTTTTTTAATTATAGCAATGCCAGTCACTGTAGGTAACTCCAGTTTAGGTCTGTAACAAAGCACAGTGGAGTCCAGGGTTTTGTATACTTATGAAAAATCAGTTTTATAACAATAGAACACAGAAGAAGCCAGACCTTGGAACAAATATAGACTAATGTTGAAGTTTAGTCATTTCTTCTAGCAGTACAGGAAAACCTTGGGAACAAAAGACAGTGCACATGAGATTCTCTGAGATCAGGGCTCACTGAACTCAAATTTCAGGGATGAAAATCTCAGAGACATCCAAGTGAGTGAGAAGCCTCACTTGTTTGGGGATTTTCTTGTTTGGGGCTTTTATTATTTTTTTGATTGTGTGTGTAGTTTTTTGTTTGGTTGATTCTTGGGGGTTTTTTTTGTTATGATTTTTTTAGCATTTTAGAGCTCAGTCCATGTAAGGGATTAGGTGCCTAACTGCTGTATAATTGCAATCATAGAACTTAGGCTAAGCAGCTCCTCAGTTGGCAACCAAAATCTGAATGACCAGAAAATCTCATTTTTTGGTAGTAACATTGCCCAAGGTCAGTCATCATTTATCCTTTGTGAATAATCAGTCTCTATCTCACCATTGTTCTTTGTTTAAATTCACAATAAAGACATCATTATACCATCCATCCTGTGAGGCCCATCTGAAAAGATATTTTGGAGAATGAGGAGGCTTGTACAGAACATTTTACCCTGTAGTCTACTGATTAGAACAAATGCCAGACTTGGGAGATTCAGTGTCACCTCTGCTCTCTGCCTGAGATCTCTAACTCTTAGGAAAGAATCTGGACCACAACAGGAAAAAATTGTATTGGGAGGAAGTCTTTACAATTTACATATCTTCTGCTGGAGCTCATTCCCTTTTTAAGGAACAGTTGAGTAATAGCAGAGGAGTAGCAGTAGTAGTAGTAGCTATTAATTGCAGTAATCATTAGCATTCAGTTTCTTTCTCTTCCTGATGGGTGATTCAGCCTCTGTGTATGCAGAATAGTTCTCATGAGTTTTATCTCTTGGTGGTCTAATAAATATGTAGGGAATCTGACCAAAGTAAAAAAAAAATTAAGTGGGAGAATTTTAGAGCCTTTTTCTCCAGGCTCCAGGGCTCCCCTTCAGCTCCTTTCTCACAAACCATGGGATTTTATGGCAAACATGGGAATGAATGTTCAGAGATGGAAGAGGACTATGAGTCTGGATCATCTGTGAGGCTGGGGATTGTTTGACCATGGAGAAGAAGAAAGTGACTCAGAATTTCTCAGGACAGTCTTGTTCAGGTTTGCAGTTCCCTAAAGCCTGGAGTTAATTATGTGTTCAGTGCTGGTGGCATAGCTCACTCTAACCCTTTCCTTAGGACTTTTGGTTGACTGCAGGGAGGATGATGGGGGACAGAGCTCAATTCAAGCCTCTTTGGATCCTCTCAAACAATTGGCCCCCTGCCTGGTGAAAGCAATGTCAGCACCAGATGCTGGGTTAAAGCCGTCTCACTTTGGACATATTTTCCGTAGCCTTACACCGTACCAGTTTTGGATTAGTTCCACCTCTGTGTCAAATGGTTCCATCGCTTACACTGAAGTAATCTGTGCTTTAAAGCTGGTGGTCATAAAATATTGTATTTCTCAGGCTTGCAAATAGATGCAGTTCCATGTTCTTCAATGGGCCACACTTTTTTTTTTATTAATGTCGTGGTTCGACACTGGCCCAACGCCAGGCACCCACGAGAGTCGCTCGCTCACCCTCTCCTACCCCAGCTGGGCAAACGGAGGGAAAAGAGGAAAAATGGTTAACAGAGGCTTCATGAGTGAGAAAAGGAGAGTGGGAGAAATATTTCAAGGGCAAAATAGGCTCAACCTTAATTACTGAGTGAAATTTATTACTAACAGAATCAGAGAAGGATAGTGAGAAGTAAAACAAGCCCTTAAAACACCTTCTGCCCCCCCAGGCCCTCCCTCCTTCCCACTGACAGCACAGGGAGGCAGGGCAGGGGGGTTTTGGTCAGTCCATCACCAAGATTTTCTCCCGCTGCTCCGGGAGAAGAGTCCTTCCCTGTGAGGCCGAGGGGTCCCTCCCACGGGAGACAGTTCTCCATGAACTTCCCGCCGTGGCTCCACTCTCACGAGCAGCAGCCGAACCGCACCTGCTGCAGCGTGAGTCCCTCCCACGGGCACACAGTCCTCCCAAAACTGCTGTGCCGTGGGTCTCTTCCCACGGGGTGCAGTCCTCCAAGGACAGGCTGCTCCAGCCTGGGAGCAGGGCCCTCTCTCTCCACCGGGTCTCCCACTGGATCACAGCCTCCTCCAGGCATCCACCCGCTCCAGCATGGGCACCTCCCCCATGGGCTGTGGGTGGATCTCTGCTTTCCCCGTGGACCCCCATGGGCTGCAGGGGCACAGCTGCTTCACCACGGTCTCTTCACCACGGCCCGCAGAGGGATCTCGGCTCCGGCGCCTGGAGCACCTCCTCCCCCTCCTTCTCCCCTGACCTTGGTGTCGCCATGTTGTTCCCTCACATATTCTCACCTCCTCCTCTTCTCTGACTAGAAACAAAAAAACCCTGTGACTTTGTTTTGATTTTCTTCTTAAATCTGTCATCACAGAGGCATTACCAGCCTCTCTCATTGGCCCAGCTCTGGCCAGCAGCATGTCCATCTTCAGAGCCATCAGCCATTGGCTCTGCCGGACATGGTGGGAAGCTTCCAGCAGCTCCTCACAGGAGCCATCTCTGCGGCCCCCCTGCTACCCAAAACCAGGCCGTGCCAAACCAAGACAATGAAGAATTTGCCCCTTTTTAAAAAGTGTTCAGGTATTACATAGTTGTGGTAAAAAGCGTATAGCTGACATCGCTGACTTTTCATCTTCCAGGTTATTCAATGCCTTTAAAATAAAACATAAATTATTCTTAAACAATGTGATTTTAACCAGCAGAAACTTTGGGGATTAGTTCAAGAGCTCAGGTGGGACAAGATAAAAAGTTTAAAATTATCTCCTTTAACTTCTTATTCCCCAAATCTACAGAAAACTGATATAACTCAGCCTTACTCCTGACCATAATGTAAAATCAAAAGGGGATTTAATATATTTTATTTAACACAAGGAAAGCTAGTTCAGAAGAGGGGAAAGGATAAGTCTTCTGCAGGCTCACCACAGGCTCCCATTACAAGGTAGTTAACCCATTATTTTTATTTCAGCATAGGTCATAATTAATCAGAGCTATTGTTCAGGTGTTCCGAAATCTGGCCAGCGGTTTTGAAAGACTTGAAAGAGGTTTCCTGCACAACCTGCTCTCTGTTCAGTTGCACCAGCAAAAGTACCTGTTCCCTGAACGAGGAAGCTGTTAGACCCTTCTCTGCTGTTTGTCAGGATAATTCAATTGATGTTCTACCTAGAACCCTGCAGGACCACAGCTGCTGCAGTGGATAGACCTTCGTTAAGCCTTAAGTGACTGATTTAACAAGCTGTGCTAATGAAACAGGGATTTAATGAGGTGCTTTTAGCTAAGTTCAATGTATTTTTCCTCTTTCTCAGCCCTACATTTCCTGAATTTTTTACAATATAGCTTAACAAATCCCTTCATTCTTCAACTAGAATGACCCTTGATATCTTGCCAGTAGATGAACATATAATACTCAGCTATTCCAATCCACTTCAACAGTGGCTGTTGCTTTTCTCTAAGCAGGAGCTACTTGCCAGGATCAGGAACACAATACTGGACTGAAGGCCCTTTAGCCTGACTCGTAGTAGTTCACATGTCCTCTGCTCTCAATTAGATTTAAAATTATACCTTTGATAAGTGATATGTCTCATCTTTTGCAGTGCCATGTTGCAGCATTTAGGAAGCTGTGTCACTTTTTTAATGACAAATATTAAAATCAAGCTCTTTGATTTCAGAAATCAACATGTTTACTTATCAGCTCCCCTGTTTGATCCAGACTCACATAGTCATTAGCAGAGATAATGACAAATTGCCCCGTGTGACTGGGATGTGAGCTGAAGCCTCAAATAACACAGAAGTAGTACACAGATCACCCAGCATAACTACCTTACTTGAAAGCTACTCTAATTTTATAAAGCAAGTTGTCAAATCGATGTCTCTGCTGTCAAACAAAAATATATTTTTAAAGGAATGGTTCAAAAATCCATAGAGGAAATGCAAGTCCAGCATGACATTTGTTTGATTTCATTCCTCAGGCGATGCCGTAAAAATTGATCAGACCACATTTAATGGAGAAATCATTAGAAGTCTAATTCAACCAACTCCAGACATATTTATGAAGAACAGTTAAAACCCACTGATATGATACAGGATGATGCTTGTTGTAGTATTATTAATAGCTAGGAAGATGCAGTTTCAACACAGGATTTCTACAGGAACTCTGTGATATGTTTTCAGCAGCTTTTGTACAATGAATTGTTATTAAAACAGCACAACCTTCCAAATTGCTGTTAGCTAAAGATGGGCTTTGTATGACTTGATATTTATCCATTTTGACCTTTAATGCCTTTTACAGTAATTGCTGATCCAATAAAAATCTACTTTATCAGTCTTGCCCTGGTAGAAATATGACTGCAAGCTCTTGCTAGTCAGCCCCATGGCAGTCTGCTACTTAAAGTCTTGATTTTGTTTAACTCGCTCTTCCCCATGAAGAATCACAGTATGGTTTGGGTTGGAAGAGACCTCTTGTCCCATCCCCCTGCCATAGGCAGGGACACCTTCCCCTAGACCAGGTTGCTCCAAGCCCCATCCAACTTCCAGGGATGGGGCATCCACAGCTTCTCTGGGCAACCTGTGCCAGGGCCTCACCACCCAGACAGTAAAAAATTTCTTCCTAATATCTAATCTAAACCTGCTCTCTTTCTTTTCAAAGCCATTCCCCCTTGTTCTGTTATTACATGCTCCTGTAAATAGTCTCTCTCCATATGTTGGCACTCCCTGGTCTGCGATGAATTACATTGGATGATCTGCATATAAATGCCCAACAGTAATTAATTTGCTAATAAAGAATGATTGCCATTTTCTAATACTACAAGTCTCTGTGAAATCTTTGCAACTGGGAAGGAAGCCCATTAGTCAGTACAGGGGGTTCTGATAAAGGCTGTAGTATTTTTAGCTCATTGAAAGATGTTATTGGTGCTCCTTATGTGTTTCAATTACTCTTCTCCTCCCTCCATTAAGATTTTTACACATCATTACAGAAAAAAAAAGAAAAAACACCAAATCCTAAACAAGTGAAACTGCCTTTTTCTCTAAAGGACTGTCATCCTTGAGGGCACCTGCCAGGACTGTGGTACAGCAGGGCATCTTTTGGAGGAAGAAAGGAATGCTCTGTAATTTGTCATAGGCTGCAACTCCTTCAGTATAAACTGGACCAGCACAATGGTCTTCACAGCTCTGATAGCCCATGAAGCTGGAGAGGAAGGCTCTTGGAGGTGGAGCCTTTTTCATACTTAAGCAGTCCCTGCAAATGTTCATAATAGGGATGAAGTCTTGTTCTTAATCCAAGGGCCACAGATAAAAAATAGTACATTGAAGCCTGTTATACTAGTTTGAAAACAAACCAGTGGGAGATTGCAAGTCAGAATTATAATTTAATAGGAATATTTTAAAAAAAGAAAATAAATGGAATAGTACAAGAGCACTGACAGAATCAGAATACAACCTGACACCCTGTTAGTCAGGGTGGTGGTAGCAGTCCAGATGAAGTGGTTCTGTTGAAGCAGTGATCCTGTAGAAAAGGGTCTGGTCTTCACCTGAAGGTCCAAACAGTAGTTCTTGTCCTCTGGGAGTAGGTAAGGGCTGCATGCGTTGCTCCAAACCCCAGATTATATCCAGGTGGGAATGCTTGTCTCTTCCCCCCTGGGTGGAGCATCTCACAAAGGGCTGATGTAATTCTGTGAGTCATGCGGTGGGTCCTTGGTTGCCCATTAAACAGAGACAGCTCCCAGAGGGAGTTATCGGGGATGAGTCATGGTAGGAGATAGAGAACATTGCCCCACCTGCTCTAACAGCTTGTGAAGATGATAATAGAATACAGGCTTTTGGCTACATCTTACATTGTAACCTAGGACACCTGTGTACATGCACACAGACAGACAAAATAAAAATAGTCTAAAGTCTGGATTCCCAGATTCTCTGATGTGTCTTCATGCTCTTCTTAGCAGATTCAGCACAGCAGCTTGTCTGGAAGATAAGAGATATTACATGGAAACAATTAACATCTAAAATTTACCATTTTAAACTTTATGATTTGATCTCTTGTCTCTGGCTCTATACAATCAGGTAAACCCCTTTACACTGAGACAGAAAAATGGCTGTTAATTGGCAGGAATTTTATGTACACAGTGTTTTCTCATTTTGATTTTTTCAAAGTGCAAAGAACCTCCGCAAAAGTTTCTCTCAGTGACCAGGGATGCTGCTCATCCAAGTGTGCAGAACTGCCCACTGAATTGCTTTGGACTGCACACAGCAGCCCTTATTGCTTTCTTCAGGTAAATCCCAGCTCTGAGAGGGCTTCACAGCCCTCTAGGGGAACTGAAGCCAGGTTCTGTATTGCTGGGTCCTGGGACATTCCAGGTGTCCCTATTTTATATCCTTTATGTTAAGAGAAAAAATCAGGAAAAAGACACCAAACCTAAGCTTGCAGACTGGTGACTGCAGGGTGGTGCATCAGATCATCTTCATGGGGTCACAGAGATGCAGAGGGATGGTCCAAGACCAGAAGCATGTTCAGAAGTGACAATATAATGAGAGAAAATATGTGTAGGTTGCATTAAGGCTGTGAGACAGAAGGAGTTCCCTTTCCATAGGATATTCAGAGGGCTGAAATCACTTTTAAACCGGGTTTGATAAACACTGTGAGGAGAGTAGAGAACTAAGAGCAGGATGTTTGCTTACTGAAGGATCACAGAGTGATGACAAACTGGGGACACGTAGCTGCCATGTGTGACACTGTGGGGAGAAATACTTTTCTTAGCCTTTCTGTGCACATACTGTTATTCAGCCTTAGTTCTTCATCCCCAAAACCACTATCCGCTGCCCTCACTCTCTAAAAATAAAAATTCCTCTTGTCTTATTAGGAAATGTACCCATGGGAAGGGAATCAGGAATCAGGGAATGTGGAGGGGGTTTTTTTGGCCATGTTTCATGGTGAGGGCTCCAAGCAATAATCTGTGAAGTTTACATCAAACCCTCTTATATCTCAGGCTGACACTTTCTGCCACCAAGAACTCTTGTGCGTAAAAATATGCATGAATCCCACATTTATTTGACTGGGATAATTTGAAAGAAATCTCTGGTCCACAGAGGTAGGTCATGCAGGATTTATCCACCTTGTGGTGACTGCTGCTTTCAGTGCAACTGAATGATTTTGTGCCTTTGGCAAGAGTTTCTCAGAATCTTTTTAATGCTGAAAATCACATTAATGTGTGAAGGGCTGAGCAGACAGATTTACCTGTTGCTTACCCAGGAATATGTGAGAATGAGAGCAGCTTTGCACCTCTCTAATATGAAGGATTTTGAGAAGAAACTTCTCCGGGGAATCAGATGCAGTCACCTTCCAACTGATCCTGCCGTAAATACTAGAGACATCTGTGAGTTTTTTCTGTAGAACTGTGAAACAGTTAGGGGTGGATTAATGGACTGAATTAAATGTTGTCATGACTTGTAAAGTCAGTTTACTTAGACTGTAATTATAATCTGCCTGAAATGGTAGGAGCTGCGAGGAGGTTTCGTGGGCCCTGGCTGGGGAAGCAGAGAGCTCAGGAGGGAGTGGGAGGGTTGCTGGGATTCGGGCAATGCCAACGCTGTGGTGGCTCCTGCACTGAGGGGAAATTCTCCTTGAGCACAGCCAGAAGTGCATCTCATTGAAGCATGAAGATTTGCAGCTCTTCAGCTTTTAATGCTGATGAACACAGAATAGAACCAGAAATTTGCTGGAAAATTGAGGTTTTGGTGAGAGAGTAATAAAATAATTCACAAATGCTTGTTCAATTTTGTACTGTTTTTTTTTTAAGTGTGCTACATTGCAAAATGCAAAGTTTTATTTCTGTCCATACTTTTTCTAGCAACAGTGGTTTAAGGAGATAAGCAGTAAAATATAAAGAATAGATCTTTTGTTTTACCAGCTAGTACATCTAGAAGAAAACATTGTGCAGCATATATAAAGTTTTAAATTTAAAGAAAATTATTTTTGATATCACTTTTGTTTTTCCAGGACCCAAGATGATCACATTTCTTTTTCATTTTGACTCAAATTACTTTTCACAATTATTAAATTCAAGATCAAACTATAAATAAATATACTTCATCTAGCTCCATACCTACTGTTTGAGCTCCATGTTATTAATTCATAAATCACTGAAAAAAGAATTTTAAGAGTACTTATTTCTAAACTTGCAGTGCATTTTGTTAACGGTTGTAGCCAAATAAAAAAGACAGAGAATTAAGAAAACCTAAACAGATACGTTACCATTTGAAAAAAAAATTCATACGCCAAGATAAGGAAAAATATTTCTTTTATATGAATTTCATTAAGTAACCTCTAAAAAGTTGTATTTCTTCTACATGTGACAATTCTCTCCCACAGCCTATTATTCCAAACCAGTAAGAAATTATTTTATTCACTGCAGACTAATACTTCTGGTTTTGCTCATTAGTGTCCAGTCTCAAGTCATTTAGATCTGTGAAGTTCCATGTTGAGCCTGTTGGGTGGTTTCATATCATATTTCAGCAGGAATTTTCAGAATTAATGGGGTTTTTTCTTAATTCACCAAGGTAAAGACTTCAAAAATGTCTTAAGCTACTTCTGCCAGTTAAGCTTAGCAACCCTGGATCAGCCCATTAAGTTTGGATTTTTTCTTGAGCTTTTTTGTTACTTTTATGTTATTTTTAAGAGAAATCAAATCAAGAAGTTTTGTTCCAACAGCCCAAATTCACTCTTTCCTTCCATACAGGTGAGCTGAATCTCCACATTTTTGTGAACTAAGAAAACTGTTTGATGATAAGGCTAAGTCAAATTAGAAAATATTTAATCAAATGTAAGTTGATTATACAGTCTGGAATGGTCTGTTTAAAGTTACAAGCTTCATAATTTAGAAATTTATCAGTGATACTAAAATTAGGATGTCTATGTTATGACATTTTTCACCAACTGCAACATTTCCCTCTCCCTTCCTGCAGCCCCATACGTTTGTTTGAAGCATCATGCCCTGGGAAACGCTGGGAAATGAGAGTTGGACCTGCTTCACAGTAAAGAGTGAAGTGCCCACTGAAGTCAAGGCACTGAAGTCTGAATGCCAAACTTTTGCCAGGCAAAACAGAACTGGATGTTACATGAGCATCTATTCCGAATCAGCACAAAGGTATTAATAGCATTGAATAATAATGTATTTCAGTTCAGTTTTATCAAAATGGAGACCAATTATGAACTAAGGCCATGCAATCAGACACCAAATTTATGGATCAGTTGATTTTAGGGCCAGCAACTCAAACTGTGACATTGGTACAGCTTTTCTTACCTACAAGTCAAGAATTCAGCCTCTGATCGTTTTTATGCATTTCCTACCCTGGAGCCGTGCACCTGCATCTGTACAAACTCTTTATGGTTCAGTGAAGGGATAGTGAGATTTGGAAGCAGTAATTGGTCATACAAGCATTCTCTAAATGTTTGTCTAAGAACATTACAATGATTCATCAGGCCTTCAGCAATGTAGAAACTGAAACTGAGAGAAGACATTGCCCTGCTGCTCTATGTTCACTGTTAAAGCCTCAAACCCTTGGAGTTTCCTCAGTTTCCTTAGTTTTATGAGAGATGAGAACATTAATGATTCTTATCTAGTCTAAATAAAATACTGCTAATCATTGGCAATACATTAACTAGAAATTAGAGAAAAATTGCCATTGGTGGGAGCAGTAGAGGATGCTGTTCTTGTGCTTCTTTCTTATGAAGAGAAAGAGAATGACAAGAAGTAGCAGGATTTGGGGAAAGGGCTGAAGAAATATGCAGATGATTCAATCGAGGAGACATCATGGATTAAAAATATGCTGGGAATCTGCTCCCCTCCTTGAGCTCAAACACGCAGTACATTGAGCGCAGCTGTGGAGAGGCAAAGAAAGCCTTCATTTTCCAAATAAAACCTACCAGCTATGGAAGAAGCAGAAAGCTGGACTGCAGTCCAAGGCAATTCCCTGCTGGAATCATTGGAAGTGGTTTGGTGGGGTTACAGGGTGCACCTGAAATGCTGCAATGTCTGGCCCAGTCTGTGAGTCCAAAGGACCCCCAAATTTTAGTTGCTTTAGAGATGGGTCAGCAGTTGACCAGCTGAAGGGATGATCCAAGGAAATGTGGGAAGACACTGAACTCTGAGAGGTAAATCGTCTGTGACTCCTGAATCTGTGAATTAAATATAATTTAGAGATGCAAGGTGGAGAAAAGGAGAATATCAGGAAGGGTTGGTAACCCACATTGAGATCATGAACTTTAATAAATTTGGCCAACAATGTGCAATTTTAAAATTTTGTCCAGGATTATTACTCCTCCTGTACACTTTGCATTTCCACATGGGTAAAACATTTATCATGGGCCCAATTTATGAATACATTTTACATTAGAAATAGGCAGTGTCCTTAAAAAACAAAGGAGAGTTTCAGGTAAGAAGTACAAGGTGTCCAAGAGGTGACCTCTCCAGAACAGCTATTCCAGGCAGATCTCTGCAGGCACCTGTTCCCTCTGTACTTATCAACCTGTAAAACAGCAATCTCAGCCCAGTACCTGGAGGCAGGACCACTGGTACAAACTCTTCTTCTGAATAGAGGCGACTGCACTATGCTATTATTTTTGTTTATAGACAGCTCAAGGCTCACATGAATATTGTTTGTTGGGTGTTTATAGCTGAGGTTTAGTACGTGGCTAAATATAGTCTAATAGTTCCTTCATCCCCACTCTGCGTCATGACATGGCAAGGCTTTTGAAGAGTAAGTAGGCCATCCAAAACAAAAGCAGAAAATTAAATTCAGCATCCTTAATGTGTGGTGTTTTCCAAAGCTTCTGTTACTTTCATGACATCTCGCCAGAGCTATTTATGTCTGTGGGGAGTTAGGAAAAAGAACACATATTGTACAGAGAGCAGAGTGTTAAATTTATGCAAAGTGAAGAAGAGTGCTATCTCAAAAAATATTTATTTCATAGCTTTTGCCTCGAGGATTGTGCTTTGTTACATCTTTAAGAAGAGCAGTGCTATATTAGCATCAGGTTTAAAATTCTTATAAATATTAAGACCAGGTTACATCTGGAACATTTATATAAAGCAGCACATCAAGCTTATCATTTTGTGTAGAACGAAAGGAAATGCCTTTACTGAACTGCTGTCTGCTCTTCAGCCAGACTTAAAAACTAGAAACAAAAAATAGCTTAAAGGAAAGAGAGATGTTGAAAGGAAGCAGAAAGATGCTGCACTAGCTCTTTCAGTATTTTTCTTGCTTTTGCATGAAATAATTTTTGCATAATTCCTTTGTAAGGGACTTGAATAGTTACGGCAAAATTGTGGTAGTTCAGAGTGCAAAGGAAAATTGTCTGTATCTGCAGCGATGGGTTGTCGGTGTGCAAGCAGCTCCTGGCTCCTCTTGCATTTAAAATACTCCCTCACAAAGGAACTTTTGCAGAAGTGTTTAAGGACATCATACAAAGAATTTCCATGTTAAAAAAATTATGTGTTTAAAAACAACCTTGTCTGCAAGGATATCTAATTACAATGCATGTATCATTTTAGCAGTGGCGTGGTTTGGTCTTAAGTAGCAACTCTCTGCTCTTCAGGAAGATGTTTTCAAAGAGATCTCACGGCAACAGGCTGGCCTGAAGTGAAATACTCTCCCCCAGTCCCCCCGCAGCCGTATGGATGCCAATATCGTGAACTGATTACTAAAAGTGAGAGTTGGTAGGTGTCAGAGCAGAACAATTTTATTTTTATAGCTCTGATCATATGCATGTAGGCATAATTTAACAAGGAGCAGCCAAAACAATTTCAAAACTATTAGTCGTCTAAAGTTCAGGGGGTGGGGTGGATTTTTTAAAATTATTTTCAGGAGTTTTCATTCTCTCATATGTTCCTTTGTACAGCTTACAATAATGTCAGATAAATGCTTCATGCATATTTCTCTAGTCTCTTAAACAGAGACAGAAGTCTATGCTGAAATCAGTTTTCACTATAACTTTCTTTATGAGACACTGAAGGTTGGATCCTGCCTCTGCAGGGGTCACTCATGTGCGGGCATCTTCACCAAAAAGATCCCAAGATGAAGCCTCCACCTGTAGAGGATGTTTCTAAATATCAAACATGAATGAGTTTGGATTTCCACTTAACTCAGGCCTGCTCCAGTTCTTCCTCCAATAGTTACTTCTCTCTCAAAAGTAATTATATTGTAGCAGAAATAAGATCCTCCCTCCTGTGTCTTACTCTCTTAAAGAAATAAAAAACGTAGACCCTACGTGTGCCTTTTCCAACAGACAGTTCTCTATATTTTGTTCTTCAGAGTCAGGATGAGGCTCCCACACCTTCCTTGGCAGTCTGGGCAGGTGCCTGGCTGAAAAATAACCAGCAGCACAAACTTTAACACTTTCCTTATGATTCAGTCTTCATGGAAACTCCCCAGATTTTCAAGCCTGACCTCTAAAGCAGTTGTCACTTCAGTTTTATACATGTACAGAGACTGTGAGATGCCCACTTGCCACACTGGGATTTAGTTCATTGGACTGGTCTCTCTCTATTTTTTTTTTTGGATTGATAAAGACTGGGACTTGGAGGAGGGAGGTTCTTTGACTTTATCTATTTTATTTTGTATACTATGAAAGAGGGATGTAACTAAATTTTTTCTCCTTATTCCTGAGCTAAGGTTATAACTCAAGAGTGCCCTCAAGTTCATGTGCTTACAATGTACCTTTTCTGGCTATTCCTCGGCCTCCAGCCTTTCTATCTTGACATTGCTCAGCCCTAGAGAGCAGAATAATGCTTCATTCTTTTACAGCTCATGGTGTTTGCTGAGTTTAAATGTGGAACTACATTTTCCTGAGACTAAACAGAAGGCATGAGAAATTTTTCTCCCATCTAGTGTGTTTTGAGTGTTGTTCTTTCTGTTTACTGTGAGACCCATTCACCTCTTGCACTTGAATCCATTTCAGCTCCTCAGTCTTATTTTTTTAAGTGATATATATTCCTTCTCAATTATTTTGTTTTTCTGCATATAAATATAGAACCTCCATCATTTTTTTTAAATGTTTCATCTCTCAGGAGAAGAGATAATCCATTTAGGCTTTGTTTTAAGAGTTTCAGAAACTCAGAAATAGGATAATGCCCCTCTCCCTATGTTTCACTGTGGTGCCTTTTTAAAAGCCAAGCCTTTAAGCAAAAGATCAGCAGCACTCCTAATGCAGATGCAGACCTTTAGGAAGCACATCAATGCAAGCCCCTGCTCTCAGGGCTTGTAGATTTGAACCCTGTCAGAGTTTATCTGCTGCCAGCTTCAAACTGTGGTTTGACATTTCTGGTCAAGAGGGGTGCCCTTGTGAGTCCCGAGAGGGGATGAATCTGAAAAGACAGAGAGGAGCATATTGTCTCCCTACAGCAGTACACTGCCAGCTTCCACTGCAGAGGTACCTGTTACCAGCAAGACATTGCTTTGAGGGAGATCATCACAGCATGATCTTACTTGTGCCTGCAGAAGAGAGCCGTCAAAGCACAGCAAGAGAGAGAGAGATGGCAGGAAACATCAAAGGGGAACTGCTAAAGACTGAATAGGAATGAAGATAAAAGCTGCAGCCAGCGTAACTCCCTTCCCAAAGGGAGGGAGCAGAAGTGCAATGTGAGAAGGAGTGGTCACAGGAGACCTCAGGGCCAAGTCATTCCTCCTGTAACGCAGCTGTTACAATAGGCTGGGAATTCAAGTGAGAAAATCACGAGAAAATTGCTGTGGTGCACAAAAGATGCTTGTAAAACATTGCAGTCCCGTGTCTCAGGGCTGCTGGGGACTGAGATACTACACTGCATTTTTTCCTGATTTAACAGATGAGCTCTGGACCTCAAACCCTTTAGCACTGCAAAATCCACACCTGCTTTCATGCATAATAGGATGAGGTCTGTGTACAAAGCCCAGCCCATCAGGCCAGGCCCACAGACCTGAAAAGGACAAGGAGACTGCTGGCAGCCCTGACCCAAGTGTTTGTCGCTACAAAGCTCGATTGCCCTCACTGTCTGGAGAGGAAATAGAAGGGCCATTTCTCACTGGTATAAGAATGCATCCATTTGTCTTCCTGTGGTTTAGCTATCCATGAGAAAGTCATTCCCAGGAGTAACTTCTTTACTACTTTCAGTCCATACTAAGTGAAAGCCTGAATGATCAGATCTAACTCTTAAACCAGTCAAGAACTCCCACCCCACTTAGGTCAGCCTTCAACACACACATCCCTCTGACAAGGATAGAACTTCACTTGGATCATGCAGATGATCAAGGCCCAAGACCAAGGCTTGATAAACGTACTAAACATTCTCAGCTTCAGAAACTGAGACACAGTCTCTGGTCAGTTGTGCCTAAAGAGCAAGTCTCAGAAGATTTTCAGTTTATAAGTGCCACACCATAGATGACCACCCCCTTAGATGCCTGAGCCTAGCAGGAATTTGAGCAAAGGTTTGAGAAAGCACATCTCCTTTTGACCCTCAGCTAGAGCTTTGGTTTCAGAAAACTCTCAAAGAGAATTTGCTATTGATATTGGTGGGAAGTTCTCAAAATTTGCTATGGCAATCCTACTAGGCAGACTGAAGAGACTGCCTGCAGGGTTATAAACCATAATATAGATATAAATAACTCCCAGGAAAATAGATTAAAGGAGAGAGCTCAGTATGAGCATTTCAGAATCAGAGGAAACCAAGGAATCACTGAGATGTTAAAATAAGAAGCAGATAGGAGTGTTTGGAAAATTTAGGGAATAGCTAAAACTCCATGGATTTGTCAGAAAATGGGTCAAAATTCACTTAAATAAGAAACTGGACATGCCCCAAGGTGGAAGAAAGAGAAGCACATAGCTATGCTACTTTCACTTAAGCAGCCCTAATAAACAGATGCTGCTGTCACAGCAATGTGCAGAAGGTGTCCTGCTGAACCCTTTGTTCACTAGTTCTGCAAGATGATACTGCATATTTATTGAACATGTCACAAAAAGGAGTCACTTGGGCTGGTGCTTGAGGGCTTAGGACTCTCCTTTGCCCCGAAGTTGCAGTGTTAAACAGGAGCTGGCTGGATCTGGCCCTGTTTACAAACACGCCTGTGAGCCCAGCTGCCGTGTTGGTGTGGACACACACACTCAGTCCGAGGCTGAACTTGCTGTTGTCGTGTGCTGTGGCTTAAACCTCTAAAGATCAACTGCAACTTTACCACCACGATGTAATTCACTGATCTTGGAATCCCTGAGATAATATTCAAACTCAGAACTTACTAATTAATTAAAATCTTAAGTACCTGCTTTATTTGAAGAGCATTGTGTTATCACGATTGTAGACAGACAATGGAATATATCAGACTTCATCCCTTATCAAGAGATTTGTATTCCATAGGAGGAATAAACTCTTGGGACAGCTTATGGAGCATTTGCATCATACAAATCTGGTGCTCTTCATCAGTAACACTAAAAATTTATTCTTGACTTCAGTGAATTCAGGATGAGCTGGTTGTCTTAGCTTAGGCTCTAACTCAAGACTGCAAATCTTCTGTGAAATTACATCCACATATGCTAATATTTAAATATACTTTTAAACTCTATGATAATCAATGGAGTTTAAGCAGATCTTTAATGTAAGCACACATTTAGGTGCCTTGAATAAGGGCAAATTTATCTCATCTTTTTTATGAAGGAATTCAGCTTAACTCAGGACAGTAGTGGTATTTCCTGGCCCCAGTTGTCATTTTGACCCCCTTTTTAAAGTAAATCTGCAGAATTGCATCACCTACTCTCGCAACAGCTGCCAAACCTCTGCAGATTATAAACTGGTGTTTTAAAGTAAATCGGGACCACTTTTGGCCTATGAACTCTGGTAGTTAAGCAGGTGAGGAGCCCCTTCAGCTGTCCCCCAAGAAGGCATCTACCTCAGGAAACAGTGTGAGGATGGAAGGTCATGGTGAGGCTGAGTAACCACCCGTAGCTGTACAACCTCTGCCTCAGACCTCTTGCAGTACCATTTTTCTGGTCTCTTTATTGAATCAGAGCTGTGAGTTTTACACTTTTGCATTTAATAAGCCTGACTATTAAGTCAAAATGCACAGTCATTTGTAACATAAAATTCAGGTCCTGTTAGCTCTCATCAATCTTTTCAAACTGTCTTTCTATTGAGAGCTCTCTGCTCTTATGTGCAAAAGTCAGACAGAGAAAAAGGTGGATGAAATACTGCCTGCCAAGTGCTTTTGTGGCTTTGAAATTGTAGTTTATTTTTCCGCCTCATTCTCCCACTTTGTGATAATCATTATTATCTCTTTTTCCTACATCTTTCTAACAGAATGACACCATTAATAGCTGAACAAGTTTTCTGCTACCTATTATTCCTCTGCACATTTTAGGGAACAATGTTCATTTAAAAATTCAAAGTGGCAACCTCCGTCTGTGGCTCTGTGGGGCTCAGGGATATAAACATGGACATTCCACTTTGCTTTTCATGTTTAAACATAATAAAATACAGCTTATTTAGGTCATTGCACACTCTTTCTTTTTTCCATAGTTTTCCTTTTTTTTGGAGAAGGATACAATGTCAAAACAAAACTGTTTGCCACAGACTTCAATCTTTCATGCAGTATTGCACATGAATTACCAGGTGAGTATCAAGGTTTTTCTGAGGTTAGCTGTCACCCTCATATTTGAACATCCTCTGTATGATCCAGAAGTCTGGTAAGGGTTAATCTAGGTCAATCTACCCGTCATGAGAAAAGCTGTGGTCTTATCACAGGTTAAAATAGCAGTGAGAAATGAAAAGAAACAAACAGCAATATAGATTTTTGTTTGCTTTGGCAGGATTCTCAGTGAGGGTTTTGTCACCACCTGCTCCTGCTAGTCAAAAAGCAAATGTCCTTGTCTCTACAGCTTTCTTAACTGGTGTTAATAAGCTGTAATAGGATTATCTTTATTTATTAGTTTATGTATAACAGTGTGTCCCACCTATGCCAGCTTCATGACCAGGAACAAAGCTGAAGGTTATTGAGCAGAATTTATTTACTTTGTAATAAGCACAAGTCAGCTGGTGCATTTGAGGGAATTGACATGAGAGAGCAAAGTCAAACATATCAGTTTGCATTTTGCTTGGAAAGAGACTCCAATGATCTTTGCCCTCCCTGTAGCATCTCACAGCCCCAGTGCAGCTCCTGGAGCCCACGGAGCTCCCTCCTGCTCAGTCAATAGACTGTTGTGCCCAGGCTGCATTGAAAAACCCCAGGAGTACACAGCAAAAGCAAGAACTTTCACTAGAGGACAAGTCCCAGCACATGGGATGTCATGTCAAGGAAAGAAGGTGCAGGAAGAAGCAACGCTCTCCCAGCCAGGTCAGTGCAGCTGTAGGGAGGGAGGCCCTGAACACCTGTACAGGGATAGATTTAAAGAGGGGGGTGATGTGGTCTCCCCAAACTGTTCATCTGGCAAAGCAGCTGCAGTGCTCACCAGCCCCAGAGCCTGCAAGGCACAGAGCTTTATCCAAGGTGTTAAAGTTCAGAAGTTTCACAGCAAGATGTGGTTTCCGGTGCTCCCTCCCCATCTTACATTTATTGAGACTGTTTCTCATAAATAAACTGCTGCATTTCTGCATTATCTTTATACTGCCAAGGATTTTTGCATTGATATATGTTGGAGATGGTCTTTAAAGTCATAATAAATAGTCTTGGCAACAGTGATTCAGAAGCAACTGGATCTGCCTTGGCACACCTCTAGTTTAAAAGATACCTCACTGCAATTAATTAGCTGGAATCTGAGAGCTTCCAGAAGGAAAGTTTTATGAGTTATCTCTTTCCTCTGGGAAGGTATCATTCAAGCCAAATCACTGTTAAGTGACATGTTCTCTCTTGAATTCTTTCAACTCAGCATCCACCCAGACTGTTTTCTCTCTTCAGAGGAGAAGTGCCTGTGGAAAGTTATGCACTTTTATCCACTTCTTTCTGATTCTCCTAATATTGTGGGGTTTTTTTTCTGAAAAAGAGAGGAAAAAATACACTTTTTTGCTAATGTCACAGCTCTTGACATCGAAGTTTTCACTCTGCCTGCAGAACAGATGGAGAGCTACAATGCCAGCAGGGCAAACTTCCCTCAGCACACAGTGCGTCTTCTTTCCCTCACTGAAGCCAGGGGAAAGAGTGTCCTGAATACAAGAAACCTAAATGGATATGCTGGCACCACAAGTATTTCCCCACTGCCCCTCCTCAGTGGGAAACTGTGCCCACACCATTACCCACACACAAGAGTCCTCCCCTCAGTAACAGCAGCAGCAGAGGAGGCTCCAACCGTCAGGGCTGGTGCTGACTTTGGGCTAACCCCTCTGCCAGGAAGGGTGTCTCAGGCAGCAACTTCTGCAGCCCTCCTTTGATACTTCTGATTTGTAGGAAACTTGAGGCTGGTTTGAGAAGATGAGTTGGGCTCAATACCTGTAAATCCATCTCCTGCACACCTGGAAAGAGGTGAATGTCCTGGGAATGTCTCTTCTTCCCCTTAGGACAGCTCTGCAAGGACCATGTGTGAAGGCAGGTGAAGAACACGCTGTGTGGTTTAACTCTAGCTGGCAACCGAGCCCTACACAGACACTCACTCTCTCCTCTGGGTGGGACAGGGAAAGAATCAGAAGAATAAAAATGAGAAAACTCACGGGTTAAAATCAGTAGGTAAAATAAAGTCCGTGCACACAAGCAAAGCAACACAAGGAATTCATTCATCACTTCCCATGGGCAGGCAGGTGTTCAGCAGGGCTCCATTGCACCCAACCGGGACTTGGGAAGACAGACACCATCCCTATGAACATCCCCCTTCCCTTCTTCCCTCAGCTTTATTTGCTGAACACGGCGCCGTGCGGTCTCATGTGTCCCTTGGGTCAGCTGGGATCAGCTCTCCCAGCTGTGTCCCCTTGCCACTCCTTGTGCACCCCCAGCCCCCTCACGGGTGGGCTGGAGTGAGGAGCAGAAAAGTCCCCAACTCTTCTCAGCAAGGATGTGAACACCCCTCCGATATCAACTGTTTTCATCACAAATCCAAAACCATACCAGCTACCGTGAAGAAAATGGTCTCTATCCCAGCCAAAACCAGCAGAACACCACTGTTGGAAGGGCAGCAGCCGGGTTCATTTCCCCAGGAAGAATCATTCCTCCTTGGGACACTTGTGTTTAGAAAAGTGGAGGGGAAGCTGAGAGAGACTTTCTTCTTTATTCTCCTATTGCTTCTTCTGTGATTTGTTGCAACAAGCACAAGCTGAACCATCATGGCCTGAATGGTAGTTCCATATTTTTCTCCTGACTCAGAAAAACAAAGGCTTGTGTTACATATGTGAAAATTTAACATTTCCTTTATCCTTCAAGGATCATTCAGGGTTCTTTAAGTTCAAGACACAGTTGCTGAGAAATTCATCTCTTGATAAATAGCTGTCCTCAACAGAATGATTAATCACAGTATTGGTATTGTCACTGGTTCTTTTTCATGTTGTACACTTGCAATTGTGTTACTGTTTTGCTTTGGGTATAGGATGGCTCTTTATCAAACCACTCTTTTTCCTCTACACCCAGGGAGTACAAGATACCGCTGCATCATAAATTTTTTAATATCCCCTGTTTGAAAGCAGACTGATTTCCTGTCCAACTTGCTCATCTATTACCTAGAGAGGATGAAAGTGAAGTTCTTTCTTGTTACGTAACCTTACCCTGATCTGATTATTATGCATGGAACCACACTGCAAACTCTTCAGCGTGCAAGAACTTGGAAAACTGTTATAGTAAACGAGGAGAAACTAAACCCACGGATTGGATTCCATCAGGAAATCTTAACTCTAAAATCCACAACACGTGGTCTGAAATGTCACACAATTAATTATCATTTAATTCATGCAGGAACTCATTATGGGTGTGAGTGGAGATGAGCAAACTGAACAGAATTAAGCAATTCCCTTGGTTATAGACCGTATTATCAAAGAGCTCTGGACATGAACCACAGCTCCAGAATTAAGCTGGGTTTTAAATTTCCCCAAGCAACAGAGAAATGGCATTTTTTATTTTTGATTTCATTCTTTTACCTCGAGTAACTGGAAAACTATGAAGGGTCAACAGGGAAAGAAAACATTTTCAAGCTGAAAACTAAAGATTTAATATCAAGAAAGACCTCATTTTCCCATACCTTAGTCAGCATGCAGCCATTTATTTACCCCAGGGTTAATGAGTAAAAGCATTACTAGATGAGAGCTGGTGCAGCTCATGGTTTCTTTGCACCATAACAGAGAGAAGCAGAGGAGAAAGGATGAGCATGTCCTAAATTCTGCAAAAGCAGGTGTTGACTCTTCTCAGCTTGGCTCTGGTTCCTTGTCATTTGTCCCCAGGTCAAAAAAAAATAACAGGAAAGGGTATAACTTACACTTCTCAGGGCAGTGTATAAATGTCCTGGATACAATTATTTTGAAGGAGTGATGTATCAAACCAAGACAGGCTCCAAGTTTGATTTTAAAGTATGGAAATGTAATCAAGTGTAATCACCCCACTCTGTTACAGGTCTGTAAATGCACTCAGAATATCTGTCTGAAGAGAAGGGTCTCTGCCCTTGTCTTTAAACAGAATGGGAGGCTTGATTCAGCTTCCTTTAAAGTCACACAGAAACATTTCATTCGCAAAATGGGGCTGGTTTTGGAGCATTGATCAAACCAGGTTAAAGTACTTCCTAGCTGGTTTCATACTAGAGGTATTGATTCCATTTTCATTTTTTGGTGCCTGAAGCTTAGTCCCTCACTACAGATAACTACATGTAGATGCCTGAAATTTAAGTTAGGGCCTGCCTCTGAGTTGATAACAGTTCTTATCCATGCCTAATGGGATAAACTAAAGCATTTTAGCCATAAACCAGCTACTAACTGATAACAGGAGCACCTGCACCTGCAAAGAATGAGAACAGCAGTTAGGGCATGAAACAATAATCAAATATTTCCAGCAAATGTCTATTCCTTCATTACAAACTATGATTTTTGTTTCTTTTTGTGTTTTTTACTTTGTTTGGGAGTATGATACTGAAATTGTAGCAGCAACTGATTGACTTAAGAAATGATATTTTTATTATTTTAAACATTTTGTGGAAAGGATATTTCCAATTTGAATGTTCGTCTCCCGGTAAAAACCAGTTAAATTTTGGATTTTTATTGTGGACTTTGAAGGGGAAACATTCCTCCATATATCAGTGAACATGCACCTGTCTTTAAATATATTGTGCCAAATATCATGATTATAAGGATTTTACAAACGTCACCAAAACAAGTGTGCCAAATCTGGATAATTAAAAAAATAAGATAAAACTTAAAAAAACCCCAAACTCTAATTGGGTTAAAAAAGAGAGATGAAAATGACTACATGGTCAGATCATAAGGGTATTTCTAGTTCTTGTTTGGATAAAATTGATTCCCAAAGATTACTTCTTCACCCTAAGAAGAACAGGGGGCAGGGAATGGGGGTTGCAGTCTGTTCATCACACATTATCTCTGCTGCTCCTTCCTTCTCACTCTCTTCCCCTTCTTCAGATAAAACAACTTCCAATTCAGAAACCTACAGTCCAGGAACCATTAAAATTCAAAGTTTCTATCCAATAGTTCTTCAACAGGAAAATTATGTTTTATAAAGAAATGGGGATTTTAGAAACTCGAGCCACATTTGGGTTTACTGCTTGTATTGGCTTTGCCAACATCTGTTCAGGAATAATCACTTAGCAACAAAGCAATACTGTTCCAAAGTTTTTTTAATGTCTTTTTTAATATGCTGCAATCAATTATTGTTGTGGGTTTTTAATGTTTTATAATCAACAAAACAAAAATGCGGATTAGCCGCAACACTTGTATTTCACACAAAGTTCATACGGAATCATCAATAGGATGGAAACCTCTGAAAAAATCACCTGGTAGACTGCGAATTGCATCACAATTATTGACAATGACTTCCCAGGCAGCTTGTTTTTCCACTAGAAGTTTCTTATCCACAGTTTTTATATTGCTGTGAGCTGAATGTAAGGACAAAGGAACAAATCATTGTGACGTGTAATCTTTGTTAAAATTTTCCAGTTGTGCTCTTTATTTCTTTCCTCTGACCTTTTCTGTCTGTCCTGAACTAGAGCTGGGTGAGACCTTCTCACTGGAGCATAAAGTGGTGCAAAAGTGCCCTTAAGTCTGTTCTAGGAACAAGGAGAAGGATTTGTCTGTGAGTGGAAGCTTTGAAGACCCTTTTGGACTCTGAAGGGATAACAAAATCCTGGTAAGCCTTAAAGGAAGCTGGTGACCATCTTGGAAAGAGCACTGATTTCATCTTCTAGCTGGGTACCTTTGTATTTGGGAAAAGTTCCAAAGGTGAATTTTGTGATTTTTTTGATATGTCTGCATCACTAGGTTGAGACTTGAGGAAAGAAGGTCCAGTTCATAAAATTCCTATGTGAATTAGGATTAGCCATTCAGTGTTTGTGTCCCAGACCCTTAACCATAAAACAGAAATACTATTATTTTGTTAGTGTGTAATTTTGTTGTCAATGTCATGAGATCAGGACTAGCTCTTTCTACAGCTCATAGCAGACCAAATACACAGCACATTCATTTCCACACAGCCTTGGTCTTTCCTGTGATGTTTGTAAATAGCTGGTAAACAGAGAGGAAGGAGGCTTGACACCTCTTGTAAACTGAAATTCGGGATTCAGATGTTGAGCTGAGCCCCTGGAGCTGAAGCCTTTAGCATGCTTTCAGGTCTGGTCTGCACTTTCTGTCTTTTTCTTTTTGATTCAAACTCTTTAATCCAAGCACTGAGTGATGCAAAGATACGTATAATCTAAGGACATCTGGTTAACAGCTATCAGCATAGGAGACAAAGATAACAGACAAAGATAAGAGGCAGGAAAAATAACAAATTAAACACCTAGATACACAAACCCTAAGGAAAACAAGATAATAGACACCAGCAAAAGCCTGAGCCATCAGGTCATTAGCTGAGGGGCCATTGAGCAAATGACTATAAAGCCTTTAGAGGGCTCAACCAGAATTTTGTGGCTGATCAAGAAGGGAGGAAATCAGTTTCCCACATGCAATACAGGAAAAAGCAAACTGATTATGGGATATTCGAGGATACTTGTAGGGCTGTGTAAAGCTGCTTATAGAATGCTTTGAGACAATCTTGAGGACAAGTGAAAATTTTTATGAGACATTGAGAGGAAGGGCTAAATGTGAGAAAGGGAGGGACCAAGGTGCATTGGGGTGGATCAAGCATGGCAAATTGAGAACTGCAGTCTGTGCTTTCTTGTCATTAAGTCCTATTCCCATTTTCATACAATTATAGAATAGTTTGTGTTGGAAGAGGTCTGTAAAGATCAACTAGTCCATCCCTCCTGCCACAGACGGGCACATTTTCTATTAGAGCAAGTTGCTAAAACCCCTGTTAAACCTGGCCTTGAATGTTTCTAGGGATACATCTCTTGGCAACCTGATCTAGTGTTTTACCAGCCTCGTTGTAAAAAATTTCTTCTTATAACTAGTCTGACTCTGCCCTTTTTTAGTTTACAAAAAAAAAAGGGCCTTTAGCCCTTGTTCTATCACAGCAGGGCCTACTGAAAACTCTGCCTCCTGTTTTATTTAATAAACCCTCTCTAGGCACTGGAAGGTGCAACAAGGTATCCCCAGACACCTCAGACAGTCTCCCAGTGAGAGGTGTTCCATCCTTCTGATCATCTGCATGGTCCTCCTCTTCACCTGCTCCCACAGGTCCGTGTCCTTCCTGTGCTGGGGACCCCAGAGCTGGAGGCAGCACTGCAGGTGGGGTCTCACCAGAGCAGAGCAGAGCAGAGGGGCAGAATCCCCCCCTCACCTGCTGCCCATGGGGCTTTGGATGCAGCCCAGGACACGAGGGGTTTCTGGGCTGTGAGTGCAGCTCATGTCCAGCCTCTCCTCCATCAGCATCTCCAGTTCCTTCTGGGCAGGGCTGCTCTTCATCTGTTCATCCCCCAGCCTGGAGTGATACTGGGGATTGCCCGGACCCAGGCACCTCACCTCGCACTTGGTCCTGTTAAACCTCGGGAATTTCTCGTGGAGCCACTTCTCCAGCTTGTCCAAGTCCCTCTGGATGGCATCCTGTCCCTCAGGTGTGTCAGTGACACCTCTCAGCTTGGTGTCATCTGCAAATTTACTGGGGGTGTGACCTCATTTTTCCATGTGATTCATACATGAACATCAAGCTGGACTGGGCAGCCCACACCTGTAAAGACCCAAGCTTACAGCTGGTGGCTGGATGAGGAGCCCAGGGTTTGCATTTAGGTGCCAGAGATTTAAAAGCGTGTGTGTCTATCAGTGAACCTCAGACTTGGTCATCTGAAAAGGAGAAACAGGATAAAGACATCTGTGTTTCTCATGCCTGTGGGAGTGCTGTTGGTTTCTGTGTGGATACTGGTAAAAGTCCTGCTCTCTGTGTTGGATATCACTCCTGGCCTCTTGTCTACTCAGGGTAGGTTGACATCTTTGATACCTGCTCATCCTTGTTACTTCCTGGACCTACAGGCTGCAATGGCAGCAGCCTCACCTATGGATGGCCAAGTCAGAAACCCCTGGATCCTTCAGTCCAGTGGCTGTGGCATTCCCATCACAAGTGAAATCCAGAGCACAAAAGTTGCTGTTACCCTAACAAGAAGTTATACCACCAGCCTTTATTTCAAACATAGTTTTCAGCAGGGAAGAGCCAGTGTTTGGAAATCTGGGTCTGGCCTTGACACACAGGGCTCTCCCTCAGGGCTTCTGCAGCCAAAACGTTGTGACTGTCTGACAACAGAGACATAAAATACAGATCTGTCTCCCCTTGCAGGGAGAGGAGTCAGGAGTGAAGAGTCAAAACTAAGCACTGGAAAACCGGGCAGGGGCTTGTGGTTTTTCACTGTCGAAAATTATTTTAATTTGCAGTAGAATAAATTTATTTTCCCCAAGTCATATCTGTTCTGCCCATGATGGTAATTACTGAGGGATATCCCTGTCTTTATCTCTACCCAAGACCTTTTCCATCCTATTTTCTTCATCTGTCCTGCTGAGTAGAGGGAGTGAGAGAGTGTCTGGGTGGGCAGCTGGCAGCTGGCCATGGTCAGCCTAACACAATTGTGGTATAGTCTAATATTATAGAGATCTCTGGCTAGGCAGTAGTGGCTTGCACAAGATTCTGTAACTGTGTGATCTTAGGCACATAATTTCCTGCCCACAGATACATATTTCTGCATCTAGAAGAGGTCCTGGTAGACCTGAACTACTTTAAGTAGTGTTTGAAGATACGCTGCTGAAAATGGTTATTTAAAAATAGGATGCTAAGGATATTAGTTCCTTAACAGCACTGATTTTGGTTCTGGCTCAAAGCAGAATGATGGAGACACATGAATAAATGAAGAGGTGTTGTTCTGAACTTTCATGTTTCTGAGTGCTGAATTCAGGCCAGCAGTTAGATCAGGGCCTGTTTTATATGAGCATCACATGCCCTTGTCCGGTGAAATGAGTTAAACCAAACAAACCTAATTGTGCATGAGTAATTACACCTCAGTAGGACTCAAGGTCACAGATCCTGACATGAGGGAGGTGCTTTTCATAGCCAGTGGAATGGGAGTCACCTTGAGGTCATCTTGCTGGTTTAGAGAAGTGCATGATTAGAGATGGTGTTTGGCTATATGTACTGTGTATTTCTTTCAAAAGGGATGGAATACTCATGCAGAAAGGATGGCTCAGGAGAATGAGTCCTGCAATGTGTTCTTTTAATAAAAGAGCAGAGGAATAGAAAACATATTTTCCTAACACCAGGTGTTATAGAAAGTTTGGCACAAAACTGTCTTCCTTGGCACTATGTTTAACACTACAGAACTGGAATTATGTGTTTTGTTAATGATGCAAACATCATGCTGATCATTTCCAAATTGTTATAGTAATCATCTGAAAGCATTTAAAAAGTTGGGTTTGCCTTTTTATTTCTTTTTCTTTTTTTTTATTAATGGTTTCCCTTCCAGCTAATGGCAGTCTCTTCCTTGCTTACACATACTTTCAGGCTCCAGCCCCTTGCTAACAGTTCTACTTTTTAGATCAGATGTAGCATTCTTTTCTGTGCACAGATGATGAGTCTTTTTGATTTGAGATGACCTTGTTTCTGTTTCATTAATTTCATGCATCAAATTAGAAGACAATACATGCAGTTGGATGAACCCTGGCCAGGTGCAATACAATAGATCTCACAGACTTTTTCTAGCTATAATTCGACTTTTGGGAGCACGTACATCCTCACAGAGTAAACAGAAAAGTCAAATGACTTACTCTGCTGCAAACATGTTTCATCACCTTGAATTTACTATTGCATTTCACTCTCCCTGCCTTTTTGAGTCAGTAAAATGTTTATGGCACTTACAGTATCTACCTTTTAGAAAAGCATGAACAAGAGTCTTTGAGATAATTTAAATTCATTAGCATTATAAAATCATTATTATAGAAATAGTCTGAACAATTTCTGCATGGAAAAATTGTTAAGCCCATAAGTGTAATCAAACAATCCCTGGATGTGAGAATATAGGCTGTAGATAGCTTGACTTAATGACAGCAAACAGTGACTCCAAACACTTTGGGTTCACAGGTTTTATACATTTTTAATTCATCTTCCTCTCTTTCTCCTGAAATTCCCCTTACTAGAGCTCACATTTGAGTGTTTCCTCAAATAATTTTATCTTATCACAGTGAGACCAGGTGCTGGAGGATGCTCCCTTCTGGCATCCATTGGTTTAGAGCAGCAGTGAGTGGTCTGTGGCTTCTCCACAGGGCTTAGCTCCAAAGCCTCTTCTTTACAGAGAAACCCCTTCAGGTATGAAGTAACTGGAAAAAAAAAAAAAAANAGAAAAAAAAAAAAAAAAAAAAAAAAAAAAAAGGAGGTTTTAAAGATATGTTTGAAAGCTTTTGCTGCAGCTTAATAAAGATGGCAAAACTGGATTCTCAGAGCTTTCAGCTTTTTCCCCCAAGAGGGACACTGCTGTTCTTTCTAATTTAAGTGAAAGAAGTCAAAAAGTTCAGGAGCTGAGTGCAGAGGACTGGCAGACATCTCCAACGGGGAAACAAATTAAAAGTGTCCACATAGTCCGTAAGAGAGGAACCTCAGAAAAGAGCAGTAATACCTTCTCCAGGGTTCTTGGAGAAGATCTCATGCAATGTTCTTTCTGTTGACACTCTTGTCTGAAACCTAAGACATGACTTTTTAAAAAAAGCCAGAAGACAAGCAGGTCAGCAATCTTTCACCTTCATGGCAGCTTAGGACATTTAAAGTCACAATCATTCCAGTGCAAGCCTCAAGAAATCAACAAAGCTTAACTGCCTCACAGGCCAGAAAACAACAGCCTTAAGGCCTTCTCCACTAAAAGATATTAGTCAGTGTGTTTTTTCCCCTTTTTTATTCCTAAGGTAGCAGAACCTTTGCCCAGGAAACAGCGGGCACCTGAATACTGTCTTCTGTCAGCAGGCTAAGAGTGCCTGAAGGTAGTTAGACTGGAACTTTCTTTCTTACAGAGACAACAGGTTTAAGAGGTTTTTAAGGAAGTCATAACTCCTTCACACCCTGGAAAAAAACACCTTGTAGCATAGGGTAGGAGAGGGAATTTCCACAGAATCACTGAGATTGAAAGGGGCCTGTAAACATCACGTAGTTCAACTTCTATTTTCTCAAACCAGGGTGAGAAAACACAGGCTTGCTTGGGCCTATGCCCAGATGTGTTTCAAGTGTCTCCAAGGGTTCAGAGTCCGTAACCTCTCTGGGCAATCTGTTCCAGTGTGTGATCACCCTCACAGTGACAAAGTTTGTTTTCTTATGTTTGAATGGTATTTCCTGCATTTCATTTCAGTTTGTGCCCATTGCCTCTTCCCTCGTCACTGGGGACTGCTGAAAAGGAGCCGGGTTGCATATATTTACACACATGGATGATTTTCCCCCCTGAGCCTTCTTTCCCAGCCTCTCCTTGTGTCATATGCTCCAGTAACCATCTTGATGGACATTCTCTGGACCCGCTCCAGTATTTCCATATCTCTCTTCTACTGGGCAGCCCAGCACTGGACACAGCATTCCTGATAGGCTGAGCAGAGGGGAAGAATCACCTCCTTTGCCTTGCTTGGACTTGCAGCACTTCACATTTCCCTTTGTTGTACTTGATGAGATTCCTGGCTGTATCTTCAGCCTCACTGGATCCATCTGAAGGCAATACAACCCTCTGGACTATCAGTCTCTCTTCCCAGATTTTTATCATCTCCAAACTTGCTGAGGGTGCATTCTGTCCCATCATCCAGGTAATTAGGAAAGATATTGAACTTTACTGGCCTCTGTACCAATCCTTCAGGCTAGTTCAGTAGTGACTGGCTTCCAACTTGCTTTTGTGCCACTGGCCACAGCACTTTGCACACAGCAGTTCAGCCAGTTTTCAGTCCACCTCCCTATTTATCTACTCCTTACTTGACCAGTTTGTCTTTGAGGGCTTTACAAAAGACAGCGTTGAAAACTTTGCTAAAGTCAAGGTAAGCAACATCCACTGCTCTCCCCTCATCCACTGAACCAGCCACCTCATTATAGAAAGCTATTAGCTTGATTATACATGACTTCCCCTTCAAAATCCCATGCTGACTACTCACAACCACAATGTGCTTCATATGTTTGGATATAATTACCAGGAGGATTTTCTGTCACCTTCCCAAGGATTGCTTTAGTAGGACTTGTAGCAGTAGGACAGGGGGTAATGGTTCTAAACTAAAAGAGGTTAGATTCAAACTGCATATAAGGGAGGAATTTTTTTACAGTGAGGGTGGTGAAATACTGGAACGGGTTTCCCAGAGAGGTGGTAGATGCCCTGTCCCTGGAAACATTCAGTGTCAGGTTAGACAGAGCTCTGAGAAAACTGCTGATGTTGAAGATGTCCCTGCTTGTTGCAGGGGGGTTGGACTAGATGAACTTTAGATGACTCTTCCAACCCAAATCAATCTATGATTCTATCACTGAGGTGAGACTTCCCAGCCTTTAGTTACCTGGGTCATCCTTCTTGAAGACAGGGGTGATATTTGCTTTCTTTCAGTCCTCAGAAACATCCCCTGATCACCATCACCTTTCAAAGACGATTGAAGGTGGACTCACAGTGTAATCTTCTGCTGCCCCAGCACTCACAGGTGCATCCTATGAGGTTCCAGCTACTTGTGTATCTCTAAAGAGCCAAACCTGGTCCTCGTGTAATGAGGGTAGATCTTCCTTTTTCCAGATATTCCCTCTGGTCTCAGAGGCCTGGAATTCTTGAAGGACTATCTTACCAGTACAAACCTAGATGAAGAAGGTAATGAGTACTTTTTTGTATTCTGTTTCACTGTGTCTCTCTCCCATTCAGCAGCAGTTTCATATTTCCATATCACTGCTGCTGATACACCTGGAGAAGCCCTTCTTGCTGCTGTGTATGTTCCTCATCAATATTCAGCTCCAAGTGGGTGTTGGTTCTCCTAGCTAGTATAGAGCTAGAGTATTCATTTCTTGCAGGTGCTTGGATGGCCCATCCACCTGTAAAATACAGTGTGCCAAATGATGTTTTTCCACTCCCAGACAACAGGTGCCTGCTGAGACTCAGCAGAAGCTGAGAGGTGCTGTCTCAAAGAGAGAAGATACAGACAGTATTTTATCAATTGTGTCTGGCCTCAATGTGAGGCAGCACTGCCAGGCAAAGCAAAATGCAGGGAGACTGGAGCTGGGAGCCATGGTGTTCCACAGAGCTCCCTTTTAACATGCTTCAGATCTCAGCCCAGATTTCCAAATCTCCCTGCACACTGTCTTCACCACTCGTGGTCCACACTGCTGATCTAATTGTGCTTCACAGCCTCTAGTGAAGGAGCTGCCACACCATGACAATGATTCTGAGTCCACTTCTCTGACTGCTCCTCACACCATGAAGTACAACCCTTAGACCCAAGAGAAAATGTCTGTGTGGAAACATTTGGAATGACAGCATTTTCATGGAAGAATGGAGGAGTGGGGGAATGGACAAAGGTCTGAGAAGCTTTACTGCTGTAGGTTTTCATTTCGTGTTCTGTACAGTGAGCCACTTTCAGTGGTTCATCTTATGCTTAATAATCAATCATATTAAAGTATTATTTCCTCATCTGCTCGTGTTTGTATTGTGTTTCATATACTGTTCATGGCATGTACTTAACACTAGCAAGCAGGACTCTTCACTCCAAACTGGAAATACCTAAATGAACAGTCTGTCACAGGATGCCCAGGACCCTGGTACCTCAACTCTGGTGTGTAACTTGGATTATTTTAAAGAGAGAGAAAGGGTGTCTGGTGGTTTGTTGCATGAAATACTGGTCATAATTAAAGAATAATTTAATTTCCATTTACAGAAAGGCCATGCAGGAGCAAGCTGGGAAATGTTCAGTTAATCAGCCATAGTTACAAGACACTCAGTGGCTTAGCAGCCTCACCATTACCCCTCAGCAGGTCCAAATCAACACATTAAGTGAGACAAAGAAAAAACTGAAAGGACAGAAAAAAATGGTGGTAGGAGAACTGTGGTATGGGATGTAGTAGCTGATGAAGGATGATGATGATGATGATGATGATGAAGCAAGAGGAAACAGATGCTGGATTTTTTGGGTTTCATCACGTTGTGATCAAATAGAAACACACAGAGCTGGGCCTGTTAAGGAATGAGACCTGGTAAAATTGTGAATAAAACATGGTATGGAAGGAGGATTTGTGAGGGAATAACTGTTAGATCTGTGTCAGTTGGAAAGGCAAAATAGATCAGTTTTCTTTTATTGTTGCAGTGGGCTTCATATTAATTTGAAAAAGGGAAGGGAAAAAGAGAAAAGAAAACCCAGCTGACTAACAAAGCAAACGGTCTGGAAAAAGGAAGCTGACAAAGATACTTCTATCAAAAACCTCCTATTAGACCTAAAGGACATCACAATCCAGCTCCACAGGAAAAAGGAAAATGAAATTCACCTAGAAAATTATAGAAAGAACATGAAATTCCATGCTAATTATTCCACAAAACCTTTTGGCATTTTACAACCTTCTCAGGAATTAACCAGTCAGTACTTTATTTGTAAGGTGATTTCATTTGATTTCATTGTAGAAAAGTAGATCTAATACCATGAAGTTTCCAAAGGCTTTTAGAGAGGAAGTACATAGTCTAGCTCCTGTGAAGAAGTCAGAGGATATATTGTGGATACAGCTCCTGTCTTTGAGCATTTGCCTGATTTTTTTTTTAATTGTCTCTATTGCAATTTCTTGTAATTCTTTCTTTATGCCTCATGCAAATGTAATTATTTCTTTATGCCTTATACACAGCTGTCTTACTTTTCAAAGGTGTTATTATTCTGTATGCTTTGGCCAACTGAAACTTCATGGCAGTGTAGATGGATTCTAAGGACTGACCTGCTTACAAAGGCGAGAGCAGCACCATGTAGTGCCAGGGAAGAGCTCAGATGCTGGGGAACAGCTGGAGATAGATAACACTTAAATCTCTGCTCCAAAAGCAGATGGTTCTTCACATCTCAGTTAGAAGTAAATCCATTGGACTAACAGCTCCTGGCTGAATTTTTGCTTTCAACTTTTTCATCCAAACTGAACAGACCAAACATCTGTCTGTCACATCAGTGTCCTGAACTGGAAGATGAGAGCAGGGCAATGATCAGAAGTCCTAATCCTGTGCATGACTGAAGTAACAAAACTAGATAAGCAAAAAGGCTGAGGTTCATCCTCAGGTTTGATCAGTGGAGCTGGCTGTTCATCTTTTGAAGAATCTGGATATAAAGTGGTATATATGCTAATAAGAAACTGATCATACTGGTTACAAATGTATTAAATCAGATGAACATATCTATCTTTTATTTAATGAATACTATTGAAAATAGCTCGATGTTATAAAAAATTCCCATTAAATTATCAAAAGCTTTCTAGGAAGCACCTAGGAAGTATCATAGCATTCTTTAAGGAGACATCAGATTTGTCTTTTCTGGGAAACAGCTGCACTTGACAGTACCGCAAACATTTAAAATACATCTGTTACATCCCCAGATAGTCCACTTCTGCTGTAGGAGGAAAAGTACATCCACACTGAATCCACGCTTCTGTTTCATAGGTTTAGGAAAGTTTCATATCCAAGGATTGGTCAGGCAAGACATGAGGGGAAACAATCAGGAATATTTGGCTCGAAGTATGCAACAGCAGGGATGTGAGAAGCTTAATAGGGTTAAGAAATGTGGATGAAGAGAGGACAGGGGAGGAGAAATACAATGAGCAAGACAAATGGTAGAGTCATTTCTCACTCTAGGCCAACTAGGCTGATCATCAGTTCTCTCCCTGTCCCTGCTGAGAGATTTAAGTAGGATGTTAACTCTGGCCTCACAAAGCTTTGGCTTCTGTCAGAGAAGCCCAGCTGACTGCAGCTCCCTGAGATTCCTGCCTCGGTTGCACTGATTTTACTTCATTGTTAGTCTGGCTTTTACTTTAGTTCTTTGGTTCATTCAGACTGTCCTCAGGTGGAAGCTGGAGGGTATCTGGATTAGTGGAAGTCAAAGACTTCAAGCTCTGCTGATTGGTGGTAGAGCTGGGAAGGTTACGTTGCCAAGTCTTAGTTGGCTTTGTCCATAGTGCATCTAATGACAGTGACCATGGTGTAATAAAGTGGAAAACTTTATATGAGGCCTAGGTAGTGCAATATCTGTCTTGCTCCTGAAACCAGCTGGGACTGATTTGGTTCTGAGCATACCTATGCAAGACATTATGAGGAGCCTCATATTCCAATTGTGATAGAAATGCCACAAAAACGTTTACTGGGAAATTTTCAACAACTTTTTTTCCTAGAGATTTCTTTTTTTCTTTTTAATTCTGGTCAGAAATATCTTTACTCTGTTGGCTTGAAGGAGTATGCAAGACCTTCCCTTATGGCTTGAAATCTGCCAAAGATGAAGTAAAATGTAAACTGTAACTGAAAGTTGGCTGATACAGGAAATAGAAATTACCTGAAGCTTTAGAGTCCTTGGCTGAAATTAACAGAAAAAACTAAATAGCTTGCTTAAGACTGATGAGAACATAGATAACATTGTGGCAAGATGAAGATGCAAATACCTGCCTGGTGATCTATGTGACACCTAGGCAGGGAATCACTGATATAAACATGAATGATGGTAGATCAGTTTTTCTGGACAAAACAAATATATAGGACAAAACCCCAGGGAGACCTATCGAGACACTTGACTGCCAGTCAGTCAAGAGGGGAGGGGAGGG